>CM065684.1:3360370-3542870 GCA_017654935.2 Phymorhynchus buccinoides
TGGACCTACCCTCATGATGTGCCAATAATGGACCTACCCTCATGGTGTGCCAATAATGGACCTACCCTCATGGTGTGCCAATAATGGACCTACCCTCATGTTGTGCCAATAATGGACCTACCCTCATGATGTGCCAATAATGGACCTACCCTCATGGTGTGCCAATAATGGACCTACCCTCATGATGTGCCAATAATGGACCTACCCTCATGGTGTGCCAATAATGGACCTACCCTCATGATGTGCCAATAATGGACCTACCCTCATGATGTGCCAATAACGGACCTACCCTCATGGTGTGCCAATAATGGACCTACCCTCATGATGTGCCAATAATGGACCTACCCTCATGGTGTGCCAATAATGGACCTACCCTCATGGTGTGCCAATAATGGACCTACCCTCATGGAGTGCCAATAATGGACCTACCCTCATGGTGTGCCAATAATGGACCTACCCTCATGATGTGCCAATAATGGACCTACCCTCATGATGTGCCAATAACGGACCTACCTTCATGGTGTGCCAATAATGGACCTACCCTCATGGTGTGCCAATAATGGACCTACCCTCAGCTCATGGTGTGCCAATAACGGACCTACCCTCATGGTGTGCCAATAATGGACCTACCCTCATGGTGTGCCAATAATGGACCTACCCTCATGATGTGCCAATAACGGACCTACCCTCATGGTGTGCCAATGATGGACCTACCCTCAGCATGTCGGAGCCAGTCTCAGGCAGCCACGGGGTGAAGGAGGGGGGCCCAGGCAAGGCCGTCATGGTGCTGGTGTCGTAATGAAAACACCCAGTAAGATTGACCACCCCACGAACTCCCTGGAATCAAAAAGGATATCATCAGTTAAATTCAAAAAGATATAGTAGATGATAGCAAGCAAGGAGAGTGACAGATTAGAGGAAGTTACAAGCACAGAACTTCCAGAAGGTGAGGGAACTATTTATACAAAAGACCCCCTGGCACCCCCACGGGGGATTCAGTTCTAATACAAGGAACAATGAATAACACCTATTCCCACTATTTTACTTAACCTTTACTTATCAGTGAACATAGACCTAATCATGTTTCCAATGAAAAGAAAACCTTCAAAATCCACATGGAAAACACAGTACTGGACAACAGTCATCAAAATGAACATTGTTTGCTTTATAATTATAGTGTCGGAAAGAGCAGTCAGTTGAGCTATTTTCAGTTATTAAACTATCTCTATCTTTCACTCAGGTTTATGATGCAAGGGAAGTAACCACTGTAAAACCAGTCCAGCCAGTCATTCCCTAATTACTACACTTTAGTTCCTATTCCTACTTCTGACCGGTTTTCAAGGTCAAACTCCAAGGTCAAGGTCACCACGGTTAGGAGTTTTCCGGGGGACCCTCCCTGCACCACAATTCATCACCACACAAAATTTGATGCGATTCTCTCCTGTGGTTCACGAGTTGCAGGGCGAACAAACAGACAAACACACACACACAGAGTTTTCCTTTTATCATAGGTATTAGATAAGTATTTTACGCCTTGGACTGTAGAGGGGAAGTATTATTTTTTTATTTTGATCTTGGTGTTTTTGCTCCTTTTGTCATACAGTGGAACCACCCTGATAAGACCTTCAAAAAGCATCCAAAATGAGGTCTTGTAAGGGAGGGGTCTTATAAGGGTGGTAACTTTAATACTTGCAAAGAAGGACAATGTCTCAGAGAAGTAGGTCTTATATGGGAGAAGTCTTATAATGGGAGGTCTTATAAGGGAGTTCCACTGTATTTGCTGTTTGCTGTTTTCTTGTTTGTCTATATGCTGATAAAGGCGCATTCGCCGAAATATCCAGTAGTTTTGTTTTGTCTCGTGAATAAAATAACGTCACTTTACACTTGTGTAGTTGTTGCTGTTTTTTGCTGTCCCATCTTCTGGGCCGTACAGTGGCGGTGCTCCCACGCCGCTCATTCCGATTCCCAATTCGCAGCCACACCTCCGCACGTTCAGGTCGCAGAATCCGAGACCAGCAGCTCAAGGGGAGCGATTCTATGTTAGTCCGTCAGGAGGCAACCAACCAAGGAGACACTGCACTGCTGCTGAATCACCTCGGTGGAGTTCAGTAGAGCCTGTTCAGGACGCCACCTACTAAGCCCCTTACTGACGACACTGTTCTCTTAGTCGCGGAGCCAGCGTGAGTGAGGTCCTCCTCTGTCGTGTAGTTGTTTGTTTGTTGTATGTAGGTATTAGATGTAAGCATGGACACTACATTGGAGAATCCATGATGTAAGCTAACCCACCTGTAAATCGGGTGCGCGGCTGATGCTGTCGATCTGATTCTGGACATAAGCCTTCTGCTCCTGCATGTGATGGTCTAAACTGCTGATTCTCTCACTCAGCTCTGTGATGTTCGCCAGTACTGTGGTGTCTGGTGTCTTAGCAGGTGCCTAGGTATACAAGTCATACAGTGGGGAGTTTAAAGTAAAAAAATATCTCAAATGTATCTTCGGACACACATCCACACATGCATAGGCTCAACCTCTCTCCTCTCTCTCTCTCTCTCTCTCTCTCTCTCTCTCTCTCTCTCTCTCTCTCTCTCTCTCTCTCTCTCTCTCTCTCTCTGTCTCTGGGCTGGATGTAAAAAAGTATATATACTTATCTCATTACTCTGTATAAATAAAATTCTGTTTTCTCTCTCTCTCTCTCTCTCTCTCTCTCTCTCTCTCTCTCTCTCTCTCTCTCTCTCTCTCTCTCTCTCTCTCTCTCTATCTCTCTCTCTCTCTCTGTATATATGTGTGGACATTGTAAGATGCATTTTCATCCTTTAGGCCTGTTGTGTAATAAGAAGTTTATACACATACACACGTGTGTGCACGCAGACAGAGAAACAGATAGAGAGAGTATACAACATATTCACACAAACAAGTACGTACATCGGAAACCCAGTGGTTTTTTTTACCCCTGTCATCCAAATGAGAGAGACAGAGAGAGAGAGAGAGAGTCTCACTACGTAGGAAATAATGTTACAATGTAGGCCTACACCTTTTTCTATTAGATAACTTTTTTTTTAAACTGTTCACTTACCGAAGTTGTGTGATTATCTATAGACGAAAGCATCAAAGCATCCATCTGAAAACATAATAGCAACTCTTATAGCAAACATCTTGCCTTGGCTTAAGGCTGTGTCGGACCAACTGATGTAGGCTAGAACACCAAGCATAACATCATCAGTATCCAAAATCCTCCAATGTCCAAGTGTGGTTGCCCACGTGGCGGGGTAATCAAAAACGGTCGCACACGTAATGTTCTCATCCCTAGCTGGTGCATTTTGTACCATAAGTGTTCAAGTGCTTCGGCATGTTGGGATCGGATCCCAGGAGTCTTTTAGCCAGGTCTTGACAACATAGGGTAAGACGGGGTAAAAAGCCCATGGGTGGGTAAGAAGCCCATGCCAATTATCACATGAAATAAAACAAATTTCAATCACATTTTGCCCAGGAGACGAGTGTTAATGTTTAGCATTCGTCTCATGGGCAAATTTGACCGAAATTTACTTTATTTCATGAGATAATTGGCATGGGCTTCTTACCCGCCCATGGGCTTTTTACCCCGTCTTCCCTACGTATATGTTACGATTTTAACTATTGTGATATATTATAAACATTATGAGGAGGAGGGAGATGATAATGATGATGATGACGACACATTATCATTGTCTTACCTTTCTGACTAGGTTCTGGTACGCCAAGTCCATTCTCTTGATGTCCTCTTTCTGTCTGTGTATTTTATCTTCCATACCTGAGGTACAAAACCCACAGATAAATCTTTGCATGTGAAAAATAACAGAGGCTAAATGTCATGTAATAAATTCCGTTAAGAAAGCGGCTAACTTTTCCGACACATTGATTATGTACACACAATATCGCCTAAAGAACATACTGGTGCGCACGCACACACATAAACACTCGTGCGCACGCATGCAAACACACACACACACACACACACACACACACACACACACACACACACACACACACACATTGCTTAGGCCTACACACATTTACAGGCACACCCACTCACACTCACCACACCAACATCACACTACATGTAATATAATATTGTCTGAATCACTTTTAGTGGAAGGACGTTAAACTGCAGGTAGTATGAGAAAAGGCCTTTTGCGTGGAACACGCTATTTGTAATGGCTTGGAGTGTGTGAATGGATGGGGGGGGGGGGGGGGGGGGGGGGGGGATACAAAGGAAGAAATGATTTCGTTTTCGTTTTGTTCCTTATAAGTGCGGTTTTTTTGTTTGTTGTTGTTTTTTGCTCAGATTTTTTACTTTTTTGTGAAGCGCTTAGAGCCCCAAGGAGAATAAGCGCAATGAAAATTGTCATTATTATTATTAGTGTTAACCCTTCGCAGCCAGCCATTTTTCAGCCCCAAAATACCATTAAACTTAACTGGGTGGTGATTTTTTTTAATCTATATGTACAACAGTGGGAATTCCTCTGTGACATGTATAACATTAGGCCTATCCTTACCTCCTAAAATTAAGAAAATAGGGTCTTTGGATAACAGGCCCCGATTTGATGCCTTTTAGTGACATGGGTGTTACACCATTGTGGTGCATAAATGCGACATTGGCGGTGAAAGGGTTAACGGTGGAGTTTTTGTAAGAAACATGTCGAGATCACCAGGAAAACACCCTTTACTACACTCACTTTGCTCTGTTTCCTAGAAATCAAACCGTCAAATCGGCGATTCCTCCTTGGCGGAGGTGCTGGAAGTCAAATTCTTTCACCCAAAGAGAAGGCGTGTGTCGTCTCTTTTCTAATGGCCGCCCGAAATCGTTTGCACGAAATTTTCGCAATACAAAACTTTTTTAAATTATTTTTATTTTTGGCAGTTTATCTAAAGGAGTTTCGCTTACAACAAAGGAAATACCTCCCTTTTTTTTTTTTTAATGCACTACAAAAAAAGAAAACGCTTCAACCACAATGAGTGACCTCCACCCACCCCATCCAAAATGGACTTCTCTCACCGGCATCTCCGCCAAGGAGGAATCGCCATTATGGCGGTTTATTTTCTAGGAAACCAGAGCAAAGTCAGTGTTCCGATCCTTGAAAAGGCTGTCTTTCTGGTGATCTCGACGTGTTTCTTGCAAAACCTCATCCGTCAGGGTCCACCTTTAAGAAAAAGAAGGGGAAGAAACCTGGCACAAGGAAGACGAAGATGTAAGCGAGGAGGGCGACGAGGAAGACGGTCAGCAGAGCCAGGCCGCAGCCCAGGAGGCAGTGCGGGTGTCTTGTTGCGGATGATGATGACGATGACCTCTTGCAGCAGGACCCCCCTGAAGCCCCACCAGCATTAGCAGCGGTGCCCTGTGCGCGCGCCCCTCCCCGGCTGCTGCCGTTACAGCCGTGGCAGGCAGGCGAATACAGCTGGGGCGTGGACTCGTTCAGACAGTTGTAGACAGGGTTGAGTCGGCGCCTGGGATGTTCAAGGGGTAACAAAAAGATTGACATTTTTGGCTCACTCGTGTTCGTTAACACGAAGTGAGTATATAGTATGACAGTTGTTCGGTTGTGTGTGTGTGTGTGTGTGTGTGTTACATATTATGCCAATAATTGTTATTTAGATGCCATCTGTGAGCAAACCTTTTTTCCATGTCATGCGCATGCGCAGATGTCTGGTCACGGTGTTTCTTATTTATTTTCATGAATCGGGAGATGAACTGTGTGGTTCATATTGTTCATCTTATTATTCCTGAATGAAACTATTGAGGTGTCAAGTCAAGTCAAGTCAAGTCAAAATCATCTTTATTGAGGGTTAAAGAATAAGCTAACAAAGCTTTTTTTCATCCTGCCCTGTGTGTGTGTGTGTGTGCGTGTGCGCGTGCGTGCGTGCGCGCGGGCGTGCGTGCGTGCGCGCGTGCGTGCGTGCGCGCGTGCGTGCGTGCGTGTGTGTGTTCATTTCTTTGTCTGTTCGTCTGTCTGCCTTACGCATCACTCCAAAATTATTGATAGGATATTTAGGCTTTACGACCCAAACAATTGCCTGTTCAAATTTGGAGATAAATGGTGTATGAGGCAATCTCAAAAGGTGCTTTCCAAGCAAGTGAAAAATAAAATGTCATTGTCAGCAATTCTTTGGACCTTTTCTGTTTCTTTTCAACTCCAATAAAATAAATGTGAATTTATTGATAAATGAGCTTAGATTATGATTTATCACAATTTAAATTGGCTTCAGGAGGCATGTTGTGACACGTGACAACATAAAGTACTATGCTGTGTGAAGAGTAAAGCAAAGATCATCTTCATAAAGCAGAAATAAATAAAGTCACATTGCTAGAATAATCTGGTATAATTGTTTTTGACACTTTAGTAATAACACGTGTTATTATTAATTTTGTATCATCACCTACACATACGTCGTCGCCTCACTCGCACACAATTGCCTACCATAAAAGAAAATCTCATAAACAGCAAACAAATGTTTATTTCTTCAAAGAAACATTCCATGTGTATATTGTAAATTAATGATAAAAAAAATTCAAGCCAAATGAATAAGAGAGTAGAACTTTATTTATGTTACTTGCTACACAAATCCATGTGACGACAAATTGAAGTGTTGTCACAGGTAGCAAGTAACATGTAATTGAAGTCATTAAGTCTCATAAATCAACAAAAAAGAAAGTACCTTTTCAATAAATATTGCGTCAGTATCACTGAAACAGCCAGAGTGTTGTGAAGTAAACTTGTAATGTGCCTAATTTCAACTTAAAATCGTAACTCATGAGCTACTTGTGACATGTGACAGCACAAGATCGCCCATCACAGGGGGTCTCTTACCCTACAACATCATTTTGGCACCCACTAGCAGAAGAGTAGATCAAAATAAAGAAGTTTTGTGTCAAGCTGTCAATATTTCCATCCAAATTATTGCTTCAATCGAATTGATATAAACATGAACTATGGTTTGTGTGTTACTTGCTACAATATTATGTTACGTCATCGTCAACATTAAAGTCTTTTGGACAACGCAGTTTTAGTTTTTGTGCCCCCACTGTCTGGAACTCCCTGCCTGTTCACCTCCGTCACAATTCCGGCAGCACTTCCCGCTTTCAAATATATTGTCACTGGGATAGAGGAATTTCATACGCTAAATGTGTGGTCGGCTGAATTTACCCAAATGAAATGTTATTATCTTTTTGTCGTCAGTAGTAGGTCTGCACTGTGTCAGTACTCTCCGGGTCTCCTTTTATGCATGGACAATTTAACGTAATATGCACACACACACACACACACACACACACACACACAATCATGCGCCACGCGCGCATGTACACACACACGCATGCGCGCACATATGCACACATACACACACATGCGCGCTCGCACGCACGCACACACGAACGCACGCACATATGCACACATACACGCACTCACATGTGCGCACGCACACCGCGACACACACGCGCGCGCACTCGCTTTACACACAAGCAGAAGGAGAGAGAGAGATAGAGAGAGAGAGAGAGGCGCGGGGGGGGGGGGGGGGGGGGGGGGGGCATACAGCGAAGGAGCACGCCAACATAAGGTGTAATAACATTCAGGTACCTATGGTCTACCCGTTTAGCAAAGGATCCTATTACACTCCTATAGATCCCACCCCGCCCTGTTATTCACTGCAACTGGTTGCGCTTTTGTCAAAAAATAAAATAAAAAGGTTGCGCTATTCGTCATGAGAGAGAGAGAGAGAGAAAGAGAGAGAGAGAGAGAGAGAGAGAGAGAGAGAGAGAGAGAGAGAGAGAGAGAGAGAGACTATACAACATGTCCTACAAGTTTCTGTACATCTAAGGTATACTAATGTTCTTATACGGATGACTGAGTTGATAAGTCGGCTAACGTGACTAAACATGGTGTGAATCAGTGACAGTGATCAGCCTACAAACAGGAACAGGTTTAACACAGGTAAAACCCACCCAGTTAATAGAAGTCGTAAATCAGACCAGGGACATACGTCTAGTCCGCTTCTTGATCAGACGTAGAACTAGTAATATCATCGACAGAAAACCTCGATGAAAGAGACCAAGGCATCTAAAGCATTATCCTTTCTGTGTTTATGCAAGTTAATCGTAGCCTACTGTAAACTTTTAATTTGCTTTCTTTATTATTTTTAATGTACTATGTGCGTGCGTGCGTGCGTGTGTGTGTGTGCGTGCGTGCGTGCGTGCGTGTGTGTGTGTGTGTGTGTGTGTGTGTGTGTGTGTGTGTGTGTGTGTGTGCTCCTGTTAACTTTCATTGTTTCCATGTTATCTACTTGTGCCTATTGTTTGTGTAGAATCAAGTTGTCTTCTTCAATGTATGTTGTGTAACTGACCCGTTAATGAAACGTTTCTATTATTTATTCTGTATTTTATGCGCAAGCTGGGCAACAAATTTCTTCTGTTTGAAGACAATAAATCGATTTGATTGATGGAAGAGGACCTTTCTATGTGCATATTGTCAGTATATCCAAGACAAATCTCTATATGGCCAGAAAGACAATGCAATGCAAAACAATCAATACAATACAATACTTCTTCTTCATCATCATCATCATCGATAACACAGGTCCCTGTCAATTATGAGCGCAGATGCGTCATGCTGCCGTCATGCGCCTAACTAAGAAATAGTTAGGTCCAGCAAGTCCGACTTCGGCTGGGGGAAATCTTTTTGAAAGTGTTTCTTTAAAAAAAAGGCAGGAGAATGGACCGGTAAGGCAGAAAGATAGTAGATGACAGTAGGCAAAGGGAAAAGGCAGAATCAAAGAGAGTGACAGATTAGAGGAAGTTACAAGCACAGAACTTCCAGAAGGTGGGGGAACTATTTATACAAAAGACCCCCGGTATCCCCACGGGGGGGGGGGAATACAATACTTCTTCATCATCATCATCGATAACAGAGTTTCCTGTCAATTATGAGCGCAGATGCGTCATGCTGCCGTTATGCGCCTAACTAATAAACAGTTAGGCCCAGCCTGTCCGTCTTCGGCTGGAGAAAATCTTTCGTAAGAATTGTTTGATTTAATAAAAAGGCAGGAGAATGGATCAGGCAGAAAGATAGTAGATGACAGCAAAAAGCCTGAATATACAAAGAGCTCGCACTCCGCAGCTGACTGAAGCCGGTCTTGTTTACTCCCACCCTTTCACCTACACTACAGCTGGGGATCGTTGTGAATTCACCCACTGCCTACAACAACACTGACGCTTCCCACCTTCCACCTTTTCACCTTCCAGGTGGGAGAAAGTTGGCTTCATTCTTTGCAAGGTTTGTAGGCTGCGAAGTTATCACTCTTTGTAGCATTCAGGCTTTTTGATGGCAGTAACAGGGGCGGATCTGAGGGGGTTTCCTGGGTTTCCGGACCCCCACCCCCACCCCAAGATGTACAAAGGTGAAAAGTATAAAATTGACTCGAGTTTTGCCTTAATAATCACTAAATTGCAAAATTTCCTGGGGGCTTCGCCCTCTGGGCCCAAAAAAACGCATTGTCCCATTAACCTGGAACCTATATAGCTCCCTGGACCCACGGTGCAAATCCCCCTCCCCCGTTACGAATGATTTGGTCTGCCCCTGAGTAAGCAAAGGGAAAAGGCAGAGTCAAAGAGAGTGACAGATTAGAGTAAGTTACAAGCGCAGAACTTCCAGCAGGTGGGGAAACTATTTGAATGAAAGACCCGTACCCCCACAGGGATGGGGGGGGGGGGGGGGCACACAACACCATACAATTCAATGCAATACAACACAATATACAACAATATTTCAAGTTGGGGGAAACCAGGCTAAAATAACCAAAGAGGGCTGCAAAATATCTGTTTACAAAGCCAGACCACTTCAATGATGCCACTGTGTGCACACACCCTTCTCACTCGGCATAGTATTAGCCAACACTTGACACATGCCTCAAACAATGGGACCTTCTTCACCAAGGAGGATTTTAGAAAAGAGAAAGACACGAAAGGAGGCCTTCTCGTGTTTGAATAACCCTGAGTTGTCACGGATACTTCTAAACACCGACACGGGCCGAAACGGACACCGAAACAACGGACCGTATCACAACACATCGTAACGCAAAACAACAACAGCACAACAACAGCCAAGTAACGCAACGCAACACATTGCAACGCAACATAACACAAAACAACAGCAAAGTAACGCAGCGCAACACATCGCAACGCAACATAACACAAAACAACAGCAATACAACACAACGCAACACAACACAACACAACAACAACAACACAACAAACTTCACAGCACCACACAGCTCCACTCACCGAACGTCATCGTTCAGCGGCCCTCCGTCCTCAGAGTCGGACGCTATGGCGCTGGTTGTCCAGGGGGCAGTGACCCCAGGGCCCATGGTCCCCGAGGAGGGCACCCCTGGGGAGGGCACCCCTGAGGAGCCGCTCCCTGACCCCCCCTCCTCGCCACGGCCACGCTTCACGTTTATCACCTCTGGACTGGTCAAGATGATAACGAACATTTGTTTTAGTAAAGCCTATATAGGGTAAGACGGGGTAAGAAGCCCATGCCAATTATCTCATAAAATTAAGCAAATTTCAGTTTCAATTTTGCCCATGAGACGAATGGCGGGTAAGAAGCCCATGCCAATTATCTCATAAAGTGAAGCAAATTTCAGTCAAATTTGCCCATGAAACGAATGCTAAGCATTAACACTCGTCTCATGGGCAAAATGTGACTAAAATTTGCTTCATTTCATGAGATAATTGGCATGGGCTTCTTACCAGCCCATGGGCTTTTTACCCCGTCTTCCCTGTCCAAACCAAAAACCGCATACTTTTTTTCAAAGAAACTTTATTCCAGATACACTACTCAGTGCAGAGTGGCACAGTGGTAACGCGTTCGACTTGTGTCAAGTAAACCCGAGTTCGAACCTGGGTACAGGGGATTTTTCCTCTCACTTTACACTAGGCCTTAACGGTCTGAACGTGGAGTCTTTCGGATGAGACGATAAACCGAGGTCCCGTGTGCCCATGCACTTAGCACACGTTAATCCCAGTGGCAACAAAAAAGTTGTCATTTGGTCAAAATCCCCCCTCCCGTCCTTCCTCATCAGTCACACAAAAAATCGCATAAAAAAAGTGGGTGGCACGCCTCTGGCTGCAACGCTCTCTCCAAGTGGGAGCAACCCGAATTTCACAGAGACGCCTCTGTGACTATAAAGTACCTAATACCTAATTTTTAAACAATTCCATTTGAACGATTTCACGTAACAATTTCTTTCGTTTCAATCATCATCAATCACATTTTAATTTTAACTGCCCAAACGGATCGTATTGTCGACATTGAATGTCCCAAGAGCCGAACGGTCTATATATGCGCTAATATTGTCTGATATGCACTTTTTCTTATACTGAGCACGCCATCAGCCTAGCTTGTTGTTGCTTCAGTTTTGTTGCTTTGTATGTTTGTTATGTAAAGACAATAAAACGTTTAAACCAAAAGTATGTTTGTCATGTAAAGACAATAAAACGTTTAAAACAAAAGTATGTTTGACATGTAAAGACAATAAAACGTTTAAACCAAAAGTATGTTTGTCATGTAAAGACAATAAAACGTTTAAACCAAAAGTATGTTTGACATGTAAAGACAATAAAACGTTTAAACCAAAAGTATGTTTGTCATGTAAAGACAATAAAACGTTTAAACCAAAAGTATGTTTGTCATGTAAAGACAATAAAACGTTTAAACCAAAAGTATGTTTGTCATGTAAAGACAATAAAACGTTTAAACCAAAAGTATGTTTGACATGTAAAGACAATAAAACGCTTAAACCAAAAGTATGTTTGACATGTAAAGACAATAAAACGCTTAAACCAAAAGTATGTTTGTCATGTAAAGACAATAAAACGCTTAAACCAAAAGTATGTTTGACATGTAAAGACAATAAAACGCTTAAACCAAAAGTATGTTTGACAGTAAAGACAATAAAACGCTTAAACCAAAAGTATGTTTGACATGTAAAGACAATAAAACGCTTAAACCAAAAGTATGTTTGACATGTAAAGACAATAAAACGCTTAAACCAAAAGTATGTTTGACATGTAAAGACAATAAAACGCTTAAACCAGAAAAGTATGTTTGACATGTAAAGACAATAAAACGTTTAAAACCAAAAGTATGTTTGTCATGTAAAGACAATAAAACGTTTAAACCAAAAGTATGTTTGACATGTAAAGACAATAAAACGTTTAAACCAAAAGTATGTTTGACATGTAAAGACAATAAAACGCTTAAACCAAAAGTATGTTTGTCATGTAAAGACAATAAAACGTTTAAACCAAAAGTATGTTGTTGTTTTTTGACAATTTGGACAGTACATTTGGACCAGGTACTTCTTCTTCTTCTTTGTTCGCTCATACAGTTTCCTGTCATATGAGCGTAGATGCGTCCTGCTGCCGTTATGCGCCTAACTAAGAAATAGTTAGGCCCAGCATGTCCGACGACTTCGGCTGAAGCAAATCTTTGTAAGAATTTATAGAAACAAGCGCGGATTCGCAATCGTTTGTGGCGTGCGACAATTTTGGACCGACCGACAGACCGACAAAGTGAGTTATAGGTTTGTGGCTTGTGCCACAGACAAAAATGACATGAGAACGAACCATTAAGATAGAAAGATAGCAGATGACAGTAAGCAAAGAGACCAAAGGCAGAGTCAAAGAGAGTGACAGATTAGAGGAAGTTACAAGCACAGAACTTCCAGAAGGTGGGGGAACTATTTGCACGAAAGATCCCCCGGTATCCCCACGGGGGGGGGGGGGGAGGGGGGGGGGTGGGTGTGGGGGGGGGGGGGGGGGGGGGGGGCAAGTACGATAGAAAGATAGATGACAGTAAGCAAAGAGACCCAAAGCAGAGTCAAAAAGAGTGACAAATAAAAGGAAGTTACAAGCGCAGAACTTCCAGAAGGTGGGGGAACTATTTGCACGAAAGATCCCCCCGGTATCCCCACGAGGATGCCTTGGCATGAGGCTGTGTCAGACCAGTTGACATAAGCTAGAACACCGAGGCTACATCAAAATGTTGTTATGCTCTGAATGGTTGTGCGGGGATTGTCTTAAGCCATGACAAGTAGCTCCCAGCATAACATCATCAAACAAAAATCCCCCGAAGACGGAGTGTGGCTGCCCACATGGCGGGGTAATCAAAAACGGTCACACACGTAATGTTCTCATCCCTAGCTGATGCATTTGTACCTTAGTGTTCAAGCGCTTCCGCTGTTGGGATGATCCCTGGAGTCTTTTAGCCAGGGTAAGCCAACCAACCCAACCCACGGGGGGGGGGGGGGGGGGGGGACCAGGCACAAAGAAAGAGGAACACTAATAGAATATCTAAGGGTACCCAATATCTAACGGTTACCTTGGATCAACGTACTGTGGGTTGGAATCGATGCACTCATAAATGGTCGAAGAACGTGGGTAGTCAGAGCTAGTGGAAGACTTCTGGCCCCGTTGGAAATCCGCTTCAATGCCTTCCAAATAAAACATTGTCATATCTTTAACGTCTATTCGCCCTGTCGATTTGCTCAAAAGAATAATACCAGCACCCCCTCCCCCCCTCCCCGTGGGGATACCGGGGGGTCTTTTGTACAGTCCCCCACCTTCTGGAAGTTCTGTGCTTGTAACTTCCTCTAATTCCGTCATTCTCTTTGACTCTGCCTTTTCTCTTTGCTTACTGTCGTCTGCTGTCCTTTCTATTCTCACTGGTCCATTCTCCTGCATTTTTTCCTGTAAATTCTTACAAAGATTTCTTCAGCCGAAAGTCGGCCATGCTGGGCCTAACTATTTCTTAGTTAGGCGCATAACGGCAGCATGACGTATCTACGCTCATATGACAGGAAGCTGTCTGAGCGAACGAAGAAGAAGAAGAAGGAGATGCCAGCATTCGTCATAATTTGCATAGTTTTTCTGTACAAGGCAAATAAATAACAGTGGATGAATCCCTTGCATATTCGCTGTTCTGTACAAAAACAACCAGATACGCTAATATAAAAGAAAAACAAAGGCAGTTAATGATAGAAGGTATTGTGTCTGTCCATATGGCAGTTAATGATAGAAGGTATTGTGTCTGTCCATATGGCAGTTAATGATAGAAGGTATTGTGTCTGTCCATATAATTGCATCTAAACATGCAGGCACTGGGGGGGGGGGGGGGGGGGGGGGGGGGGATCTGCCCACCTATAGTCCAATCTATATCGTTTCAATTACGGTCACTTGCTATAAGACATATTTGTATGCTTAAATAACCATTTTGTGCTTTACTCAGATTATTGATTTGGTGGTGGAGATCCCCCCCCCCCACCCACCCCAATTACTAGCTCACAATATATCAAGTTTGTAAACCAATTTTTCATGAAAGACAATGCCAAAGACTCTCTCTCTCTCTCTCTCTCTCTCTCTCTCTCTCTCTCTCTCTCTCTCTGTTCTTTCATTTTTGAATGTAAATAATGTAATGCTGTATTTGTTGACACTTTGTTTTGGCATGTTTATGCTTTTTTTTGCTTGTCATGTGTTGCCTGAGGGCATGGTGTAAAACAGCTGTCTCCGCTTATCCAATTTCCCTCATTAAAAAAGTTCGTATTCGTATTCGTATTCTCTCTCTCCCTTCTCTCTCTCTCTCTCTCTCTTTCCTCTCTCTCTCTTTCCTCTCTCTTTCTTTCTTTCTTCTCTCTCTCTCTCTCTCTCTCTCTCTCTCTCTCTCTCTCTCTCTCTCTCTCTCTCTCTCTCTCTCTCTCTCTCCTCTCTCCCTCTCTCTCTCTCTCTCTCTCTCTCTCTCTCTGTCTCTCTCTCTCTCTCTCTCTCTCTCTCTCTCTCTCTCTCTCTCTCTCTCTCTCTCTCTCTCTCTCTCTCTCTCTCTCTCTCTCTCTCTCTCTCACCAGAATCAGCCCTGTGGACCAACGGCGATTCCTCGTTGTTGTTATCTCCCCTGGAAGTCACTGAGGACTGGGGGGACCGACTGAACCCCCCCGCTGGGAAAGCCGGAAGGTCTGGCGGCTGCCGCACATGCGCAGTCTGTTCTTTCGGGCTTGCCGGAGTGAGATAGTCGTTGCTGTAGGGTGGAGGGTCGTGGTGGAAAGGGTCGGACAAGCTGAGGGTCATCTTGTTCCTCGTGTGTTCGGAAGGGACGTATTCGTTGTGGCTGGGCTTGATTCCTCGAGGTTTGTCCATGACGAAGTAGCCCTTTTCCATGGTTCTCCTTTTATTTTCAATACTGCTTTAAAGGATGAAGAAGGGTAATCTGTGAACGAAAAAATAATTATCATATCATGGCATTTAGGTTTATAAATAACCTTTAACCTGGTATGTGAGGTGTTTTATTTAGTTGTGGGTGCGTAATGGTACTTTTGGGGGCTAACTTTCTATTCTAAATAAACGTGGTTCGTCATGAAATGCATGGCAAGCAAGAATTAAAGACAAACCATTGTATGACAAAACAAAATACCATTGATGTCCCGAGGCCCAGGACATAATCCTATTAAGCCTGAAAATGTCCTGTTTTGCCCCCCCCCCCCCCTGTCAGGACAAATGTCCTGTTGATATTCAACACAGGCAGAATTTGTCCTATCGATTTCTGCCAAGTTCGTGGCATTTTGTCATATACTGATTGTTTTGTTTCAGGACAGTTTCCCTGTCTCTTTTCCATCTACAGTGCAACACTGGAAGCTTATACAGATCGTGTATCAGTCATTCATCAAGAAGATTCATCACGAATCATGTCCAGGGACCCGACCCGGTAGAGGGTGAGATTTCCGTCCAATTGACCGTAGGTCCTTATGGACGTTCTGCTTGAAGGCTGGATAGTCTTCTCGTTGGATGATGATGATGATGATGGGGGCCGTAGAATGTTGAAAGTGGAGTTCGTGACGTGGCATACGTCGTCTTTCGATGACTCGAACACGTTGCGCATCCTGGAATCGCGGATAACGCTGTTGGTTGCGGGAACATCTCGGACGGGATCCGAGTCTGGAACTTGTGCATGATGCTGATGTTAGCATCGTTGAATTTGGTGCATAGATGCGAGCATCTGATGAAACTTGTCGCTGCCGTTGGCGTTGGCGTCAAAGTGCTCCTGCTGTAGATGATCTTCTTCCTCCTAAGGCCGTCGTCCCGCTGGTAGAGAGACTACTTGTAGGGGGTTAGGTTAGGTTAGGTTAGGTCAGGTTAGGTTATGTTATGTTAGGTTAGGTACATTTTAGTCACAGAGGCGTCTCTGTGAAATTCGGGTTGCTCCCACCTGGAGAGCGCGTCGCAGCCAGAGGCGCGCCACCCAATTTTTTTGTTTTTGTTTTTGCATGCGATTTTTGTGTGACTGATGAGGAAGGAAGGGAGGGGGGTACATTTTGACCAAATGACAACTTTTTCGTTGCCACTGGGTTTAACGTGTGCTAATGTAGTGCTTATTTAGGCCTTTGTATCGTGTGCCCTTTACTCAAATGGCTTTTTATCACTGGTTGACAGTAGCCTGTACAAAGGGCCAATAGTGAATGAGAGCTGTACTATAAATGATATTCTACAGTATTGGAATGTCACGCTACAGCTTAGTCTTTCGTGTAAGACTATCACTCTCGAACGAGGGGGCATTTGCACCGGCTCTGGTGCTGCAGCCAAAGGGATTGGTTGGCCTTTGGGTAACTTCCCCAAACGCCAACTCTCGTCCTCAAATCCCTTTGGCCGAGAGAGTGGGGATGTACCCAGGGCAAGGAATCTCCACTACAAACTAATTCTCGCCCAACCCCGCCAGAATAGTATCTGCCCCCTCTGCTATCTGGCAGTCATTGTCGGAAACGACCGACATGCAACAACAACATTGTGAGGATCCAATATAGGGACAATTCAAACCTCCGCCATTGATCGAGCTGCTCCCAAGTGGGAATACCGGGGGGTCTTTTGTACAAATAGTCGCCCCACCTTTGAAGTTCTGTGCTTGTAGGGTAACTTCCTCTAATCCGTCACTATCTTTGACTCTGCCTTTTCCCTTTGCTTTCTCAATTTCTGTCATTTTCTGACTTACTGGCCCATTCTCCTGCCTTTAAAACAATCATCCAAATGTTGTCCTTTGAGCTCCTCCGAAATCGGAATGTGTCGGCTGTATGCAGCGGGGAGACCAGTAAAAACTGAAAAACGAACACATACGTACCTTACCCATTATGGCCTGGGAACACAGAAGAAGAAGAAGAAGAAGAAGAAGAGGAAGAAAAAGATCGAGCTGTTGATTTCTACGTTCGAATGGGTAACGTACGTATGTGTCCGGTTTTCAGTTTTCACTGACCTCCCCGCTGCGTACAGCCGACACATTCCGATTTTGGAGGAGCTCAAAGGTGTATGTGGGGGGGTGCGCGCGCGTGTGTGCGCACACACGTGTGTGAGTATGTCTGTGCGTGCGCGCGTGCGTGTGTGCGTGAGAGAGAGAGAGAGAGAGAGAGAGAGAGAGAGAGAGAGAGAGAATGAGTGTGTGTGTGTGTGTGTGTGTGTGTGTCAACGCGCGCGCGCGTGTGTCTGTCTGTGTGCTTGCACTCCACGCTAATCAGAATTTTTACCTATTAAATGAAGAAGATATTTTGTACCTTTTCTCTCAATATTAAAGTTTACTACTACTCACTCGTATTTTTACATATAATATTTTTGACCGTTGTAAACTAAAGATTCACCATCACTATCATGATCTATTTGTCTGTGTGCCCTGAAGGTTAAATGTCGAAGCAGGCAATAGAGAAAGTGAACCATCGAAAGGTCGGGTTTGCCACAAATTGATAGGGAAAAAAATCTAGGGGCATTTTAAAAGGCAATTTCCTCGCTATTACCAAAATGGTTAGGCAGATTCAGTTCAAACTTTTTTTGTACATTTGGATTTAAACTTCAGTAGAATTGCTTCACTTTACCCCCCCCCCCCTTCTCCCCCCGTGGGGATACCGGGGGGTCTTTTGTATAAGTAGTTCCCCCACCTTCTGGAAGTTCTGTGCTTGTAACTTCCTCTAATCTGTTACTCTAATATGTCACTGCTATAAGTTAATAATGGTTATTGACTCTCTCTCTCTCTCTCTCTCTCTCTCTCTCTCTCTCTCTCTCTCTCTCTCTCTCTCTCTCTCTCTCTCTCATTGTCTGTCAGTCAGTCTATCTCTCTCTGTGTTTTAAATGTGCACATTTCTAAGTTCATGCAATGAATTTTAATAATTATTTGATTGGTATAAATTTGTTTCACACGTTTGATTAATGTTCTTTCAGTTATGTTGTATCTCTGTCATGTTGTTGCACCTAACCTGAATTTCTCTTTTGGAGATATTAAAGTATACTTGAACTTGAACTTGAACTCTTTGACTCTGCCTTTTCCTTTTACTTACTGTCATCTACTATCTTTCTGCCTTACCGGTTCATTTTCCTGCCTTTTTTCAAGAAACACTTTCAAAAAGATTTCCCCCAGCCACTAAGTCGGACCTGCTGGGCCTAACTATTTCTTAGTTAGGCGCATAACGGCAGCATGACGCATCTGCGCTCATAATTGACAGGAAACTGTCTGAGCGATCGAAGAAGAAGAAGGTTCCCTCCCTTCTAAGAATTGAAATTCTCGTATGCCTTAACAACCTTTGCTGCGATAGTATCGTTCTAACAGGGGTTTGTTTGCACTGAGTCGGTGCTTTCTATGCAAGAGTTTGGCTTTTGTTTTGTATTTTAACAAAAAGTGATTGACTTTTGCTACAAACAAACAGACTTCTCCAAATATTATATCCCACATAATAAAACTGATATCCAATCTTCAAATATCTAACTAACTCAGTTCGTTGCCAATCGCGTATAATTCGAGGGGTGCCTGCCAGAACGGTCTATCTCAAAACTAATAAAGAGCACAGATGGGCAGTTCTGGCATTCACCCCGTCGGCCACGCTCAGTTCCTTCAATCTTTAACCTCATAAATATCCTTCTACATAGTAAACGGTATTATTATTAGGTACTTTATAGTCACAGAGGCGTCTCTGCGAAATTCGGGTTGCTCACACCTGGAGAGCGCGTCGCAGCCAGAGTAAAATGTTGTATATCTAGAAATACTTAAATTATTCCTCACTATCTTGGGCTCCTCTTCTTTCTTCCCACATATCTTATGATTTTACTTTCTTCTCTATCTTTGCTGTTATTTTCTTTCTTTTTCGTACTATACCCCCTAAAGTGCAGCAGAATCTTCAAAGAAGAAAAAATAACTTGTCTTTGTCGCTAAGCTCCCAGTTTGGAGTTGATCGTTGTCTGGCCCAAACAGGAAATGTATAAGTTGTAATATCCGTAATGATAGACAACGAAGTGTCTTCTCGGTCACAGCTAGACGGCTGAGGGGTGAGTCAGGCTCTCAAAGACCGACTGAGCCAATGAGCAACTTAGGACGATGATTTGACCGCCAGGGGGCAATGAAACCAGTAGGGGCTTAGCGCGTGATATTCTGAGTTGGGCGTAGTGAGAGAGAGGGAGATGAGTCAGTAAGAATATCACGTGCTAAGCCCCTACTGGTTTCATTGCCCCCTGGCGGTCAAATCCTCGTCCTAAGTTGACCTTTGAACATTTTACCCAACATGTGACATGACTCCTTGACAGACATAATTGTTTTGACTTTCGGATGCCGTTTGTCAACAGTGGTAATATACAATGTGGTTTTTCAGCGTTGTTCTAAGTATTATATTAATTGTGCTTTATTCGTCTAGGCTAATTAAAATCTGTTAAACATTGCTTTCAATAATTGCCTTAATTATTTACCTATTAAAATTTTAAATGTCCTAATGTGTTCTCCCCTGTCAGGACAAATGTCTGCTTAAAATGTGAACACTGGCACGCTTTGTCTTATTGATTTCTGCAAGAGCCAGGGCATTGTCCTGTTGATTTCAGGACAGTTTGTCCTATCATTGTTCGATCCTTGGTACATCACTGTAGTTTCCCCACCTTCTGGAAGTCATGTGCTTGTAACTTCCTCTAATCTGTCACTCTCTTTGACTCTGCCTTTTCCCTTTGCTTGCTGTCACCTATTATGTTTCTGCCTTTCCGGTCCATTGGCATTCTCCTGCCCTTTTTCGAGAAACACTTTCGAAAAGATTTCCTCCAGCCGAAGTCGGACATGCTGGGCCTAACTATTTCTTACTTAGGTGGATAACGGCATCATGACGCATCTGCGCTCATAATTGACAGGAATTTGTCTGAACGATCGAAGAAGAACAATATAAATGCCTTAAATCTTATTAAGAGAACACACGCACGCGCGCGCGCGCACGCACGCACGCACGCACACACACACACACACACACACACACACACACACACACACACACACACACACACACACACACACACCACACACACACACACACACACACACACACACACACACACACACACACACGCACGCACACGCACACGCACACACACACACACACACACACACACACACACACACACACGCACACACGCACACGCACACGCACACACACACACACACACACACACACACACACACACACACACACACACATACACATGTCAGTTACGTGTATTATCATAGCACAAAACTTTAGTACAAACATGTTAATAAGACTTTTAAGGGTACGTGCACACACTTGCGGAGATTCCGTGCGGAAACCAGTGCGCAATCCGTAAATAAGTAAAAGAAAGAAGTGAAAAAGATTAGCGCACGTGTCCGAATTTTCCCTAATCCGTAATTTTGTACCCTTTTTTCTTTCACTTATTTACGGATTGCGCATGGGATTTCTGCATGAACTGTGTACGAGGCCAAATACACAAAACCTTTACTGGTTTGATGTCATAAAAGAGACATGTAATAAAATATTAGGCTTTGGCATAAAACTTGCGCAACAACAACAAAATCCACATAAAAAAAACTCGTACACAGTCGTACGTACCCGTAATCTCGAAACAGAATTATTATCACAAACACGTACACCTCTTCAGATTTTGGTACCAGTTAACTTTGCCACAGAACTTTGCCAAATAAAACTAATAACCACAAATCACAGCACGCAATGATCGACTTTGTCATTCCCTATATACCCTATTATGCAGTAGGGATTTCCAACCCGTTCGCTTTCCAAGCAGTAGCTCGCACCAAAATGCCTAAATATGTTACAAAGAGTGATAACATCGCAGCCCCTACAATCCTTGCAAAAGACTGAAGCCAACTTTCTCACTTCCCCACCTGGTGAAAGTGAAAAGTGTTAGTATTGTTGTAAGCAGTTAGTGAGTTCACAATGATCCCCAGCTGTAGTGTAGGTGAAAGGGTGGGAGTAAAAACAACAACCCCAAAACAGGGTTCAATCAGCAGCGCTAGCGGGAGTGCGAGCTCTTTGTTATATTCAGGCTTTTTGCTCGCTCCGACAATAGGCTTGCTCACAACACACGGACTCAACTGACGTGAATGCTACCATTTCGTGTGTATATTTTAGGTTGAAGTTTCTGTTTCCGTGAGGGACTAGGCCTATTACTTACATACTATAGGGGGCAAGGACAGTTGGCTCTCTCTGCAGGATGTAGGCAGTAAATATGGGGGTGGGGTGGTCGTGGTAATAAATAGGATGTGTCGTTAACTGTCGTGGTGAATCGGTGTCGTTTGGCTTTGTGTGTGTGTGGGGGGGGCTTGGCTTTTGAAAGAGTTGTATTGAGGCAACAGTGGCGTACTAACTGAATGAAAGGCAATCGGGAGAGGCGCTTGAAATAGGCTTGGATATGTAGGCCCTAAAACCAGAGATGTTGTTGTTGTACCCTGGCTAAAAGACTCCAGGGATCGTACCAACAGCCGAAGCACTTCAACACTATGGTACAAATGCACCAGCTAGGGATGAGAACATGACGTGTGTGGCCGTTTTTGATTGTACCCCGCCACGTGGGCAGCCACACTCCGATTTCGGGTGATTTTGAAGACATGAAAACGAAAACCAAATTTTATTTAACCAAGAAAACATGAGATAAACAATACAATGCTTTTTTCCACCCAGCCCTGGAGCAAATAGAACATTCAATAACAAAGTTAACTAACGCATGCAAGGCAAATGGGTTACACACAAAAAAGAAAGAAACGCTTGGGGTAATGACAGGTGAGGGGTGGGGGGGGGGGGGGGGGGGGGAGGGGTGATAAGGAGGGGGAATAAGGGGGAGGGGATAACATGATGTTATGCTAGGAGCTTGTCATGGCTAAAAACGATCCCTGCATAACAATGCAGAGCATAACAACATTTTGATGTAGCCTTGGTGTTCTAGCCTATGTCTGACATAACCTTAAGCCAAGGCAGCTTTTAATTGTCAGTATTTTCCACCTTTCAATATCAGAACAAAAGATGGATCTATACAAAGGCAGCAAATAAACAATGCAGCCAACTCTCGTCCAATGTGGCGGTACCATAGCCGATGAGGTTTAACCGAGGCATGGTTACCGCTACACCTATCTATATTGTTAAAAACTCGGGACTTTACTGGTGTTGCACTGCCTCCGGGCAATGCAGCCAGTATTGTTCCCAACATCTTTGTATTTACAAATGTCCCATATGTGTCTATGACCGAGAGGACGTAAAACATCATTTTCATCATCAATGTACCCAACTAAATTAGTTGTCAGTTCCTTATTTATCCGACTTTTATCAACACTTCATCAACAGATTTAGGTTAAAGTTTGATGGAGTATCAGTAACAAACTGTTATATTACATGCATAATTATGTTAATTCTTTTAATTCAGATGTTTTAAAAATTAATCTCTAGATCCATCCGGTTTTTGTTGGGGGGGTTTTGCATGGCAGGGTTTAAAAAAAAAGTTAAACATTATGTTGTATTAAGTTATGTAGAAAAGGTGGCTATTATGAAGCTATCGCTTTCATTTTGGATTAACTATTATGGTCATCGTCGATACCAGATTTGTTTTATATTATATATATATGTTACGCCCAATCCGTGAAATTGCCTATTTCATGAAATGGGCAAAATGCTTTGCCCAATTTATGAAATGGACAATGTATATCACATTTTTGAATCCCCATTCACACAGGTATTGATTAAGATTGATTCAATGGTATCACACTTTTCTACATTGTATTTGCACCCCCATCCTGCCCCCCAACTCGACCAGATGCTAAGCTGGGGCAGCCTGAGCACTGAATCAAACGTTTAATCAAATTAAGTCTGAATAAAATAATTTTAACTCATCTACAGATGAGATTTCTTATTCGTTTGAACCAATTCTTGATCCATGTGTGCTAATGAACAAAAACTATTTTTCATTGATATTTATTTTCTTTAATTGCATGTTCAATTGGCTATTTCACGAACTGGGCAAACCATTTCATGAAATGGGCACTTTCATGGATTTGGCGTAACATTATATAAGTAAATTTACTTTCTTTCTTTTTTTTAAAAGGCGAGCCTACAAATATCACTCAGTTTTAGATAAAGTAATGGGCATACCCTAAACTGTCTTCTCTTTCTGGGTGTTTGTGCTGTGTCAGTGATTTCTGTCAGTAAACAAAAATTCTGATTCGATTTATCTGCACGGCTGCATCATTAATTGGCACGATCTCCGTTAATTAGGACAATAATAATTTAGAATCAACTTGTTATACTCACTGCCCCTAAATCGTTTTTTTCTTTTCTAGCTATCGACCAGTTTATCTTTGCAAAACCCAAACTAATGATACTGGATGGAGACAATCGATAGGCATGAGGTTAATCATTACATTCGATCCACTTGAACTAAATTAAACAGTACAATCTTATTGATTTTATTTATTATTATTATTATTTTTTATGCCCCTCACATTCATTTTGTTAACGATTGAAAACCACACGTTGTACGAGTATTCTCTCTCTCTCTCTCTGTCTCTCTGTCTATCTCTCTCTGCGTGCAGTGTTTATATATGTGTGTGTGTGTACGTGTGCGTGCGCGCGTGTATATATGTGTGTATATCTCTGTGTGTGTTTATGTGTGTGTGTGTGTGTGTGTGTGTGTGTGTGTGTGTGTGTGTGTGTGTGCGTGTGCGTGTGCGTGTGTGTGTGCGTGTCTGTGTGTGTGTGTGTGTGTGTGTGTGTGTGTGTGTGCGTGTGCGTGTGCGTGTGTGCGCGCGCGCACTTTTGACTAATGTTACAGAAACATGTGCCGATACAAAACTAAGGGTCCTATCTATATGATGTGTTTCCTTGTAGATTTTACTTCGCGTTCTTCTTGTGGCCCAAATTACGTGCTGAAACACAGACCAACAGTGATTGTCTGGTGCATTAGTCATTCAAGGAAGACAGTGAATAGAAAACAGGCAAATTCACCGAACAAAGGAAGGGCATACATGAATTCTTCTTCTTCTTCTGCATTAACAGGGCATATGGCCATAATGGGTAAGGTCTGTGTCCGGTTTTCAGTTTTCACTGGTCTCCCCCGCTGCGTACAAGCCGACACATTCCGATTTCGGAGGAGCTCAAAGGAAAAATATTTAAGATTAAAATTATAGCCCCGTCGACAACAAAGGCCATGTCAGGGCTGCCACCACGTTAGCAGAAAACAATAAATGGAATTTGATTGTAACGTGATGTTTGTTCACATATTGACAAATTTTCAGGTTACAACACTGCGACTGATAAAAATCTAAAATATTTTCTTTTTCAGAGTTGAAACAAATCCATGATCAATGTCGATAGTGATACGTTGTCTTTGTTGAAGGGAAATTATGTATTGTTTCGATCAAACTAAATGCATTTGTCACCACAATGCATAACTATTTCTTTCTTTTTTAAACACTGATACAGTACAAACCACCGTCAAGGAAGACAACTCGATTTCAGTTTTAAGCTTATAAAGCCTAAAGTAGGCGTTTATTTGCTAATTAAGCGCCATATCACAAGTTATAATGTGGATCTAGATAATTATGTTACGCTGAATTCAAATTTGAACATACCTAAAATCAAAGTGTGTGTTCTTTGTTAGCCTTATGAGGACAACTGTCTGTCTACAACACATGACAAAATGTAACACTTCCCACTGCGGCGCCAAGGCATTCATGAAGTCTTTTAATTAACGTGAATGGATTGATCAACACTGTGCACAAAGTACTTTTGTTGATATATTTGCAATATTAATTGATTTGTAATATTATATAAAGCTAAATACAAGAAATAACAAATGCATACTAGCTGTACTCGCTCTTACAAGCATTGCCTATAACTCTTAGCCATTTGCAGTTTCATTGGCCATGACTATGACACAGCTGTCTGGATTTGGTTTGCAGGTGGCTTTCTTGAAACTGCACTCAACACACTGACTCTGCATTTCTGATGCCAGTGTACAGTGCCTCTTATGGATTCTGTTAGATCGTTAGACGAAGGCTCATTACATTAGACAAGCAGCCAAGGCCAAACTATCCACAAGACAGGATCCAAACTTCAAGATCACAAACGAATCTGTGGATTCCCACTCATGATAAGTTTCTGAGGAAATAGTGTGTCGGTCCAAATATTGTCGAACAATGACAAGATGTGATCGACAGAAATGCATCAATATCTCATCCCCAATTCATGACTTGTTCTGTTTTCTGATAAAAATAATAACACATGTACTTAAATATCAGTGACAGGCGATGTATGACCATTGTGCATAGCTGAAGATTACAGAGACATTAAAAATACAAGGGCATCGCCGAGCGGCAGATATGTCCTTTGCCGGTTACGCCCTGTACCTGCCCCGCCCTGTACCTCCCTTTCCCCTCACATCTTAGGTCCCCGTCTTCCTTGTGACCTTTAGGTGATACACCTAGACACCCTTGACTGGGTGCAAATCCTTTTTCCGGGATACACACCCTTAATTGGTGGGGTGTACAACCTTAACACTGAAACATGTCTTCCGCTCGGCGACTTTTAAGCCCCACGTGGCACATTTTGATGACTTTTGTCTTTTACTTTTAGTATTAGACCCTTCCTTTACTCGATGCACACCCTTAATTAGTGGGGTAATAGGGTGTACACCCACCCTTAACTCGGAGACATGTCTGCTGCTCGGCGACATTGAAATCCCGCGAAGCATAATTTGTACTGCAATGTCTTCTACTCTTCCTTTCACACACCCACACAAAATGTGGAGTGATTTCACGAGATATATGAAGTACAAATACAGAGGCACCCCAGCCGGTATCGCGGACACCTCAGTAATCTGGACAGTTTTACCCAGCCTCTTTCCCTTCTTGTTCATTACTAAAAGTCTTCTCAAAATAGGGATTGTTCAGAAATAATCAAGGGGAGTAATTTCATGGTGTGTGGGAGTGATCTTGCCTAATTAAATCGGTCAAACAGGGGAAGTTACTCTACCATCAGGTAGATCCCCAGTTCTCGCCTCGTGTGTTTGAGCAGATATACAGCACTTAGAACACCGCGCCGTCATTCTAAAATTGATGTCATTTATATTTTTACGTCACATTTTGCAAGTTCTATCAGTTTGTGGCTACTGGCCACCCCTCATTTTTCTAAAAAAAATGTTTGCAAGTCGCTGACTCGCATTCTTCGGTTTCCAGCTTCAACGGCATTGACTGAGTAATGGAGGTAAACAACTCTAATTTTCACGAAGTGCTCTCCCCTAGGTTTGTTTCCCGAAAATCATCTATTACAGAGTTTTGGGCCAGTCTGTAGGGTGGTTGCGATACTGAGGACCCACTGTAGTTCCCCCACCTTCTGGAAGTTCCGTGCTTGTAAAACTTCCTCTAATCTGTCACTCTCTTTAACTACCTTTTCCCTTTGCTTACTGTCATCTACTATATTTCTGCCTTACTGGTCCATTCTCCTGCCTTTGTTCTAGAAATTACTCTTACAAAAATGTCTGCAGCCAAAGTCGGACATGCTGGGCCTATTTCCTAATTAGGCGCATAACAGCAGCATGACACATCTGCGCTCATATGATGGGAAACTGAGCAGCACAGAAAGAAGACAAAATAGAGACAGAGAAAGCAAGACAAGAGGAAAGGAGAGAGAGAGAGAAAACCATACATACTTTTTTTACATATACATCATTGTACAAACAAAAATAAACAGAAATGCCCGTTCATATTGTCTCAAATGTCATATACTTCAAGGAAACATCGAATTTTCTTTTATTGAAAACACTCACGTAAACTAAAAATTAACTTTTTGAAATATGTCACACACACACATAATCTTTATATTATTAACATTACAATAATAATATATGCAATATTTACATTAACATGCAATATCAACTCAAATCGCCCCCCCCCCCCCCCCTGCATTTCTCGGTTAATTCCATTTTTGCCTTTCTTGCCAAACATAAAGCTGTATTTTATTAACCTTTTCAGCTAATTATCTTTTTGGAATAATCCTACCCCCCCCCCCCCCCTATAAGACGGGAAAACGCAATGAACCATGACTGTGACAAATGCCACGGTGTACTGCACTACATAGGGGGGGGGGGGGGGGGGGGTCCTATTAGATAATGGCCTTTATCATGACTGCAATTAATTATTGAAGAAACATAATTAGCTGAAAATGTTCATAAAATACAGCTTCATTTTTGGTAAGAAAGGTAAAAATGGAACTAACAGAGAAATGTAGGGGGGGGGGGGGGGGGGGGGGGGGGGGGGGGGGGGAGGGGGTAGCACATCTTGACCTTTACCAACTACCACACCTCATTCAAACTATTGTCCATTTGCAATGCTATCACGTCTTAATCTTATATATATTTTCGAAATCTGTCTGTGTGTGTGTGTGTGTCTGTCTGTCTGTGTGTGTGTGTGTCCCTTATGCACGGCCACAGTTCTCAACCGATCGACACCAAATTTGGTATCAAGCATTCTTGGCACCCTCCGAAGGTCATGCCGTCCTTACTTTTCGGAAACCTCCGCCAAGAACCGGTTCAAATTTTCGAACCGGTTTTAAACCGGTTTTTCATCTCCGAACCGGTCTTTTCGAACCGGGTTTTTTTAACCAGTAATCGCATCAGTGGTTTCACCTATGCAAACATATTTATTTGTCAGAATATTCACACACGCGCGCGCACACATACACACACACTCAACTAAAAACTCAGCTCAACTCCAACAAACAATTTAATGACGGGGCCATCTGCCCGCGTCAAAGGAAGGTGAGGGTAGGGGCGTAGTTGAAAAATAAAATAATCATAGGGAAAATAGTTAAACCAAAGCAAAAAACAAAACGTCACATGGCGGTTGGAGTGTGAAGGATGGTGGCACATTCACAACGCAATGAACCAGCTTTGAGGATAATCAGATATGTAGCGGGAGGATAAGGAATACAAAAGTATAATAATTTTAATTATGTACCTGAACAGATAAACAAAATGAGAAGGGAAAATCTTTCACAATGGAACAAAAAAATATCACACACGAGCGTGCGCACACACACACACAATTACACGCGCACAACCGCACACACATGCACAAACACGCGCTTGCGCAATTGCACACGCACATGCACGCACTCACACATTCTCTCTCTCTCTATCTCTCTCTCTCTCTCTTTCAGTCCCAGGGCTGGGTGGAGAAAAGCTGTTATTGCTAATCTCATGTTCCCTGGTTAAATAATATTTCCTTTTCGTTCTCTCTCTCTCTCTCTCTCTCTCTCTCTCTCTCTCTCTCTCATTCTTACAACAGTAATGACATATCAGTTCTACTTTTGGACAATATCTTCAGTAAGCGCATTCATTTTAATCGAACAATAACTACTGAATGTACATTAAAAGCTACTCCCAATCCCAGTTATAACAATGAACACCCCCTCCCCCTCCTCCAAAAAGAAACCTGCAAAACAAATCAAATTTTAGACAAAACCGTACATCGTTTGGGTTTTTTAGAGGTCAGTACATAAAGAGAGACGGGGGATGGGGAGGGAGAGGGAGAGGGAGAGAGAGAGAGAGAGAGAGTATACACATTTACGTATGAATAAAATACAGTACAAATATCATAGCAAGTTCATGTCCGTTTATTGATAAGAAAAAGCTTGTGTGTGTGTGTGTGTGTGTGTGTGTGTGTGTGTGTGTGTGTGTGTGTGTGCGTGTGTGTGCGTGCGTGTGTGTGTGTGTGCAGATCAAAATCTTTTCGAACATATTTGCTCATCTTCTTAGCATAAGAATGTGTAGAAATGAAATGAAATAAAGTGTGAGTGAAAATGATGTTTTACGTCCTCTCGGTCATAGACACATATGGGACATTTGTAAATACAAAGATGGTGGGAACAATACTGGCTGCAATGCCCAGAGGCAGTGCAACACCAGTAACGTCCCGAGTTTTTAACAATATAGATAGGTGTAGCGGTAACCACGCCTCGGTTAAACCTCATCGGCTATGGTACCGCCACATGATGTACAATATTTAGCGAGAAATGAAATAAGGAAGAAGAAACTTTGGATTTAACGTCCTCTCGACCCATAAGGGCACATATGGGACATTTATTTTAGATTTGTTTGGGGGGCAGGACATGTATATATACTTAAAAAGACATTGTTTTATTGTTGTTCCATTCACAGTTCTCTTGGTGATTAGTCATGTTTGTTGTTCCACCGATCGCACTGCCACATTGCAAGCACAAAGCAATACTTTCTACAATCACTCCATCACTCTTCCGATTTTTTCCAGGAGAAATAGCCTCCAAGTGTTCGTTATTGTAGTGTAGGCCTAATAATTGGCCATACTTGCTCCTTACAACTAGAAACAGCTACTCTTGGTTTACAAACACCCAATCTGCGCTGAGATTCAGTGTTGTTCTTCGAAAAGAATGCGTTATTCTAAGAGAAACTTACTTTCAGTTTGCAGCTAAAAAAACCGATTCACAGCAACTCGAACCGGTTTTTCGAACCGCGGAATTTCAGGACCGGTTTTTCGGTTCAAACCAGTTTTTTTGTCCTCACCTCTAGTCGGGGGGGGAGAGGGGGGGGGGGGGGGGGGGGGGGGCACACGCAGCTCGGATTTATAACGGCAAGTGCGTGTGAGCTGTGGGGTGGGGGGGGGGGGGGGGGGAGGGGGTTGAGGGGAGGAGGGAGGGGATGGAGGGGGGGGGGAGGGGGGTCTGGAGGGGTGAGGGGTGGGATGGTCGGGTGTGTGTGTGTGTGGGGGGGGGGTGTTCAGGGGGGTGGGCTGGAGGGGGCCACAGTTCTCAACCGATCGACACCAAATTTGGTATCAAGCATCCTTGGCACCCTCAGAAGGTCATGTCGTCCTTACTTTTCGGAAACATCCGCCAAGGGGTCGTGGGGAGGGGGGGACCACACGCAGCTCCACACACACTTGCGGTTAGTAAATCCGAGCTGTTCGGGTTTGTTTCCTTTTTTTGTTTGTTTGTTTGTTCTTTTGTCTGTCCCACGGATCTCCCGAACCGCTTGACCGAATCGCTTCAAATTTTGTGTGGTGGTGTGTCCCCATGAGAGGAAGGCATCTGTGCAAAACTTTTTGCCGTCATGACCTTGACGTTGGTGTATGACCTTGAAAACCGAAAATCGTTAAGGGGCCATAACTTCCGCACCGCAGGTCCTAGAGTCTTGAAACTTGGCATGGATGTACTTTCGCTTATGGCCGTTCTGTGATGGCGTACCAATGAAGGTCGAGGTCAAGATCAGGGAGATCGGTATGCCTTGAAAGTAGTAGGGGTCTAATGATTGGGTTTTACTGTCCCACGCATATCTCCCGAACAGCTTTACCAAATCGTTTCCAGTTTTGTGTGGTGGCGTGTCACCATGAGAGAAGGCATCCGCGCATAAATTATCGCCGTCATGACTTCAAACTTGGCATGTAGGTACTTTGGCTTATGGTTGTTCTGATGATTGCATACCGATCAAGGTCAAGGTCATGGAGATTGGTAGGCCTTGAAAGCGGTAGGGGTCAAAAAATTGTATTTCCAGCAACAAAAGTAAAAATATAATATTTTGCGGACCCGGCGAAACCGGTACTCAGCGGTACCTGTACAAGGCGTTACCGGTACGGGGCGTTGCGCTAGTCTCTTATAATAGGCTTGGCGTGTGTGTGCGTGTGCGTGTGCGCGTGCGTGTGTGTGTGTGCTGGGCCGGATCTAGGAGGGAGGGGGGGGGGTCGGTCCTGGTTTCCAGACACCCCCCCCCCCTCTGCCCCAAGCATGTACCGTATCCAAGTGTGAAAAGTAACAAAATGTCTCGATGTTTGCCTTACTAATCACTAAATTGCTAAATGTTCTGGGGGCTTTGCCCCATGGGCCCCCCAAAAGGGCACTGCTCCAACCTGGTCCATATACAGCTCCTGGACCCACGGCGGACCCCCCCCCCCCCCCCATCCTTACGAATCACTTGGTCTGGCCCTGGTGTGTGGGTGGGTGTGCGTGCGTGCGTGCATCACTCAGGGCTCTCCCATGTCTTTCTTCCTCCCCCCCCCTCTCTCTCTCTCTCTCTCTCAACCTGATAAAAAGAAGCAGTTATTTATGCTTACTTATTTTATCCTCATTAAAAAGTTCGAGTTCGAGTTCGAGTTATCTCTCACTCTTTCTCTTCTCATTCTCTGTACATCAGGCTATCTATATTCTTAGTTGGGGATAAAGAGAGAAAGAGACAGGGAGAGGAGTCCCTCCCCCTCTCTCTCTCTCTCTACCCCCAACAAAAGATATCACGAGACTGATAAGCCCCTATTGAGTTGGTTGCCACCTGGCGCTCAAATTGGAGAGCTAGGTTGACCGAACATCGGAACGTCCTCAAAGTCGGCAAGGAGGTGGCTCCGGCTGTTGGCTATGCGGATCCGCAAACACCTCCTTGATGTGCTCCGGAACATGCCCCAAATACCACTCGTGGTTGGCAGCAGTGGCCAGGACGCCTGAAGCGTTAGAACGCTGGACGCTGGCGTGGTACAGAATGGGCCTGCCCAGCAGGTCAGTCAGACGTCCTCCTCCTTCTCCTGCTACTGCTCTGAGGACGGCCTCAGGGGCGCACGTGTCCCACTTCTGGCAGCCCGGGTTGGCGTAGATGTAGGCGTGAGCCTTTCCCTCCATCAACAACATCACCTGGAAAGGTCACAGAGAGTCGGATGATGAAGGTTATGATGATAGAAAGTGTGATGTTTGCAGAGAAAATGAGAGTGGGTGTTCTAGCTTATGTCAATAGGGCATTTGCCACGTCGGTGAGGACGAATTCACGGAGTTGAATTTATAGAGTTGAGTTAGGAAGGTCAGCGTAACACGGGCAGAACGAGTGCGGGCAAATTAGTAGTCTAGTATAGAGAACGAACACTCGTAATAAGTCCTTATGGATATACCTACCGGTGCCTTATATCCAGCTCCTCCATACATACACACACACACATACAATACACACACATTGATTGACACACACACATACAACATACACTGGTCCAGAGATCTATACCTACCGGTGTCTTATATCGAGGTCCTCCATACACACACACACACACACACTACCCACACACACTGAGGGCAGGATGAAAAAAAGCTTTGTCCGCTTATTCTTTAACCCTCAATAAAGATGATTTTGACTTGACTTGACTGACACATACACTGACACACACCCCCACACCTTGGTCCACCCCAGATATCTCCCTCTACCTTATAACCAGCCCCTCCTACGCGCAGAACGTCTGTGGGGAGACAGGCATGCACCGCCTCGGTGATGAGGTGATCGGAGTGAATCCTGGACGTTGTCACGATGTTCTGGCCCGCTGGAGGCATACGGGGCTCGAACCCAAACCCCCCTGAAACAATGAACAGGGAGCAAGGATGATCTGGTCTGTTGCTTGATGTGATTCGTAATGTAGACTGCTTGACTGGCAGGCTACTACAGAATTCTATATCATGTTTTGTTGGTGACCTTCTTCTTCTTCTTCGATCGCTCAGACAGTTTCCTGTCAATTATGAGCGCAGATGCGTCATGCTGCCATTATGCGCCTAACTAAGAAATAGTTAGGCCCAGCCCCATGTCCGACTTCGGCTGGAAGAGGAAATGTTTTTGAAAGCGTTTCGTGAAAAAAGGCAGGAGAATGGACCGGTAAGGCAGAAAGGTAGTAGATGACAGTACGGAAATGGAAAAGGCAGAGTCAAAGAGAGTGACAGATTAGAGGAAGCTACAAGCACAGAACTTCCAGAAGGTGGGTGAACTATTTATACAAAAGACACCCCGGTACCCCCACGGAGTTAAAGGTTAAGCGCTGTAGAAGTTTTCTTAATCTTAATGCCTCTTATATTTGAACAACTGTGTGTGTGTGTCCTTCTGTTTGTTTGCCCTGTAACTCACAAACCAGTGTACAGAATCGCTTCAAATTTTGTACGGTGATATGTTATGGTGCAGATAGAATCCCATAGAAAATTCCTAACCGTGGTGACCTTGACCTTGGAGTTCGACCTTGAAAACCGGTCAGAAGTAGGAGTAGTAACTAAAGGGTAGTAATTAAGAAATGACTGGCTGGACTTTAGAGTCACAGATGGATCTCTGTGAAAGTCGGGTTGCTCCCACCTGGAGAGCGCGTCGCAGCCAGAGGCACACCACCCATTTCTTTCTTCTTCTTTTTTTTGGATGCGATTTTTTGTGTGACTGATGAAGAAGGAAAGGGTGTGTGTGTGTGTGTGTGTGTGTGTGTGTGTGTGTAAATTTTGACCAAATGACAATTTTTTCGTGTGTCATAAAACGATGGAAACGCACCTAGTCCCACCAGTCCCCACATGCACCTGCCCACACCAGCTGTGGAAGCAGCTTCGTGGTTGTAAAACGGCTGGTTGATCACCCCTCCCGCGGCTCTCCCCCTGACCGACACACCTATCAGTATGGTCACACGATCCAGGAAACCTGCCACACAAGCAAAACGCACATGCATGCTTATTTGGTGTAGGCTGCTGTTTTGAGAGTCTCTTCCTCCGCTGGGGGATAATAATAATAATAATAATAATAATAACAGAGAGAGAAAATGGAGTTTTCCGTCCTCTTGGTCTGAATCAGACACATATGGGACATTTGTAAATACAAATATGGTTGGAGCAATACTGGAGGCAATGTCCGGAGGCAGTACGAAACCAGTAAAGTCCCGATTTTTTAGAATACATATGCTTAGGTATAATTCAATAATAATAACAATAATAGTGAAGCATTTACATAGCGCATTCCTCCACCAAATGTGGAGCTCTGTGTGCCGCAACAACAACAACAACACAAAAATTAAAAGCAAGAAATTCAACAAGGACATATAATCGCTCACACACTGGACAACTTTATTTGACAAGCACACACATACAAATAGGCATACACCTCCACACACACCTCCACACACACACGCGCAGGCACACACACACACACACACGTACACACACACACCATTATCATCACCACTCACCCCACCCAGAAACACAATACATCAACAAACTGTTGAATAAAGCATTAACATTCTCTCTCTCTGTTTCTGTCTGTCTGTCTGTCTCTCTCTCTCTCTCTCTCTCATACACACAACAAAGTTGACGTAGACAGTCAACTAACATAGAATATAATCGAGAAGTAATATGGCCTAAAGGTTGTTTGAAAAGGTGGATTTTGAGAGGAGATTTGAAAGATGGCAAGGATTGGATATGGCGAATTGCCGGGGGGGTCTTTTGTAAAAATAGTTCCCCCACCTTCTGGAAGTTCTGTGCTTGTAACTTCCTCTATTTTCCCACTCTCTTTGACTCAGTCTTTTCCCTTTGCTTTCTATAATCTACAGTACTATCTTTCTGATTTATTGGCCCATTCTCCTTCCTTTTTAAAAAAAACAAATCTTCCATACCAGCCGCTGTGGCATATAGTGGTTAGCGTTGCGGACAACTGGCTGGGAGGTCACGGGTTCGAATCCCATCAGATCGAGGCGAGTTTTTTTGTGGTCCTGGACCGACTCCTACCCAGAGTGAGTGGCTATGGGCTCAATGGGTAGACTGAAACCTGTATCAAAAAAGACTTCAGAAATATAAAAAGCATACCCATTTTTATATTATTTGTAGTCTTTTTCAATACAAGTTCTTAGTTTGTGCAGAAGTTCAATAATACGTCGATGGACTATCTAAAGATAGTCCGTTTTGACTCCAAGACATCGAAGTTTATGTGTGTGACCGTAAAATAGGGTATAAGCATACAGTGTAAATGCAACAATGCAAAAAATCAGATTGTAAAAAATATGGTGTACAGCGTAATTGCAACAATGCAAATAAAGTTTTTAAAAATATCAGATTGTCCATGATAGTTACCTTGGGTGTATTCTGCAGTGCCGTCCAAAGGGTCCACCCATATCACAACCTGAAAATATATATACCATACAATGCTGATGTGTTCATACCTTGCTACGGTAACTTAAAAGCAAATAAACACACACACAAAAACAAAACAAAAACAAAATAAACAATGACTGCTTATAACTCTTAGCAAAATAACATAATTTGTCTCTTGTTCATAGAGCCGAGGACATTCATACAGTATATCTAATCTAGCACACAGTTGTTACTAATACCCCCCAAAAATATAAAATATTTCTGAATGGACAGTAACAGGCACTTGCAGTTTCCGCAGAGACTTGCCAGATGACCACGCCACATAGCAAAGTGTTCTACATAGACCAATTAACAAGTAGTACAAGTATAAGATTAATAACAATTCTCTGTGTTACTGTTAATTTGGGAGTATTGTATGCTGTAATTCATGAGTATTTAAATAAAATCACAGACTGAATTAAAATTGCAGCATGATCTATATAATTATAATACAACCGTGCAGCAATCAGTCAATAAAATAAAATGTATACAAAAGATAAAATCTGCACATTAATTCCATTTTCAGAATCCGGTAAGCAGAATTTAAGTTCAATATATCCCTCTGAAAGTTCAACTTATTTAGAAAAAACCCAACCCATATACAGTAGAACCTTCCCTATTAAAGATACACTGACGCACCACGATTAAGTCCCTTGTATTTTTCTGGGTAGCTGTGACCCACATACATACAGATGTCCCCAACTTCAAATTGAGTCTGCTCTTTAAAATGTTTCGGTTTGAATTTGGGGGCATTTATATGGGACTCAGACTTGGTCAAAACAAAATTTATTTCCAGCTATAACAGGGAAAACACGTGGTTTTGACACGTGATCTGGTGGGTCTTTAAGACTCCTCTGTGACCCAAATGTTTTTCACCGATCTCTTTCTTCTTTATGTTCAGATTACTGAGTGACCACCTCCCTATTTTATAAAAAATCTACCCAGTGTCAATCAATATTATAAACAGTCTGTAGTGTGTACATTGCATAGAGTCATTAAAGACCCAGCAGATCATGTGTCAAAATCACGGGTTTCACGTGCTTTCCCTCTTTATAGCTGGAAAGAAATATTGTTTTGACCAGGTCTCACTACCATACAAATGCCCCCAAATTCAAAGTGAAACATCATTTTAAAGAGCAGCCTCAATTTGAACATGGGGACATAATAATTTCTACGTGGGTCACAGCTACCTAGAAAAAACCCAAGGGACTTCATCGTGGTGCGTCAGTGTATCTTTAAAGATCTACCTCTTCATCTTTGACGTTCAGTAAACTTGGCGGGCATGGCTTGGCTAACACATCAGAGCTGAGGTCCTTTTCAATGAGATCCTCAGGGACACCTGTGCTTGCATCTAAAAACTTTATTAAAAAAAAGCAACCACAATTTTGTTTTTAACAAATCGTGAAACCATATAATAATAAAGATATATAATAAGTCCTTATGGATTATTACACAGAAGATTCTTTTTGGTTTCAATTTCAACTCTGTGTTAATTTGTTGTGAATTATTCAGAAAAGTTCATTAAAAAACCAACTCAACAAATACTGACACAAACTATGATTATATGCAACAATAACCGTGCAACCTGTTTTACTCATTTCTGAGAGTCACCTCCGCACATTATAATTATACAGCTTGCAAGATAAAAATTGCGATCGAAGAAGAAGAACAAGAAGAACAAGAAGAAGATAAAAAATAATGAAAGAGGGAGAGATAGTGAGAAAGGGGGAGACAGAAAAAAGCTACAGACAGACACAGAGAAACAGAGACAGACAGACAAGACAAAGAACTAGACAATACTTATCCCTAAAGCATGCACATATTGGATAATTTACGACACCCCCCTCCCCCCCCCCCCCCCTGTATCCCCACGAGGCAGAGACTTGTGGATGGAGGAGACGGGGTCGTCCCGTATGGAGGCACGAGGCATCCACTCACTGTACAACCAACAAAAGCTAGTCTAATGTAGGAGCAATAAAGATAGAAATAGTGAGACAAGGAGAGAGGTTAATAGTGAAGGGAAAGTAACTCTCTAAAATTAATTCCCTTCATCACAGTTATTTTCGGCACCAATTCGCCTAGCAAAGCATAATCAACAGCCACATCCCGGCCTCGCCCTTTCTTTCTAGTTTGACAGGAAAATTGAACTGAACGCAGAGTCCTTCAGATGGGGACTTAAAGCTAGTCTGACCTGTGCGCTTTATACACGTAAAAATCCCATGGCAGTTGGAAGTCGGTAAGAGCAGGGAGAAATCCTGCTGCCTGGTATGGCCAAATTGATAGCTAGGTTTTTCGAAGTGCCCCCCCCCCCCCCCCCCCCCCCCCCCCCCCCCCCCCCCCCCCCCCCCCCCCCCCCCCCCCCCCCCCCCCCCGAAAAAAAAGGTAGGCGCTGCACTTGCTGCGACGCACTCTCCTGGGGAGAGCAGCCAAAATTTCACAGAGATAAGTTTCTGTGACTAGAATATACCAAATAAATACCATTGAGACAGACCAAGGTTCATCCTAAAAAAAAGGATGACCCAGGACAGCCTATATGACCATCACCCACACTGTACACAACAACAGTGGTGCAGAGAATGGTGTACAGAAAGGATGACCCAGGACAGCCTATATGACCATCACCCACACAGCACACAACAACAGTGGTGGAGAGAATGGTGTACAGAAAGGATGACCCAGGACTGCCTATATGACCATCACCCACACAGCACACAACAACAGTGGTGCAGAGAATGGTGTACAGAAAGGATGACCCAGGACTGCCTATATGACCATCACCCACACAGCACACAACAACAGTGGTGCAGAGAATGGTGTACAGAAAGGATGACCCAGGACTGCCTATATGACCATCACCCACACAGCACACAACAACAGTGGTGGAGAGAATGGTGTACAGAAAGGATGACCCAGGACAGCCTATATGACCATCACCCACACAGCACACAACAACAGTGGTGGAGAGAATGGTGTACAGAAAGGATGACCCAGGACTGCCTATATGACCATCACCCACACAGTACACAACAACAGTGGTGGAGAGAATGGTGTACAGAAAGGATGACCCAGGACAGCCTATATGACCATCACCCACACAGCACACAACAACAGTGGTGCAGAGAATGGTGTACAGAAAGGATGACCCAGGACAGCCTATATGACCATCACCCACACTGTACACAACAACAGTGGTGGAGAGAATGGTGTACAGAAAGGATGACCCAGGACAGCCTATATGACCATCACCCACACAGCACACAACAACAGTGGTGCAGAGAATGGTGTACAGAAAGGATGACCCAGGACAGCCTATATGACCATCACCCACACTGTACACAACAACAGTGGTGGAGAGAATGTGTGCACAAACAAATCATTTATTGAAGTATGGCATAGCCTTCTAGTCTTAGGTATTAGGTACTTTATAGTCACAGAGGCATCTCTGTGAAATTCGGGTTGCTCCCACCTGGAGAGCGCGTTGCAGCCAGAGCCAATTTCTTTTGGCATGCGATTTTTGTGCCACTGATGAGGAAGGAAAGGTGTGGGTGGGGTAAATTTGGACCAAATGACAACTTTTTCATTGCCACTGGGCTTAACGTATGCTAAGTGCATGGGCACACAGGACCTCAGTTTATCGTCTCATCCGAAAGACTCCACATTCAGACTGTAAGGCCTAGTGCAAAGTGAGAGGAAAAATCCCCTGTACCCAGGTTCAAACTCGGGTTTACTTGACACGAGGCGAACGCACTACCACTGTGCCAAGCACACCATTGAATTATTTTACACTTAGACAACAGGTGCAATAGTTACCCACCTCCTCTCCAAAGACGGGGATTCTGGGGAATTGTCTCTGAAGCGATGATACGATACACTTCTGTGCTTGTCTGTCTGCTTCAGTCTGGAAGTCATCCTTGCCCTGCAACCAAAACCCAGCTGTTGTGAATCCCGCCCCTTCCACGAGTCTCTCCCCGTGGGGATATTGGGGGGTCTTTCGTAAAAATAGTTCCCCCACCTTCTGGATGTTTTGTGCTTGTAACTTCCTCTAATTTGCCACTCTTTGACTCTGCCTTTTCCCTTTGCTTTCTATCATCTACTATCTTTCTGACTTATTGGCCCATTCTCCTGCCTTTAAAAAAAAAAATCTTCAAAATAATTGTTTTCCTTTGACCTCCAAAATCAGAATGTGTCGGCTGTACGCAGCGGGGAGACCAGTGAAAACTGAAAACCGGACACATATGTACCTTATCCATTATGGCCATATGGCCAGGGAACGCAGAAGAAGAAGAAGAAGAATGGTACAAAAAATGAATGCACCAGCTAGGGATGAGAATATTACATGTGTGACCGTTTTCGATTACCCCGCCACATGGGCAGCCACACACTGACTTTGGAGGATTTCGGGGACTGATGATGTTATGCTAGGAGCTTGTCACAGCTAAAGACAACCCCTGCATAAATATGCAGAGCATAACAACATTTTGATGTAGCCTTGGTGTTCTAGCCTATGTTTATTCCTGTACTTTATAAATGATTTACCAACTTATGTAGACTGTAATATGAAGATCTTTGCTGATGACACTAAGGCATACAATAATGTAGAAAACAATGATGAATCAAGAAAAAGAGTTCAAATGTGCATTGATAACTTAGTTACATGGGATGATACTTGGCTCATGAAATTTAATAGTCAAAAGTGTAAGGTTATGCACCTCGGTAAAAATAATCCCAAGCATACATATTATATGAAAAATAATGAAGATAAACGGGTGCTGGAACCTACAGATGTTGAGAAAGATCTTGGGGTGTTTGTGGACCCGGGCTTGACTTTCGAACCTCACATAAATAATATTGTATTAAAAGCCAACAGGATGTCCAGTCTGCTTGTTAGCATTATTACTAACAAATCAAAAGTTATAATGATTCCTTTATTTAAGGCTTTGGTGAGACCTATGTTAGAGTATGGAAATCCTGTATGGTATCCACATTTGAGAAAACACATTGATATGCTAGAGGGAGTTCAGAGGAGGTTTACAAAAAAGATTGTTGGTACAAATGATATGACCTATGAGGAAAGACTTATTTATCTGCGGATACCTAGCCTAGAGTATAGAAGGCTCAGGGGTGATATGATTGAAGTTTATAAAATATGTCACCATTTATACGATTATTCCACTACTAACAGCCTACTAACTCTTTGTGAGGGTGATAGAACCCGTGGCCATAACTTTAAGCTGTACAAAAAAGATACTAACACCAGACTAGCACAAAACTTTTTTACTAACAGAGTAATAAATGCATGGAATAACCTTCCCGATGAAGCAGTTAATGCAAAGTCATTAAATTCATTCAAAAATATCATAGACAAGTTTTTCCAAAACAAAATGTATTCAGTTAATATACAGATTTAAAGGAATAAAACACATATGCCTTAGTAGTCATCAGTGAATGAAGCCAAACCAAATAAAAATCAAAAACATATTTAGAGGGCAAAAGGCTAAACAAAATAGCCTATAGTGCCATTTATGCTATACTATGTCAATTGGTCTGACACAGCCTTAAGCCAAGGCGACCCAGCTATGTGAAAATACTGACATATTATTCAAACTGTAACACAAAAAAGCGCTTTACTTGTGGTGGCACCCTCTCTATGTTGTGAGGGCAGCCCAAATTTCATTGAAGGTGACTAGTGGTAAAGGAAATACAATACAATATAATGCAATCAGAATGCCAATATATGATATAAAAAAAAGAAGATCTGCCATCATCTGGAGTCAATCAATCAGAGCAAAACTAAGTTCCGTTGCGATTTATCGTCAGAAGTGGCGTCTGAGACGTATCCAGACAGAAACAGAAACAGAAAAACTAAAAGTGAAAGTAGACCAGTCTACAATGTTTTTCAACTAGATTTATGAATGTTTCAGCATCAATAACAACACAGCATACTTTTTCAACGATTTTGAGGTCACCATGCCTCATAATGTCTCTTATAATACCGGCAGCCCTGTTGGATACTGAAACAGAGGATGCTAAAACCCGCATAACAAGCGAAGCTGAAGCAGTCGCCATATTGTAAACAAGTATGCTTGACGATAATAATGTTGCAACATTAATTTTGTTAAAGAAAAACTACACAATTCAACTATTCTACATAATATAGGCCTATAGGTAATTCTTTAGCCAAGATATTTTAACTTCGTTTTAAGCTTAAAAGAATGCCTTTTTTACAACACACATTTTATGTCTGCTGAGGCATGCGCACTTGTTGCTTCCTACGTACACATTGACACGAAAGCGATTACAACAACTTTGCGAAGGCAAAAAAAGATGTGGGGCCTCTTTAGTCGAGATCCTACCAGAGATTTTAATTATGAACTCGGGGATAAAATTCCTGGCCTTGAAGACAAATCGCTGTGGACTCTTCACAGTGGGAAGAAGAAGGTACAGTATTCTTTTGGGTCGTTTTAAGTTTCGGTTTCCTCTGGCTTCGTCTGCTCTCTACAGCCACAGGCATCAGAATTAGCTGAGCCTGAGGATCTTCTTCGTCTTCTTGCATATAGCGTCCTCCATCAACAATTTGATGATTTTGATGCTTAAGACGTGGTTGGGGCCCCCCCCCCCCCCCCCCAACTAAACAGTAGACTTGTGTAGAAGACTTGCTGCCCAGATGATCAGCTCAAGGGTGTGTCTAAACACCGGAAAATGCCGAAAGGTAAATGCCGGAAAATACCAGAAAATTAAAAATAACACGGCCCAGGCCTAGGTCGCTACGTGCCTGGTGACGATCTCAGCCTGTGTGAACGGTGTGTGATGCCACAAAACCGCGTCTACTTAAGTACTTTAGTACTTAAAAATAATTGACATCTACTACTTTTCTACTCATTGAGTTCTTTGATTAATATTCAGCGCTGAAGTGTTTGTATATGTACGCGTGCGCGCACTGTTTTGTTTGTAAACATTTGATATGATGCGGTATGACTAATTGAGTAATTCGTGAATTAGTGTGCGGGATAGCCGAACAACGGAAATGTGTTTTCGGGACTGTGTTAATCACTTTGCTATTCGGCAATTTCACTTTCCATTGTAATAAATTTTGGGGATAAGCCGCACCAGTCTATAAGCCGCATGGGCCAAAGTTGAGGAAAAAAGTAGTGGCTTATATAAGTTATAGTCTGCATTTTACGGTAATATTTGTTGCTGTTATAACTATAAGGCACTCATGTGGTTAAAGAACGTGAAGCATTAACTCACTCGGGACAACTGAGCCGGATCCGGCTCATGGCCTGCACAACCGTTCAGGACGAATGAGCCGGAGCCGGCTCCTAAGAGTTTTTTCAAGAGGTTTTGATTTCTGGCGCATAACCAACTTTCAAGAGTCACGTCGTAATTTATTTTTAGTTTGCTTTAGCTTTCTTCTCTTGAAAAAAATATTACAGTTGTCCAATGTGGCGGTATCATAGCCGATGAGGTTTAACCGAGGCATGGTTACCGCTACACCTATACTTATCTATATCTTTATTGTTAAAAACTCGCGACTTTACTGGTGTTGCACTGCCTCCGGGCATTGCAGCCAGTATTGTTCCCAACATCTTTGTATTTACCAATGTCCGATATGTGTCTATGACCGAGAGGACGTAAAACATCATTTTCATCATCTTTCTTCTCTTGAATTAAGTTGAAATCAACCAATCATTGCAGACTTTACTTTCAGTTTTGGCTGTAGTGGGGAGGGAGGTGGTCAGAGATGGGAATGTGACATTTTCCTTCTTTCTACATGTGTAAGCTGTTTTGGTCAATAGGAGACAAACGACGACGGTATGGAAACTTGATATTTTACGATCGATTAGTGCATGATGTTAACTAGTACTGCCGTAAAATGCGGATTATAAGCCGCTACTTTTTCCTCAACTTTGGCCCATGCGGCTATATATGCGGCTTATCTGTGGATTTTTTTATTTCCATTCTACATTTATCAGTATGATCTGTTTCTGGCCATATTCTTCAGCCTATTTTGAGCTTAAACTGGTTTTGGTAATCAGTAGATTCAAATCTCATGTTTAAAGTGTCAGAGAACATTAAATACTCATGTTCTGATAGGAGAATTTATATATTTGTGTTGGTTTGTTGGCATACAATTTTCTCTGCGGCTTATAAACTGGTGCGGCTTATATGTGAAAAAATGCCTAATATTTTGTCAATTTAAGGGATGCTGCTTATAAGTTATATATATACAGGTGCGTCTTATAGTCCAGTTTTTACGGTAATCTTTTTTGAAAATGTTGGTCCCTAACTCTTCATAAAGTATGTTTTGCGACCTGTTTCCGAACCTAATCAAATGGTCTGTCCGAAGCGCTTGTGAGGGGAAGCAACTGGCCAGTGCTGAGTGAGTTCATTTGAAAAAGGTACATGTATCCTTATATAGACTGAACTACCGTATCTTACGGACTACAAGGCGCACCTGATTATAAGGCGCACCCCCCAAATCTTAAAAAAACCTCAAATTTTGTTATTATAGTTTCTTACTTTATTATCAGTCACATTATAAGGCGCAGGGGTCTCAGTCTAGGAAAAAAAGGTATCGCCTTAAAGCATAGTCCATAAAATACGGTATGTTTTTATTTTTGTCGATGCATTCTTGACTTCTTCCTGTCAAATGTGATGATGAAATGAGATTGTTTGTTTTTATAGGGTTCTGGAGATCCAGTCTCAGTGTTTGCATTTGATGTCAAAGCAGCAAGCGAGTCACAGGTAAATAATTTTTGCACTTTTTCATAAACAAATGAAAGATTGATACACATACAGTATGTACTTGGCAATATTATAGATCTTCATCACCTCCACCATGCACTTGCACACACTTTGCGCATACATGACACACACACACACACACACACACACACACACACACACACACACACACACACACACACACACACACACACACACACACACACACACACACACAGAGTGACACACACATTAACACACACAGACCCTAGTCCTGTTTCCTTAAAGTTAAAGCCAGCGCGGTACTATATAAGCAAGCAGTAGATTAAAAATCTCATTCTGATCGCTTCTCGGCCTTTTGGCTAAGACAGTGATTCAGGAACATAAACTTTTGTTTATACCCTGGTTGGTTTGTTCAGCCCGTCGTACATGGCGAAAGCCGATACGCGACGTTAAACTGAACTTCCATCCCCAAATGTCAGTTTCTGCTTGGCGCTCGCAGCGAAAGCATCCTTTTTCTAACGAAAGAGGAGGGAAAAACTAAACTGGCGCAGGCGGAAGCCCGCAGCTAGGAGTGTCGCTGGCTTGTTTCTCTCTCTCTCTCTCCCACTCACAACTGACTTCCCGATTCCTGGGATCGGCTATTTTATAGCCCAGTTGTGCCTTTAACACAGTTGATAGTGTACTGTTATGGTGACCACTTTCTGACTTGTCATAGTTTCTGTTACAGTACAATATTGTGTTAACCCTCATAGTTTCTGTTACAGTACAATATTGTATTAACCCTGCCATGTTTATGTCTTTTGGACAGGTTCAGACAGCTAAAGGAGCAGTAAAACGGCTGAAGACGCTCAGACATCCAAATATTCTCACATTTTTAGATGCTGTTGAGGTAAATAATGATCATTCACAGTCACTCGCTGGGTCATTGTTTTTTCTTTCTTTCAATGTGAGCTTATTTTGTTCCTGCTTAAATGATTTTGCACGTGCAGCTATATAAATGTGTGTGATTTTTTTCCGAAGTTTTGTTTTCTAGCCTGAGTAAAGTTTATACTTTTTTACTTTTCTTTTGCGGCTCATTCCTCTGTCATTTGGGACCTTGATAAAGTGCAGTAAATACCCAGCACTAAATATTGGGACAAATATATACACTTCTTGTGGGGGTTTTTCAAATCAGTTTTGTTCTCTCTCTCTATATAATATATAGAATTGTTTAACACTTTTTTGTCCCTATGTCTTTGGAAGCAAACATAAAAAATCAAAACCAGTTCAATTAACTTGATGTTTGATCTATGTTCTAAGAAACATAAAGAGTGCTAGCTTAGTTTTTTCCCTCCTTATGAGGGAGGCAATGGCAGAACCCAGCCGAGGACAGCTGTTTTGATCCTAGGGGATCTCATCAGCTCAGCAGTGGATGGGGTCTATATATATATACACACACACACACACACACACACACACACACACACACACACACACACACACACACACACACACACACACACACACACATACACTCACACACACACACATACACACACACACACACACACACATACACTCACACTCATACACACACACACACACACACACACACACACACACACACACATACACACACATACACACACACACACACACATACACACACATACACTCACACTCACACACACACACACACATACACACACACACCGAGGAGAAAAGTACTATTTAAAGGATTGATGAAAGGATAACAAAAAGTCAGTTTAACTCATTCAAGTTGTTCCCGCCAGATATGTCCGGAATTAATAGATAGCTGTCAATTTGATGCATCTGCTTCAAGGGAAGTAAATCTGTGTGCACACCATACCTTGGTCACTTCTAAACTCGCTTCACTCCCTTAGCCTTAGACCGCAGTTTTGCCTATGACTTTGCTTTTGTAGTGGTTCGTTGTGGGGAAACCAATCGGTGTAGAGAGTTTTTCTATATAAAGTCTGTATTTAAAAAAAGTCTGATCTACCACTTCCCTATGTCTAAACCTGAAGTAAAAACCCATAATCTTCTTTCATTTCTCTTTTTGTTTATGTCTGTTTTGTTTGTGTGTATGGCTGGAGTGATTTGTGAGGTTTTTTTTAATAATTCAAAATCATTGCATTGCAAATGACGAATGAGTTCAGCTAAATGCCCCCTAGTTAGAGAGTCGTGACTCGTCTTCCAGAAAGACTAAGCTGTACCACAAGATTCCAATATAGTATTTTAAAATGTTGGTACAGTGGAACTTCCCTTATAAGACCTCCCATTATAAGACTTCCTCCCATATAAGACCTACTATGAGACATTGCACTTCTTTGTAAGTATTAAAAGAGCCTCCCTTATACAGGCATGGTAGACCTCCGCGAATCGCGGAAAATCCGCGAAACAGTTTGAAACAAAATTATTAAAAAATGCATTGAAATGGCATGAAAAAGTGATAATTTCACTCATTTATTGAATTTTATTGAATTTTCTTCGGCCCCCTGGACCCCCGGCCATTTTCCTTGAAAACTACTTTGCCCCCACTACCATGCCTGCTTATAAGACCCCTCCCTTATAAGACCTCATTTGGGATGATTTTTTTAGATCTTATAAGGGAGGTTCCACTGTACCATAAACATGAGGGGGGGGGACTAAAGTACAAGATTGCCCGATTTTTACTTTAACCCTTTCACCACCAAAGTCGCATTTTAGCACCACAGTGATTTAACACCTGTGTCACTAAAAGGCATCAAATTGGGGCCCATTATCCAAAGACCCTTTTGTCTTAGTTTTGGGAAGTAAGTATGAACCTTATTTTGCATATGTCACAAAAGATTTCCTCCAGCCGAAGTCGGACATGCTGGGCCTAACTATTTCTTAGCTGGGCGCATATCGGCAGCATGACGCATCTGCGCTCATAATTGACAGGAAACTGTCTGAGCGATCGAAGAAGAAGAAGTAGAAGACATATGTTACAGAAGAATCCCCAATACTGCAGATGGATTTTGTTCTCTACCCAGGTAAAATTTAATGGAAATTTTGGGCTGGGGGTTCTTCTTCTTCTTCTTCTTCTTCTGCGTTCCCAGGCCATATGGCCATAATGGGTAAGGTACATATGTGGTTTTCAGTTTTCACTGGTCTCCTCGCTGCGTACAGCCGACACATTCCGATTTCGGAGGAGCTAAAAGGAGAACAATTATTTGGAAGATTGTCTTTTTTTTTTAAAGGCAGGAGAATGGGCCAATAAGTCAGAAAGATAGCAGATGACAGAAAGCAAAGGAAAAAGGCAGAGTCAAAGAGAGTAGCAGATAAGAGGAAGTTACAAGCACAGAACTTCCAGAAGGTGGGGGAACTACTTTTACAAAAGACCCCCCCGGTATCCCCACGGGGAAGGTAAAAGGGTTACATTCACGTTTTCAAATGCATTGTACACATTGCATGCGTGACGGTTGCAGACGGACAGGGTGATCTACTTTGCTACGGAGCCAGTGGTGCCCCTGGAGAACTACCTGCAGAACAACAGCGACAGCCACAACGAAACGGCCATATCATGGGGCCTGCACCAGATTCTAGTGAGTCAAAGATACACTGTGATCAGTGGAAACGGCCATATCATGGGGCCTGCACCAGATTCTAGTGAGTCAAAGGTACACTGTGATCAGTGGAAAGGCCATATCATGGGGCCTGCACCAGATTCTAGTGAGTCAAAGGTACACTGTGATCAGTGGAAAGGCCATATCATGGGGCCTGCACCAGATTCTAGTGAGTCAAAGATACACTGTGATCAGTGGAAACGGCCATATCATGGGGCCTGCACCAGATTCTAGTGAGTCAAAGATGCACTGTGATCAGTGGAAACGGCCATATCATGGGGCCTGCACCAGATTCTAGTGAGTCAAAGGTACACTGTGATCAGTGGAAAGGCCATATCATGGGGCCTGCACCAGATTCTAGTGAGTCAAAGGTACACTGTGATCAGTGGAAAGGCCATATCATGGGGCCTGCACCAGATTCTAGTGAGTCAAAGATACACTGTGATCAGTGGAAACGGCCATATCATGGGGCCTGCACCAGATTCTAGTGAGTCAAAGATGCACTGTGATCAGTGGAAACGGCCATATCATGGGGCCTGCACCAGATTCTAGCGAGTCAAAGATACTGTGATAAGTGGAAACGGCCATATCATGGGGCCTGCACCAGATTCTAGTGAGTCAAAGATACACTGTGATCAGTGGAAACGGCCATATCATGGGGCCTGCACCAGATTCTAGTGAGTCAAAGATGCACTGTGATCAGTGGAAACGGCCATATCATGGGGCCTGCACCAGATTCTAGCGAGTCAAAGATACTGTGATCAGTGGAAACGGCCATATCATGGGGCCTGCACCAGATTCTAGTGAGTCAAAGATACACTGTGATCAGTGGAAACGGCCATATCATGGGGCCTGCACCAGATTCTAGTGAGTCAAAGATGCACTGTGATCAGTGGAAACGGCCATATCATGGGGCTTGCACCAGATTCTAGTGAGTCAAAGATACACTGTGATCAGTGGAAACGGCCATATCATGGGGCCTGCACCAGATTCTAGTGAGTCAAAGATGCACTGTGATCAGTGGAAACGGCCATATCATGGGGCCTGCACCAGATTCTAGCGAGTCAAAGATACTGTGATCAGTGGAAACGGCCATATCATGGGGCCTGCACCAGATTCTAGTGAGTCAAAGATACACTGTGATCAGTGGAAACGGCCATATCATGGGGCCTGCACCAGATTCTAGTGAGTCAAATACGTGACCTAGCACTACGAAAGGGAACAAAAAGTTCATACCTGAAGAGTTAAAACTTAAACCATTCTGAAAACTTGGAAAACGAAAAAATCATCCTTTTTCTCTCAAAGAGATTGATCACGATAAAGGAAAAGCTGTGACTGTAGGATTGTTATATTTGCTTTTCTTATAACGAAAATGTGATGGTGCATGGAAAAAACGGACATAAGTCGCCCAGGATGGGGGGGGGGGGGTTCCGCAAAATCCCAAATTAGTAAACCCCCCAAATACCAATTTTCTATTTAGGGCATATTATGTCTATTTTTATGTATTCTACCAGTATCCACAACATGAAAGACAATCTTGAATGTTTTCTTTGTTTAACTGATTGTTTTGTAAATCAAGTCAAAGAAACAAAGAGGGAAAATTCTGACTTCTATAATGTTCGATTTCTGCAAATGATCTATCTCGAATGTCAAACTTCAAATGGCTATAAAAACAAAACTTAGAAACAAGATTTAACTCAATTCTGTTTTTCTGTGTATTAACAAGAAATGTTTGCTCCATCTTATAAAATTAAAATGTCAAGTTATGCGAATTATCCTTTATGTCTGTTTTTCCCATGCACTGTCACAAATGTACACTTTTAGATGACAACAATCGGGGCAGTTTGTGGATGCCTTGTGCCTCCATACGGGGAGCTGGACAACCTCGTCCCCTCCACGAGTCTCTCCCCGTGGGGATACCGGGGGGGTCTTTCATAAAAATAGTTCTTCCACCTTCTTGAAGTTCTGTGCTTGTAACTTTATCTAATCTGCCACTCTCTTTGACTCTGCCTTTTCCCTTTGCTTTCTATCATCTACTATCTTTCTGACTTATTGGCCCCATTCTCCTGCCTTTTTTCCCAACAAATCTTTCAAATAATTTTTCTCCTTTGAGCTCCTCAGAAATCGGAATGTGTCAGCTGTGAAAACTGAAAACCGGACACATACGTACCTTACCCATTATGGCCATATGGCCTGGGAACGCAGAAGAAGAAGAAGAAGAAAATAACAACAATGATCTTGTTTGTTTAGCTCTGTGTGTGTGTGTGTGATGGGGGAGAGGCATGGTTGAGGGTGGTGATTTTGAATATGTGTGGGGAAGGGGACGGGGTGGTGTGTGTGTTCGTGCGTGTGTGAGGGTGGTGTGTGTGTGTGTGCATGTGCTTGTTCGTGTGTGTGTGTGAGGGTGGTGTGTGTGTGTGAGGGTGGTGTGTGTGTGTGTGTGTGTGTGTGTGTGTGTGTACTTCCAAGCGTTTTATATTGCATTGGTGATTGTAATTTAATTCTTATGATGTATTTACTGTATACTATGCATGTCTTATTATTTTTATGTTTATATGTGTGTTTTATGTGCATGCTAGACAAAGAATTTCTTTATGTTTTTAAAGAAAATAAATGTTTGATTGATTGATTGGTTTTGTTGGGGGGTTTTCCTTGCAGAAGGGGTTGTCTTTTTTGGTGAACGACTGCAATCTGATCCACAACAACGTGTGCATGGAAAATTAAAATTTATAAAAATTTGGGGCAGTGGGTGGATGCCCCATTATTAAATTTTAAAAAAAGAAAAGAAAACAAACAATGATCTTGGCGTTTTGTTGTTTTTCCTTGCAGAAAGGGTTGTCGTTTTTGGTGAACGACTGCAACCTGATCCACAACAACGTGTGCATGGCCTCCGTGTTCGTGGACCCCGCCGGGGAGTGGAAGATCGGCGGAGTAGACTACATGTACCCGGCGCAAGGCCCGGACAGCATACCCCCCGTCAAAATCTTACCCGTGCTGCAAAAATACGATCCTCCGGAGAAAGAAAACAGGGGGCGGGTAGTCGGGAACAAGTGGTGAGCGCTGATGAGTTTTGAACGAATTGTTCACTTCATTCGATTCTGTTTATCCCTTTCACCGCCAATGTCGCATTTTTGCACCACAATGGTTTAGCACCCATGTCACTAAAAGGCATCAAATCAGGGCCTGTTATCTGAAGACCCTTTTTTTTTTTTGGGGGGGGGAGGTAAGGATAGGCCTAATATTATACACGTTACAGAGGAATTCGCAGTATTTCAGATATTGGTTTTTTTTTACCCAGGTTAGTTTAATGGCATTTTTTGGCTGAAAATGGCTGGCTGCGAAAGGGTTAACCCCTTTCATTGCCAGAGGAAAGCGGAGAAATTATTGATTTGCGTAGCATAAATTTAAAGGAGACCCTGTTAAACTCAATCTGAGAAAATGTTCTAGAGATATATCTTTCCTGACTTGTCTATTAAACCCAAACCCAGGACTATGACATCAAAAGTTATGACATCATCAATGGCATCACACAGCACATAGTAGTCAGGGGACTGGGCAGGGAAGGGGTTGAAAAGAAATGAAAAAACAAGTTAAAGCAAACTGTTAAAAAAACCCACCAACATTAAAAGCAAATACAATATCTCGTCAAAATGGTCCGATACTGCATTTCATTGACTAGGTGGAAATTGTTGATAATGTCTGGTCTACAAGTTTTTATGAACTGCTAAGATTGGGTGTGTTGTGATGGGTTACTGTGTGAATGTGTGTTGTTTTTGTTGTCTTTACAAGTGTGTCTCTGTGTGTGGTGTGTCTGTATGTGTGTGGTGTGTGTGTGTGTGTGATGTGTTACTGTGTGAATGTGTGTTGTTTTTGTTGTCTTTACAAGTCTGTCTCTGTGTGTGGTGTGGTGTGGTGTGTGTGTGTGATGTGTTACTGTGTGAATGTGTGTTGTTTTTGTTGTCTTTACAAATCTGTCTCTGTGTATGGTGTGTCTGTATGTGTGTGGTGTGGTGTGGTGTGATGTGATGTGATGTGATGTGATGTGATGTGTTACTCTGTGAATGTGTGTTGTTTTTGTTGTCTTTACAAGTCTGTCTCTGTGTGTGGTGTGTCTGTATGTGTGTGGTGTAGTGTGTGTTTATGGTGTGGTGTGGTGTGATGTGGTGTGAATGTGTGTTGTTTTTGTTGTCTTTACAAGTCTGTCTCTGTGTGTGGTGTGTCTGTATGTGTGGTGTGGTGTGGTGTGGTGTGATGTGATGTGATGTGATGTGTTACTCTGTGAATGTGTGTTGTTTTTGTTGTCTTTGCAAGTCTGTCTCTGTGTGTGGTGTGTCTGTATGTGTGTGTGGTGTGGTGTGGTGTGTGTGTGTGTGTGTGTGCAAACTTGATTACATTTGTTACAAAGGGGCAAGCGAGCACTTTTATATTTGTTGAGAAAGGGCATCACAGAGGGCAGACTTGGGAATCCTAGCTATCACTTTGGCCATACCAGGCAGCAAGATTTCTCCCTGCTCTTACCGACTTTCAACTGCCGTGGGATTTTTACTTGTGTAAAGCGCACGGGTCAGACTAGCTTTAAGTCCCCATCCGAAGGACTCGACATTCAGCTCAATTTCCCTGTCAAACTAGAAAGAAAGGGTGAGGCCGGGATTCGAACCCGTGTCACTCATGTTGCAGTCACGCATTAACATTTGGCAGGCGAACGTCTTAACCACTCTGCCACCTTTCTCCCTATATAATATCTTTGTGTGTGTGTTGTTGAGGTCGGCTGACATGTGGGGCCTGGGCTGCCTGATATGGGAGGTCTTCAATGGCGTCCTGCCCAGAACTGCCGCTCTCAAGTCCCTAGGCAAGGTATCTTGATCGACATTACATTACATTACCCTCTGTGTATGTATTAATAAATAAACCGATACTTATATAGCGCTTTTTATCAAGCACAAAGCGCTGTACAATCAGCATTGAAACACTCACATACGCACGCACACGTACAACAGACACACACGCACGTACGTGCACGCACGCCAATGAACGCGTTCTTGCACGCAGACATACACACACAGACCCACACACATTTCATCAAACACACAGAAAACACATGCTCACTGAAACGCATACACATTTACACAAACATACACTTGTACACCAGTGTGTGTGTGTGTGTGTGCAGTGATTGTGTTTACTGGTAATTTTCAGTAAAATACTGATTTCTAAACTAAACAATTTTTTCTAGGACTGATAAATTGTTTTCAGAGGCTTTAATATTGTGGTTTTCACTGGTTTTTGTTTCCCTGGGACTGTTTTAACGCCGGTTATTGGGAGGCATTGTCGCTGATGGGACACTGCGTGTGTGTGCGCGTGTAAATGCTAGGCCAAAGTGTAAGTGAATTGTGGTGAATTTGATTTTTGAAGGTAGTAAATTGTCGATATTTGGAAATGAAAATCGTGAAGAGAATGGGTGGAACAAAAAAACAACAATGGAGAAAACAGCGTTGAAATTCGGTACAGTGGAACCTCCCTAATAAGACCTCCCATTATAAGACTCCCTCCCATATAAGACCTACTTCTCTGAGACATTGCCCTTCTATGTAAGTATTAAAATTACCTCTCTTACAAGACCTCATTTGGGATGATTTTTGAAGGTCTTATAAGGGAGGTTCCACTGTATTACAATTTACAGTGGAACCTCCCTATAAAGAGCATGAAAAATCAGCCAGAAACAGGTCTCATAGGGAGGGATCTTAATAGGGAGGTGGACTCTCAGTAGTCCGGATATGAAGGGGGGAAAACAGTGACAGGTTTTTGGGTCACATTTTAGAGGGTCTTTATAGGGAAGGTCGTAATAGGGAGGTTCCACTGTATAGACAAATGAGCCGTGTTGAAAATATGTAAGCATTAACTCATTCAAGTTGTTCCAGCCGTATATGTGCTGAATTAATAAATAGCTTTTCAATTTGATGCGTTTGCTTCAAGGGAAGTAAATCTGTGTGCCATACCTTGGTCACTTCTAAACTCGCTTCGCTCCCGTAGACAACAATTTTGCTTCTGACTTGCTTTTGTAGTGTTTGTTGTGGGGAAACCAATCGGTGTAGAGAGTTTTTCTATAAAGTCTATATAAAAGTCTTGATCTACCACTTCCCTATGTCTAAACCTGAAGTAAAAACCTGTAATCTTCTTTCATTTCTACTTTTGCTTATGTATGTTTTGTTTGTGTGTATGGCTGGAGTGTTTTGTACTAAATGGTCGAACTTTGCGCGGTGACAGTCCTGAGATGACCGTAGCTGTTGACGGGACTATAATAGGGGAATTTTTTTTTTTTTTAAATGGCTGGAGTGATTTGTGAGTTTTTTTAATAATTCAAAATCGTTGCGATGTGAATGAGTTAAAATGTTAGACGTGCATAAGTCTGTTGCTTGTGTGCTTTGTGTAACTTGCATCGTCTTCTGCTTCACGTCATGGCATGGGGCAGTGGGTGGATGCCTCGTGCCTCCATAGGGGGAGCTGGACGACCCCGCCCACTCCACAAGTCTCTTCCCATGGGAATACTAGGGGGGGGGGGTCTTTCAGTACCAATAGTTCCCCCACCTTCTGGAAGTTCTGCGCTAAACTTCCTTTAATCTGTTACTCTTTTTTACTCTTCCTTTTCCATTTGCTTACTGTCATCTACTATCTTTCTGCCTTACTGGTCCATTCTCCTGCCTTTCTAGAAATTCTTACAAAGATTATATTACTGCGTCCGAAGACAGACATGCTGGGCCTAACCATTTCTTAGTTAGGCACATAATGGCAGCATGATGCATCAGCACTGATTTGACAGGAAAGTGTTTGAGCGAACGACGAAAAAAGAATTTAATGGCGTTTCTTTTTGTTATTGTTGTCATGCCCTGGCTTAAAGACTCCAGGGATCATCCCAACAACTGAAGCACTTGAACACTATGGCACAAATGCACCAGCTAGGGTTGAGAACATTACGTGTGTGACCGTTTTTGATTACCTCGCCACATGGGCAGCCACACTCCGACTTTGGACTGATGATGTTATGCTAGGAGCTTGCCATGGCTAAAGACAATCCCCGCATAGCTACGCAGAACATAACAACATTTTGCTGTAGCCTTGCTGTTCTAGCTTATGTCAATTGGTCTGACACAGCCTTATGCCAAGGCAGATGGCGTTTCATGAACAAAGGCAGGAGAATGGACTGGTTAGGCAGAAAGATAGTAGATGACAGTAAGCAAAGGGAAAAGGCAGAGTCAAAGAGAGTGACAGATTAGAGGAAGCTACAAGCACAGAACTTCCAGAAGGTGGGGGAACTATTTATACAAAAGACCCCTCGGTATCCCCATGGGGGGGTGTTTCTTATTTCAGATTCCCAAGATCCTGGTCCCCAACTACTGTGAGCTTGTGTGAGCCAATCCCAAGTCCCAGACATGCACAAGTCCATGGCTTATGCTTTGTGTTAACTGTTTTAAAGTCTTTTGCTTCGTTTCTTATTTCAGATTCCCAAGATCCTGGTCCCCAACTACTGTGAGCTTGTGGGAGCCAATCCCAAGTCCCGCCCGAACCCCGGCCGCTTTCTTGACGAGTGCCGCAAGAAAGGCGGCTTCCTCAACAACTCCTTTGTCAACTCCATGCTCTTCCTCGAGGAAATACAGGTCCGTATACATGCATACTGTATTTTTTCGGACTATAGGTCGATATTTTTTCGCCAGATTGAAAACCCCTGTGTCTTATGATTTGACTAGTAAACACCCTGTCTTGTATCCTGTCATTATATAGTTATGCTGGAAACATTACATTTAGGATGAGCTACGTGCGTGTGTGTGTGCACGTGCGTGTGTGCGTGCATGCATGCGTCCGTTTTAGGGGGCATTTGCCCATTGCGCGTGTGTGTGTGTGCATGCATGCGTGCGTGCGTGCTGGGTCTATGAAGGGGGATGGTGGGGGGGGGGGGGGGGGGGGGGGGGGGTAGTGTGAGAAAATGCCTTTTGCTTGGAAAACGCTATTTGTAATGGTTTGGATTCTAGTGGAATGTGAAGGGGGGATGTGACATAAATGTAGTTATCGTGATTTCGTTTCGGGTTGTTCCTTATGATAAGTGCGTTGTTGTTTTTGTATAGATGTTTACTCAGATTTTTAACTTCTTTGTGAAGTGCTTAGAGCCCCGTAAGGAGAATAAGCGCTATATAAATTGTCATTATTATTAGAGTTAATATAGTAAAGAAACGTAATAACAAAATCTGTGTTTTGTGTAAAGTTTGGGGGGTGCGCCTTATAATCAGGTGCGCCTTGTAGTCAGAAAAATACGGAACTATGAAAGTAAGATCATAAAACGGGGTGGAAAATCTGTATTATATTCATAACATATTCATATAGTTGAACACTAACATTTATCTAATAATTCTATTTGTTTTGTATCAATTTCTTGAGAAACATGGAATATAAAAGCATAATTTTTTTCCATTTGCTTCAAAATTGGACCGTTTTTGTTCTTGCATGAAACTTTCTTTTTCCCCTAATGTTGCTGAATGTTGTTAGCCCTTTCACCGCCAGCCATTTTTCAGCCAAAAACTCAAAACAATTAGCATAAATCAATATCAGCTGTGCCACAGCACATAAAAAACGAAAGTAGCAAAGGACCGCTACTCCCATTACCCGGAAGCCCGATTACTCCCCTTGACTTCTCGTCACGCGGTTCCTTTTGCCTTATCAAATCACTTTTCATTTTTCCACGCTTGTGGCAGCATCTTTTGGAAGCCATTTGCTTTTCTTCAAGTTTGTCTTCAATTTCACTGGTGGGTTCGTTCCTAACTCTACCTTTGTTAACCTTTGTTTATTCTTGCTTGCATGAATAGCTTCTAGCTTTCTTTGCTTTGAATTTTTTTCTTCTCCTTTTCTTGAGAATTTTTTTATTATTTGTATGTTTCAGATCAAAGAACAGTCGGAAAAGAACAAGTTCTTTTCCAGTCTCACGCCGTCTCTGGACTCATTCCCCCCACAGATGTGCCGCAACAAAATCCTGCCTCAGCTCATCAACGCTTTTGAATACGGAAATGCTGGCTCGTCCATCCTGGCTCCCATGTTTAAGGTCCGAGGTTCTGTGGGGATACCGGGGGGTCTTTTGTATAAATAGTTCCCCCACCTTCTGGAAGTTCTGTGCTTGTAACTTCCTCTAATTTGTCAATCTAATTTAATCATACTATACCAACACTCAAAACAACTGCATTAGCCTAAAACAACCTGGAACCTTACCCTAGCACATAGCTAAAACGAAAGTGGCCCCAAGGGACTGCACCCATACCGCAGGGAGCAGCGGGAGTGACTCCCCTTACTTCCGGGTATGACGCGCACCCTTGGGGCACCGGATATGTCATTCTTGAATTTTCCAGCCATACTTCCACACCTGGGCCTACCCTGCTCCGCCTTTTCTACTCTTGTAGCTTTCTGGTGGGTTTGTTCCTTTTCTTAGCTTGTTCTACTTCTTTTCTTGGGAAGCCTGTTAGTCTTCCTATCGTTATTATTTCATTGTCATTTACGGGGTGTTCGTTTTAGTTCAAATTATTTCGTTCACTCTCTTGTTTGTGTTCGGGGTGGCGTCGGCCATTATGGCTTCTTCCACCCCTTCGGTTCCCACTTCGAGTAAAGCAGTTTCTGCTTCTCTCGTTTCGGTTTCCAAGTCGGATGACCCTTCTTCTCTCGCTAGGGACCCTTTGGGCAGGTTCTCTAAATCTTCTCTAGAGTCCTCTTCAAAATCTTCTCTCAAATCTTCGTCTCGTTCGAGCAAACAGTCTCATTCTCAGTCTGTTTCGGTTACACCGGCTAAACCGGTTTCAGAGCCCGCTCCAGTCTCTCTCCCTTTGGAGGTTTCTGCTCCTTCTCCTTTTCCGTTGGACTCGCAGACTTTTTACGACGCCTTCTTTCGTCACTTGGACTCTTCGGGTTTCAGAGTTCTCCCTGTCACTTCGACAGAATCTTCCTCCTACTTCGGTTCTATGAGTAGGCCAGAGAAGGTTCCGCCAGTTGTCTCTTCGCGTGAGACCGTCACTGGCGCAACCCTCTCTCCTTCGTCTGTTCACAGGCTTGCCTCCAGGAGGCCCTTATCCACTAAGGCCAGCGTCAACCTCAACAGGGATAGGAAATCCCTCTCCACCTCTGGTTTCCGTCCTGTGGGCATGATGTTTACGGAACAGAGAGGCTCCCCTCCGGGGAGCTTGCCTAGTGACAGAGGTGACTCCTCTGTCACCGGACTGGCTAGTCTGTCAGGCAATCATCCGGTGGTACCTGGGAGGTACCTCCAGGATCGGGAACGGCCTGTTCCCTTTCCTGAGTCCGGGCTCAAATCCTCCACTCATTTTGAGGGAGAGGTTACCAGGACAGTCAAATCGGTCGGTGCGGGGCACCTTCATACCGATAAGAGTCCATACCCCCCTCCCGGGGGATGGCTCTCCAGTGATCCTGGCACTGGCGCGGTTGGGGCCTCTTGGCAGTCCCGCCGCAACCGGAAAATCGCTTCTCCCGGTTGTGAGACGGTTTCCTCCGGTTCTCCCGGTGTTTACCCGGTTTCACCCGGTATTCATCCGGTTTCTCCCGGTTGTCTCCCGGTTGCTTGGTCAACACGGGCATACCGGGAAAGGGTTCGTCTAGAACCGGAAAATTCCGATGATGAATTCCCGGTTCGTTCCTCCGGTTTGGGTCAACCGGGAATGTCTCGCTCGCACGGAGGGCGTCACGTTCTCCCGGTTCCTGCCGGTGTTCAGAGATCCTCTCACTCCCAACCGGCAGAGCCCTCACGGTTGTGAGACGGTTTCCTCCGGTTCTCCCGGTGCTTACCCGGTTTCATCCGGTTTCTCCCGGTTGTCTCCCGGTTGCTTGGCCAACGCGGACATACCGGGGGATGGCACGGTTGGAGCCTCTTGGCTTTCCCACCGCAACCGGTTATTTGCCTTTCCCGGTTGCGAGACCGTTTCCTCCGGTTCTCCCGGTGTTTACCCGGTAATCATCCGGTTGTCTCCCGGTTGCTTGGCCAACGCGGACATACCGGGAAAGGGTTCGCCTAGAACCGGAAAATTCCGATGATGAATTTCCGGTTCGTTCCTCCGGTTTGGGTCAACCGGGAATGTCCCGCTCGCACGGAGGACGCCACGTTCTCCCGGTTCCGGCCGGTGTTCAGTGATCCTCTCACTCCCTACCGGCAGAGCCCTCTGCCAGGCATGGCCTCCGGTGGTGTTTGACTCTTGGGCCGCCCTTATCAGAAGCTTCAACGGCCAGACCCCTCCAGGGAATTCTCTGAGTTTCAGTCCGACTTTGAGTCAGACATGGAACTGGACCCTCAGTCGGAGGTCCCTCACTCTCTCACTGAGTCCTCGGTTCAGAATCTTCTCAAGATTTTGTCTCGATCGTGCCCTTACGTGGTACCTGTGCGTTCCTCCCATCAGGAGTCCGCCACTGATCACGCGGTTGGCTCTCTTCTGCAGGCCAAGAGCTCCTTGACTCTCCAAGCCCCCTCCTTCCAGGAGGATTTGGTGGTTAAAGCGGAGTTCACGTTGAGGACCGGCAAGGTCCTTTCGTTGAAACAGATTGCTGAGGCTAATCTGGGGCGTTCTCAGCCGGCCTCGTCTCAGTTCGGTTCCTTTTTGGTACCTGGATTCAGACCTTTCGTCCCCCTACCGACGGAATACCTGCCCTTCCCCTCCGTCTCCAAACCTTCTTCTGAGGAGGTGGAGTCCTTGGGGTCCTGCTGCTGTTCCTCCCGTCACGTTCAAGTCTCTCGAGGAATCTCTGTCTGGTTCTCTCAGGGCTTGTGGCATGGCCACCTCTCTCGTGCAAACCTTGGCGGAGTCTCTAGGCAATTCAGCCTCTGATTCACCGGCGGTTTTTCAGTTCTTTGATCAGGTGGATGAAGCTTCCGTTGGAGTCTCTCTAGCCCTTTTGGGCAATGTGCTACAGAGCCTCTCTGATGTCACGGCTGGTTTGAAGGTTCAAACCTGTGCCTTGGCCCGGGATTCTTTCTGGCGCAGAACAGGTCTCTTTCGTCCAGGGAAAAGGAGCGTTTTGCGCTCTCTTCCCCTTCCGGAGTCGGGCTTGTTAGGGGAAGAATCGGTTCCCCCAGTTCTCGAGTCCTCTTCAAAGAGGAAGTCAGCTGATAGCCAGAAGGCTATCTATCGGGCCCTGTTGAACCAGCCCCGTCCCAACCATTTCGTCCGGGGTACTTCGCGTCCCGCTCTAGGAGTGTGGGATACTCCTCTAGGCCTCCTCCCCAGTTCAAGGCCTTGAGGCCCCCCCTTCCCAGTCTTCTCGTGGCAACAGGAGGCCGAGCCTTCCAAGAAACGGCGATCCTGTCCGTTGGATATCCTCCAGAGGAAGTGGAGGACCTTCTCTTGAAGGGCGCGGGCGCGAGTGAACGATCCCAGTCCGGGTTTCTATTCCCGACTTTTTCAACCGGTCCTGTCAACCGGTTTTATCAAAATTCCCGACCGTTTTCGGCCCATTCTGACTCTAATTGGCCGGCGATCTCTTAGGCCGTTTAAAGGGTTTTTTTTGTTCTTCTTCGGAGCTCCTTCCTCTGGCCTGGGTATACATAGGCCCTTGCAGAGAGAAGTCAGAGTGCGCACTCCTTCTTTCACGGTTTCAACCATGAGTTGTTCAACCTGTTGACTCGTTCGGCCGTTCCAGTCATCCTGTTTCGGACTGGTTCCGTCCCGATCTGGCTTTAACTGTCCGGCTAGCATGATCTTCCCTTCTCAGCCGTCAGATCACCGAACGGCACAGCTTTCAACCTAAAGTTGTTCGACGGGGTGATTTTTGCCTTCCTTCAGGCCCCCCCCCTTTTTGGTCTTCGGCGTCTCGTTCCGACCGTTTTTTATGGTTTAGGTCGAGGTGTGTCATCGTCACGTTTGCACACTGTTTCGCTTTTTGTCTACATGTTTTCCTTTTCGGTGGGGACTTTTCCGCGTCATCTGGTTCGATTTGACGTCATGCGATAGCAACTATGTTGCTGTTGCTGTCTGTTCCTACTTCATAGGCAGTTTTTTATTTTTATTTTACCTCCCTACCGATCGAATTGTCTCCGCTGGTTTTTCACCCAGTCAACGGGGGTCCCTTTCGTCGGTCTTAGCATGTAGAGTTGGTTACGAAGTGCAGTCGCACATTCGTACCGTGGTTTCTCAGTTTGCTAGGTCAGAGGCTGAATCTGCTGCTCTTGCGGATTTTCATCCTAGTACTAGCTGTCTCTATCCCGCCATCGGTCCTTTGCTTGCCCGACATTCTGAACTAGTCTTGTCCAGTTTGTTTTCTGACCCAGACTCGCCCCTTCGATCGATATTTTCCAGTTCGAAAGGGCGTAGCAGTGTGTAGTGGCCCGGTCCGGCCACTCATAGTCCGTAATGTATCAGGCCTTGGCTGCTCTAGGTGACTCGATGCGGAGTTTGTCTTCTTCAGTATGAGTTCCATGGCCTTAGGTGCTACCGTACCGCTAAGCTGTACGCCACCACTTCTCGCACTTCTTCCTGAAGTGCATGCCGTTGTATTCCTCCCCTCTGATGGCACTAATCCCCCGGGTGTTGAAGAAGTCCTTCGGGAGCACCCGGACTTGATTCTCGTCACACCAATGTGGCCCAGGAGCCATTGGTTCCCAGAGCTCCTCGACATGGCGCAAGACGGTCCTCTTCCGCTCAATCTCACTCCCGCCACTCTTCTTCAGTCAAGAAGCGGGGTCGGACACCCTTGCCCTTCAAGGCTAAACCTGGTCGCATTGCGGCTGTCCGACTAGGCCTTCGCTCTCAGGGGTTTTCCACGCGCACCGTGGATCTGTTGGCCTCCTCTCGGCGTAAGTCTACAAACGATCTGTATGATCTTCGCCGGGCCACCTGGTTTGCGTTTTGTCAGGAGAGAAAGTTTGACCCGCTTCGTCCCTCAACGGTTCAGTTCGTGGAGTTCCTCTCTCACTTGCTTAGAACTAGGAACTCTTCCTCTCTAACCTTGTCAGGTTATAGGGCGGTCTTGATTAGCACGATCTCGTTGTCTTTAGGTTCCAAGTTTACGGGGAATCTCTCGGCTTTGCCAGTTTCTCACTTCCTGGACGCTGTGCGCCTCCAAGCCCCGTCCAGAACGGTCCAGTGTCCTCAGTGGGACATCTTTTTGGTTCTGGTTTTTCTCTGGGTCAAATTTGAACCCCTGGAGTCGTTGTCTCTTAAGCTTCTGACTCTCAAGACAGTTTTTTCTCATTTCTTTCGCCACTCCCGTCGCCTCAGTGGTTTGCATGCTCTGAGAGGTCTCACCAAGGATGTCAGTTCGGAGGACTTCTCGTCTGTCTCCCTTTCTTTTCTCCCGGAGTTCCGTGCAAGAACCAGTCTGGTTATGTTTCCTCTCCCTTGGCCTCTTTTTCGAGTCTTCGCTCCGTTCTGGGTCCTGATGATCGTGATTTCTTCCTCTGCCCCGTTAGGGCTCTTCGTTCTTATCTGGCTCGTACCAAGTCCTTCAGAAGGGCTAAACGTCGCCTGTTCGTCTCCTTTAATCCCAAGTACTGCAGCGATGTGGCTAAGGGTACTGTGTCCCGTTGGTTCCTCGACCTCATTAAGTTGGCCTATGCCCGCTCGCTGGTTAGGTTACCTGATAACCCCATTCGCGCCCACGAGTTGCGGGCCATCAGCTCTTCCCTGGCGGTAGTCAAGGGTGTCCCTCTTGTGAAGGTTATGGCCTCAGCGTTCTGGTAGTCGCAGAACACCTTTCTTCAGTTTTTACCTGAGGGATGTCTCTGCTCAGGGCGAAGACGACTCCTTTTCCATCTAGAAGGTGGTCGTTTCGCAGGTCCCGGTCTCCTTGTAGTGTGAGTTCCGGTGTTTTTTGTGCCTCTGTTTTTTCTCTGTGTTCTTTGGTATATCATTGACATGACTGTTTGGGGGCATTTATTTGCATATTTTCAGGGATGTTGTACGTCTTTCGGGGGATTCTCTTAGGAGTGTTTCCCCTCTTTTACTGGTATGCTTTTGGGGTTGTTGGTGTGTCAGTTGGCACGCATCACCCTCCACCACGGTGGTAATCTGCAGTTGTTTTGAGTGTTGGTATAGTATGATTAAATTAGATTGGTGGATTTTGATTAATCCTACTATCTATTTAATTTAATACTTACCAACACTCAAAACAAAAAATGTTCCCTCCCAGCCTCCCTCCTGATGCGGGGCTGTAAAATTACACGAATGACATATCCGGTGCCCCAAGGGTGCGCGTCATACCCGGAAGTAAGGGGAGTCACTCCCGCTGCTCCCTGCGGTATGGGTGCAGTCCCTTGGGGCCACTTTCGTTTTAGCTATGTGCTAGGGTAAGGTTCCAGGTTGTTTTAGGCTAATGCAGTTGTTTTGAGTGTTGGTAAGTATTAAATTAAATAGATAGTAGGATTAATCAAAATCCACCAATCTACTTTAACCATACTGTACCAACACCTGAAACAACTGCATTAGCGTTAAGCGACCTGGAGCTATACCATAGCATATAGAAAAACGAAAGTAGGCATCTGGCCTTGACCCCTAGCCGGATGTGGGGCGGGAGTGATCCCCCCTTACCGGTCTAGCAGTGGCTAGGCCAATGAGCGCCTACTTCCGTCATTACAATTTTCCAGCGTTTCTTTGTTGACCTGGGCTGCCTGGCTTCTACCTTTTTTGGTTTACAACACTCTTAACTGGTGGGTTCGTTCCTGTTCCTCTCTATCATCAGTTTCAGTGTAATACTGAGTCTCGATTGACTCAGTTTCTATAGCCTAAGTTCTCTAGAACTTTCACAGTTTTAGTTTTTCTGTTCGTCACACACCGTGCACTGCTAGTAGTACTAGTAGTAGTGCACGCGCGCGCGCGCGTCATTTGGTCTCTTCAACTCGAGTTCCTATTTATCAGTCAAGTTCTTTCGGACCCTACGGTTCGTTCTCTTCCACGATATTAGGGAGGCCTCGGAGGCCCCGACCTACGAGGCCGCGGCCTCCGGCCTCCCCGGTCCTAGGCCTCTCCGGCTCCCTTGGGCCTCCTTCGTGCCCGGGGGCCGCGGCCTCCCCGGTCCTAGGCCTCGGTGGGAGGCCTCGGGCGCCGTGCTCGGAGGCCGCGGCCTAGAAGGCCTCCCCGGGCTCCGTCGCCGGGCCCCCGGCGGACCCGGGCCTCCCTCGGTGGGAGGCCTCGGCAGACCGTGTGGTCAGACGGCTACGGTCTCCGTCACCGTCCGCTACGGACCGCACGGTCCGTGGACCGGCGGTTTCGTCACCGCCCGCTACGGTCCGTGGACCGTAGCCACCGGCGGTAGCCACCGCCGTGGCCCGAGGGCACGATGTCGGTTCCCCGTACCGTCCCTCATAAGATGGAAACGGTAGCGGTTCTTCAGCCCGTCCACCGTCACCCCCGTCAAGACGCAGCGGTCTCCCGTCCGTCCGGCGTCCAGCCGGCGGCACGGTGACTCACCGCACGGTTCCCAGACGGTCACCGGTGCACCGTCCGTCCGCCCTACCACACGGTCCGGCTTGGGCGTTCACCGTCCCCCTGTGGTCCCTCACCGGGATCTGCTTCAGGGTACTCGTCCTCAAAAAGCTCGGGTGGTTTCTCCTGGTTCTGACCAGACAGTCCACCCCAGAGGCTCGTAACGTCAGCGCTCTCCAGTGGATTCGGACGTGGACTTAGCTAAGTCCGTTCTTCATCCAGGCAAGGGCGTAGCAGCGTGTTCTGGCCCGGTCCGGCCACTCACCAGGTAAAGGAGTTCTGGTTCTTGCAAGCTCCTAAGCTTCTGGACCACTCCAATCGGAAAGCAGAGGCTTTCCTTTGTGCCGGGAAGATGGCAGAAGCTAACCGTTTCTCTTTAGCCTTCTAAGGCCGAAGCAGAGAAGCTCCTTTGCGACAGGAATCTTGCCCCGTCCAAGATTAAGTCTTCCAACTTTTTGGAGGAATCTTTGTCAAAGCCCTCAAGGGCTGTGGCTTTGCGGCTTCGTTGGTTCGGCCCATCACAAAGAATTTGGGGGAATTTTTTCTCCTAGGAATTCTCCTGTGGTTTTCAGGCTCTTTGAGTCCGCGTGAATGAACCAGCCGTTTTCTATCGGTTTTTGGTTCATCGTCGGGCTCTTCAAGGGTTTTCTCACAAGAAGAGTTCTCTTGTACCATCTATTATCTGGTTAGATCTACTTCGATCTGCTGGTCTCTCTTGTGCTTCTGATCGATCGCTTTCACCGATCCATTTTACCGGGTTGGGCAACGGACCGTCGGGTTCCGTTCCGGTTCTTCAAGAACCTCATGATGATTCTGACCTCCCGTTTGTCACGGTGGCTTTTGGGAATGATCCATTGTTTTTTCTTTGTTTCATTCATGTCTGTTGCAACGGCTCCTGTGGTCCGTTTCTTCAATTCTGACGAGCATGGGTTTTCTTGCTCTATTCAGTTTAATGCTTTTCTGGTTACAACAAGGGTTGTTCAACCTGATTACTCATTCAACCGGTCCTGCCAACCGTTCTATCAACTTTTCCGGCCTTTTTCGGCCCAGCCTGTCAGGCCTTGTTTTTCTTACTTGGGTTACTCGTTACAAGTCATGGCCGTTTAATTAAACGGTTATTTTTGTTGATTCATCCGTTCAAGTCGGTGCTAGGTGTCCATGGACTACCTCCCGTTTCCCTCTTTCTCCAAGCCTTCTAAGGCTGTAGCGAAGAAACTCCATTGTGACAAGAGTCTTGCCCGGTCAAGTTTTTTCCTTCCAACGTAATACAGTTGGAAGCATCTTTGTCCAAAGCCCTCAAGGGCTGTGCTTTTGTGACGTTGTTGATTCGGTTCATTGCTGTACTTTGAACAAAACCTCTCCAACGACCTCTCTTGCGGTTTTCAGGCTCTTTGAGTCCGTGATTGAACCAACCTTTGGAGTGGCTCTAGCTTCTCTTGGTGATTCTTCTGGCCAGAGACTCTTTTTGGGGCTCTTTAAAGACTGTCTGGAGATGGGTTCGACACGGTCGGATTCACAGTCTCAGCCTCGGAGGACACTGTCCTCGTTTTCTCTGTTGGTGTCCGTCCTCTCAGTACGAAGTCGGTCACACTTTTCTGTCTCCTCAGACTTCTTAGTCTGATGGAGTCAGTTTCGGAGCTCCTTCCTCCTGCCAAGGTATACTAAGGCCAATGCAGAGAGAAGTCGGAGCGTGCGCTCCTTCTTTCACGGTTGCAACCGAGAGTGGTTCAACCGTACCCTTGTTGCCTTCCTTCTGAACGGCCCCGGCTTCGCCGTTCTTTCGAATGATGTCTGTTCTGGCAGGCATGGTTTTTACTTGCTCTGTTTCAGACCCTCGTTTCCTCTCATTACAACCATGAGTTGTTCATCCAGTGGACTCGTTCACTCGTTCCAGTCATCCTTTTCGGTCTGGTTCCGTCCCAATCGGACTCATCTGTCCGGCTAACATGATCTTCTATGCCCAGCTGTCAGATCACTAAACGTCAGTTTTCAACTTAAGTTGTTCGACTGGGTGTTTTTGGGCCTTCCTTCAGGCCCCCCACCCCCATTTTGAGTCAGTGCCGTTGAAATGGGTTAAGTCGAGGTGTGTTTACGTCACGTTTGCACACTGTTCCGCTTTTGTCTACATGTTTCCTTTTCGGTGGGGACATTTCCGCGTCATCTGGTTTGATTTGACGTCATGCGATAGCAACTATGTTGCTGTTTCGGTCTGTCCCTACGTCAGAGGCAGTTTTTATTTTTGCCTTCCTACGGTCTTAGCATGTAGAGTTGGTTACGAAGTGCAGTTGCACATTCGTTCCTTGGCTTCTCAGTTTGCTAGTTTAGAGGTTGAATCTGCTGTTTTGCGGATTCTCATCTTAATCTTTTAGTACTAGCTGTTTCTTCCCGTCGTCGGTCCTTTGCTTGCCCGTCATTCTGAACAAGTCTTGTCCAAATGTGGGCCAATTTGTTTTTGACTCAGTCTCGCCACTTCGATCGATATTTTTCCGGTCGAAAGGGCGTAGCAGCGTGTGGTGGCCCGGTCCGGCCACTCATAGTCCGTTTTGTTTCGGCCTTGGCTGCTCTAGGTGACTCCATGCGGGGTTTGTCATCTCCTGGCTGCTTTTTTAGTCAGCCATGTTCTTTCCTGAGATGCCTTCCTGGATTTTTCCAGGACTCTTTCGTTCGGTTCGTCTTCGGTGGTGACAGGAAGTACGATCCGTTAAGACCTTCTACGTACAGTCTGTAGAACTCTTGGCGTTTTCTTCACGAGTCTGGAAATTTCTCTGCCCGGACCCTTTCGGGGTACAGAGCAGCCTTCATCACTACGATTTCCTTGGCCATGGCTTTTCTGTACGTCACCCCTGTCTCTCTTCTTGGACGCGGTCCTCCTCCAAGCTCCTACCAGGACTTCTCGAGTCCCTCAGTCGGTCGTGTTTCTGATTCTTACCTTATTGAGAGTTTTATGTGAACCCCTGGCTACAATTAGCTTCAAGCTTCTCACTCTCTGAACCGGTTTTTTTTTTTTTTTTTTTTTTTTTTTTTTTTTTTTTCTGGTAGCTTCAGCCAGAAGGATCGGCGGTCTTCATGCTCTCAGCGTCCTGGCCTGCGTCATAGAGTTCTCGGATGAGTACTCTTCGGTCACCTTGATCTTTCTACCAGAATTCGGGGCTTAGAATCAGCTAGGCGGCGTTCCCTCGCCTCTGGTTCGCATCTCCATCTTTCGTTCCGTCCTCGGCCCCGACGGTTCGGACCGTTTTCTCTGTCCGGTCGGGGCCTTCGGGCTTCTCCTTTCCGGAACTAAGCTTCTCTAAGCTTTTGGAGGTCGCGCGACACGTTCCTTCAGCTCGACCTCCGAGACATCGAGGCCGGGAACGAAGGCGACGCTTTCTCTATCAGGAAAGTTTGGTCTCCCGGGAAGATAGTTGTTGCCCAGACCGCCGTCTCCGTCTAGACCGTCAGTACGGAGACAAGCTCCCAACGACTCCCCCTATGGTACTTTAGTGGGTATATCATTGCAATGATGTTTTGGGGCAATATTTGGAGCAGGCCTTTTACCTTCCCTTTCTAAAGCCGCATATAGGCTAAAGGAGTAAAAGGGGTTACTCGGGGCTTTTTGGGAAGGGGGTCTAGTGGAATTACCACTTTTTTAAACCCCCTAAGGGAAAAAGCGCCCAGGTCTCGCTCTCACGCGTTGGGTTGGGGTACTGAAGCATCTACCCTCCTCCGCTTTGGTAATCTGCAGTTGTTTCAGGTGTTGGTACAGTATGGTTAAAGTAGATTGGTGGATTTTTATTAATCCTACTATCTATTTAACTTAATACTTACCAACACCTGAAACAAACGAGGTACCCTCCCTTGTATCCTCCCTCACTAATAAAGATGCTTCCTGTAAAATTTTGTAATGGCGGAAGTAGGCGCTCATTGGCCTAGCCACTGCTAGACCGGTAAGGGGGGATCACTCCCGCCCCACATCCGGCTAGGGGTCAAGGCCAGATGCCTACTTTCGTTTTTCTATATGCTATGGTATAGCTCCAGGTCGCTTAACGCTAATGCAGTTGTTTCAGGTGTTGGTAAGTATTAAGTTAAATAGATAGTAGGGATTAATAAAAATCCACCACTCTCTTTCACTCTGCCTTTTCCCTTTGCTTACTGTCATCTACTATATTTCTGCCTTACCCGGTCCATTCTCCTGCCTTTGTTCCACAAAACACTTTCAAAAACATTTCATCCTCCAGCCAAAGTCGGACTTGCTAGGCCTAACTATTTCTTTGCATTACGGCAGCATGACGCATCTGCGCTCATAATTGACAGGAAACTGTCTGAGCGATCGAAGAAGAAGAAGAAGGTCTGAGGTTATTCTGATCTCTGTGTGCGTGTGTGTGTGTGGTTTTGTATGTTTTCCTTGTCGGTCGCAGACCTGTTTTCCTTACGGATTTCCCCGTAATCATTATGTTTTGAGACCTCCGCTACGCTATTTAGGTATTAGATACTTTATATTCACATAGGCGTCTCTGTGAAATTCGGGTTGCTCCCACTGGGAGAGCGCGTCACAGCCAGAGGCGCGCCACCCACTTTTTTTTTTTTTGGCATGAGATTTTTTGTGTGTGACTGATGAGGACGGAAGGGGGCGGGTGGGGGTAAATTTTGAATGTGTGCTAAGTGCATGGGCACACGGGACCTCTGTGTATCGTCTCATCCGAAAGACTCCATGTTCAGACCGTAAGGCCTAGTGCAAAGTGAGAGGAAAAAATCCCCTGTACCCAGGTTCGAACTTGGGTTTACTTGACACAAGGCGAACGCTTTACCTCTGTGTCAAGTAAATCTGAGTTCGAACCTGGGTACAGGGGATTTTTTCCTCCCATGTACATGTTTGTGGCACAGACGTTGTGTAGAGTGGCACAGTGGTAGCGCGTTCGCGTCATGTCAAGTAAATCTGAGTTCGAACCTGGGTACAGGGGATTTTTCCTCTCACTTTGCACTAGACCTTCCGGTCTGAACGTGGAGTCTTTCGGATGAGACGATAAACCGAGTTCCCGTATGCTCATGCACTTAGCACACGTTAAGCCCAGTGGCAACGAAAAAGTTGTCATTTGGTCAACATTTATCCCCCTCCCTTCCTCATCAGTCACATAAAAATTGCATGCAAAAAAAATTATAACAAAAATAAATTGGGTGGCCTGCCACTGGTTGTGACGCACTCTCCTGGTGGGAGCAACCCGAATTTCACAGAGACGCCTCTGTGACTATAATGCACCTAACCTAACCTAACCTTTCAGGTTTGTCCTTTTCTTTCCTCAGATCGGAAAGCACCTGGAAGGGGAGGAGTACCAGCGCAAGATAGTTCCCTGCGTGGTGAAGCTGTTCTCCTCTCCAGACAGATCCACACGAGTCAACCTTTTGCAGCAGGTAAGTGCCACTGTGTTTTGTAGCAACAGCCCTCAACACCCCCCCCCCCCCCCCCCACCCCCCCCCCCCCCCCCCCCCCCCCCCCCCCCCCCCCCCCCCCCCAGCTTCTCATCTCCAGACAGATCCACACGAGTCAACCTTTTGCAGCAGGTAAGTGCCACTGTGTTTTGTAGTAACAGCCCTCAACACCCCACCCCCCCTCCACCCCCTGGAAAATACCTGGAAGGGGAGGAGTACCAGCGCAAGATAGTTCCCTGCGTGGTGAAGCTGTTCTCCTCTCCAGACAGATCCACACGAGTCAACCTTTTGCAGCAGGTAAATGCCACTGTGTTTTGTAGTAACAGCCCTCAACACCCCCCCCCCCCCCCCCCCCCCCCCCCCCTTGGAAAGTATCTGGAAGGGGAGGAGTACCAGCGCAAGATAGTTCCCTGCGTGGTGAAGCTGTTCTCCTCTCCAGACAGATCCACACGAGTCAACCTTTTGCAGCAGGTAAATGCCACTGTGTTTTGTAGCAACAGCCCCATGGGTGCTCCTGCTTTCAGGATGTCCTGAAGTTCAGGATTTGTTATTGCTTGGAGCCTGCGTCGCCGGATTATGAGAATTTGAGAAGATGAATTTTGCTGGTTATAGAGGTCATGAAGTTTAACCAGAAGTGAAAGTGCAACGAGAGCCTGTCAGTTACATTGGAAACTGTTGTTTCGCTTCAGCTTCCAGGGGGCATTGCCCCCCGGAACCCCAAGGAGGGGCGCTGTCCCTGCACTCCGCCGGGGCTTGCAGGATTTTTGAAATTTCCCAGGAGCACCCATGCAGCCCTCACCCCCCCACCCCCTGATATCAGATTTTGGTTTCAAATTTGGGGGGTGCACCTTATAATAGCAGACCTGTTTACTCTACTCTTTTCGAGAAGTATTCTACTCAATTTGGATCTCTACTACTCTTCAAAATGGAAAATAATGCTAGATTCTACTCATTTTCAGTGAACATTGTTTGATGGTTTAATTAATAAAACTCCACATTTTGCGCCAAAACTACCGGGTTTTTTTTTTATAACTATAAGGCGATACTTTTTTTCCAAGACTCAGACCCCTGCGCCTTATAATGTGACTGATGAAACAGTAAGAAAATATAGTAACAAAATCTGAAATTTGGGTAAAATTTGGGGTGTGCGCCTTATAATCCGAAAAATACAGTACTCATTTCAGCTATCCAGACGACTCAAGACTTGTGTAGGGGGTAAACAGGTCTGTTAAATAGGGTGCGCACCTTATAGTCCGTAAAATACGATGGTAGTAAATATGGGAGTGTGTTTAACGCTGTGTCTGGTTTCAGGTGGAGTTCTTCGTGGAGCATTTGACCACCGGCGTGGTCAATGATCAGATTTTCCCCAACATCGCCAGTGGTTTCATGGACACCAACCCTGTGGTCAGAGAGTCCACTGTCAAGGTACGCGCATACTGCTTTTGATGATTGAAATTAGGATCTGTTTTGCTTTTGGATTTCTTCCATGTACATGTGCACAGAAATGCTTACAACTTTTGGGGTAACATTTCTTAAACTCATACATACATTCACAACCCCTCCTCTTCCTAAACACCAGCTTCAAAATCAACTTTGTGGGGCAGTGGGCAGATGCCTCTGCCTCCATGCGGGGATCTGGACGCCCTCGCCCCTTCCATGAGAAATAGTTAGGCCCAGCAAGTCCGACTTCGGCTGGAAGAAATCTTTTTGAAAGTATTTATTGAAAAAAAGGCAGGAGAATGGACCGGTACGGCAGAAAGATAGTACATGACAGTAAGCAGAGGGAAAAGGCAGAGTCAAAGAGAGTGACAGATTAGAGGAAGTTACAAGCACAGAACTTCCAGAAGGTGTGGGGAACTATTCATACAAAAGACCCCCCGGCATCCCCATGGGGTGGAGGCCATGCATATTTGATCTGTCTATGATATTTTAACTTGACATGCAAAAGTTAAAGCAGTACTGTTGCAATAATAGCAATAGCTTTTATAGAGGTGTGTTGATTTGTTCATTGTGCTTTTTGGCTCACTCGTGTTAACTTCGTTATCTATAGTATGATAGTTGTTCGGTTGTGTGTCTGTGTGTGTGTGTCCGTGGTCTAATCTCCAAACTTTAACGTTGGCATTTTTTCTGAGAAATAGAAGGCATACATTGTTCAAACGTTGCACACATATAGATGTCTATGCAAGCTTTCAAACAATAATGATTTGAATAATTAAATACTTAAGACAACACTGTGAACAGACAACAAACAAATAACATTTTAGATTAGTGGGTTAGAGAGTATTCAACAGGCAACATGAGTTAAGAAACTCATCAACACTGAAAGCCTCGATAGCTCATTGGTAGAGTGTCTGTCTGTCATGCCAATGGTTCCGGGTCCGATTCTCGGCACGGGCACTTTAAACAATTTTTTTTAGTTGTATCCATTAACGATAGTTTCATTTGTACTTTAAAATTTTATTGGCAATCTTGTACTTTAGAGCCACCCCCCTCAATCTTTGTTTGTTGTTGTCCCACATGTTCCTGTTCGTGAGCCTTGAAGGCACTTTAAACATTTTGTTGTATCCATTAACGATAGCTAAACTACAAGAACCTTTCATTTGTACTTTGAAAAATGTTTTGCAGGCCATTGGCAATCTTGTACTTTAGGCCCCCCCCCCCCCTGAATGAAGAGCTCAATCTTTGTTTGTTGTCCCACATGTTCAAGAACCTGTTCGAGTGAGGCATGCTACACCTAGCAGCGAAGCTTGAACCTGAATGAAGACTTTAAGCATTTTTTTGTTTGTATCCATGCTTAGCACGATAGCTACAAGAACCTGAATGAAGAGCAGCATTTTGCCATTGTTTGTTGATGTACTTTAAGCTCATTTTTTTGGCTCTTCTTGTACTTTAGACAGCCCCCTCAATCTTTGTTTGTTGTTGTCCCACATGTTGAAGCATTTTGCCTCTGTTTTGCAGGAGTGAGAACCTTGAAGGCTTTGCCTCTTGTTTGTTGATGTTTTGCAGGCCATGCTACACCTAGCAGCGAAGCTAAACTACAAGAACCTGAATGAAGAGCTCATGAAGCATTTTGCCTCTTGTTTGTTGATGTTTTGCAGGCCATGCTACACCTAGCAGCGAAGCTAAACTACAAGAACCTGAATGAAGAGCTCATGAAGCATTTTGCCTCTTGTTTGTTGATGTTTTGCAGGCCATGCTACACCTAGCAGCGAAGCTAAACTACAAGAACCTGAATGAAGAGCTCATGAAGCATTTTGCCTCTTGTTTGTTGATGTTTTGCAGGCCATGCTACACCTAGCAGCGAAGCTAAACTACAAGAACCTGAATGAAGAGCTCATGAAGCATTTTGCCTCTTGTTTGTTGATGTTTTGCAGGCCATGCTACACCTAGCAGCGAAGCTAAACTACAAGAACCTGAATGAAGAGCTCATGAAGCATTTTGCCTCTTGTTTGTTGATGTTTTGCAGGCCATGCTACACCTAGCAGCGAAGCTAAACTACAAGAACCTGAATGAAGAGCTCATGAAGCATTTTGCCTCTTGTTTGTTGATGTTTTGCAGGCCATGCTACACCTAGCAGCGAAGCTAAACTACAAGAACCTGAATGAAGAGCTCATGAAGCATTTTGCCTCTTGTTTGTTGATGTTTTGCAGGCCATGCTACACCTAGCAGCGAAGCTAAACTACAAGAACCTGAATGAAGAGCTCATGAAGCATTTTGCCTCTTGTTTGTTGATGTTTTGCAGGCCATGCTACACCTAGCAGCGAAGCTAAACTACAAGAACCTGAATGAAGAGCTCATGAAGCATTTTGCCTCTTGTTTGTTGATGTTTTGCAGGCCATGCTACACCTAGCAGCGAAGCTAAACTACAAGAACCTGAATGAAGAGCTCATGAAGCATTTTGCCTCTTGTTTGTTGATGTTTTGCAGGCCATGCTACACCTAGCAGCGAAGCTAAACTACAAGAACCTGAATGAAGAGCTCATGAAGCATTTTGCCTCTTGTTTGTTGATGTTTTGCAGGCCATGCTACACCTAGCAGCGAAGCTAAACTACAAGAACCTGAATGAAGAGCTCATGAAGCATTTTGCCAGGCTACAGTCCAAAGATGATCAGGTAAGGTCCAGCCTCTTCTTTGTTGGAAGGCATTAACTCATTCGCATCGCTCCCCCGTGGGGATACCGGGGGGTCTTTTGTATAAATAGTTCCCCCATCTTCTGGAAGTTCTGTGCTTGTAACTTCCTCTAATCTGTCACTCTCTTTGACTCTGCCTTTTCCCTTTGCTTACTGTCATCTACTATCTTTCTGCCTTACCCGGTCCATTATCCTGCCTTTTTTCACGAAACACTTTCAAAAAGATTTCCTCCAGCCGAAGTCGGACTTGCTGGGCCTAACTATTTCTTAGTTAGGCGCATAACGGCAGCATGACGCATCTACGCTCATAATTGACAGGAAACTGTCTGAGCGATCGAAGAAGAAGAATTCGCATCGCACCGATTTTGAATTATTCAAAAATTCACAAATCACTCCAGCCATGCACACAAACAAAACAGACATAAACAAAAGGAGAAAGGAAAGAAGATTACAGGTTTTTACTTCAGGTTTAAACAGGGAAGTGGTAGATCAGACTTTTATATAGAGAGACTTTATATAGAAAAACTCTCTACACCGATTGGTTCCCCCACAACCAACGAACCACTACAAAAGCAAAAGTCAGGGGCAAAACTGTGGTCTAAGGGAGTGAAACGAGTTTATAAGTGGCCAAGGTATGGTGTGCACACAGATTTACTTCCCTTGAAGCAAATGCTTCAAATTGATAGCTACCTATTAATTTCGGACATATATGGCCGGAACGACTTGAATGAGTTAAGTCTTCTGTTCTAGTGCCATGTATTTTGTTACATGTATGTGGATGGGTGGATCTGTAAAAAAATAGTTCTAAATTCTGGAGAAGGTGGATCTGTAAACAAATAATTCTAAACTGTTGACAGGGTGGATCTTTAACAAAATAATGTTAAACTGTTGACAGGGTGGAACTTTAACAAAATAATTTAAAACTGTTGACAGACTGGATCTTTAACAAAATAATTATAAACTGTTGACAGGGTGGATCTGTAACAAATTTTAAGCTGTTGACAGGGTGGATCTTTAACAAAATAATGTTAAACTGTTGACAGGGTGGATCTTTAACAAAATAATAAACTGTTGACAGGGTGGAACTTTAACAAAACTGTTGACAGACTGGATCTTTAACAAAATAATTATAAACTGTTGACAGGGTGGATCTGTAACAAATTTTAAGCTGTTGACAGGGTGGATCTTTAACAAAATAATTCCAAAACTGTTGACAGCATGGATCTTTAACAAAGCAATGCTAAACTGTTGACAGGGTGGATCTTTTAACAAAAATAATGCTACGCTGCTGACAGGGTGAATCTTTAACAAAATAATGTTAAACTGTTGCCAGGGTGGATCTTTAACAAAATAGCTGTTGACAGGGTGGATCTTTAACAAAATAATGTTAAACTGTTGACAGACTGGATCTTTAACAAAATAATTCTGAACTGTTGACAGGGTGGATCTGTAACAAATTATAAGCTGTTGACAGGGTGGATCTTTAACAACATAATTCTAAACTGTTGACATGGTGGATCTTTAACAAAGCAATGCTAAACTGTTGACAGGGTGGATCTTTAACAAATTCGAAGCTGTTAACAGAGTGGATCTTTAACAAAATAATTCTAAAATGTTGACAGGGTGGATCTTTAACAAAATAATGCTAGACTGTTGACAGGGTGGATCTTTAACAAAGCAATGCTGAACTGTTGACAGTGGATTTTTAACAAAGTAATGCTGATCTGTTGACAGAGTGAATCTAACAAAATAATGTTAGACTGTTGACAGGGTGGATCTTTAACAAAATAGCTGTTGACAGAGTGAATCTTTAACAAAATAATGTTAAACTGTTGACAGGGTGTGTGTGTGTGTGTGGGGGGGTCCGTTTTATTGCAGAAATCTTGTAAAAAATGTATTTACAATTATTTTATAATTCGTATTTTGTATGTAGAATGTCTACGTCTTGTAAACTTTAAATGCTTGTATATGAGGTAGAAGGGTACTTTTTTGTGTGTGCAAAATTTGTCTATTATAATTAGTCATGTAATTGGTATGTCGATGGCAGTATGATTTTATTTCAAGTTGCAGTATTGTATTCAAACTTGATTGAGAATGTGAATGTGGTCTCTATGTTTCTTCTTAGAATGTTCATATTGTAACTATTTTACTCTTGTATAATTAATTGTGTGTGAGTGTGTGCGTGCGCATGCATGTGTGTGTATGTGTGCGTGTGTGTGTGTGTGTGTGTGTGTGTGTGTGTGTGTGTGTGTGTGTGTGTGTGTGTGTGAGTAAGGAAGTAAGAGAACGTTGTGTGTAAGCATCGTGCTTATTTTACTTTCTAATGATTAATTATTTGTTTGCCTTTAATGTTCTTGTTATCAATGTAAAGCGCACTGAGCTCATGTGAGAAAGAGCGCTATATAAATTCCCATTATTATTATTATAGGGTGGATCTTTAACAAAATAATGCTAAGCTGTTGACAGGGTGGATCTTTAACAAAATAATGTGAAACTGTTGACAGGGTGGAATCCGCACCAACACGACTGTGTGCCTGGGGAAAATTGCCTGCAATTTGAATCCAGGGGTGAGTAAGAAGACAGTATTATAACTCTTTTTTCATGTATCAAGTTAGAATATTAACATTGATTTTTCCGGTTGCTAATGCTATTTGCAACAAAGTATGTTTGAGTGTGCAGTTCTTAGATTTGACCCGCATCCTTTTCCCCACTTCCAGCTCCTTCCCCCCCCTGTACTTTCATCGTACACCGGGTGTCTGGTCTTTCTTAACGTTTTAATCACACCAACCCCCCCCCCCCCCACGTGGGGATACCGGGGGGTCTCCTGTACAAGTTCTGGAAGTTCTGTGCTTGTAACCTCCTCTAATCTGTCTCTCTCTTTGACTCTGCCTTTTTCCTTGCTTTGTGTCATCTTGCTTTTGGTCTGGATCTGGTTACGGTACGTCGAAGGAGCCTATAAAGGCTAGCAACTCCACGGAAACTGGGAGAGCGCATTGAGAACAAGTTTTTTTGGGTATATATTTTTTGACATCTTTTTTTGTACTGTCTGGTGGAATAGGGCATTTGCCACGAGTGTTCGTTCTCTATGCTAGACTACTCATTCTGCCACTCCCGACTTGAGAGGATGGAACAAACTATGTGCTTGCCCGGTGTTTCAGATGCGGCAGAAGATTTTGATATCGGCGTTCATGAGAGCGTTGAAGGACCCCTTCCCCCCGGCCCGGCAGGCCGGCATCCTGGCCATGGCGGCCACGCAGAACTTTTACCACGTCCAGGAGATAGCCAACCGCCTGCTGCCCTCCCTCTGCACCATGACCAGAGACCCAGAGAAAATCGTCCGCGACCAGGTCAGCTCTTCGCTGTCTTGTATGGGTGAACTGAAAGTTGGGGCTGTGGCTGGATGCCTTGTGCCTCCATACGGGGAGCTGGATGACCCCACCCCCTCCACGAGTCTCTCCCCCGTGGGGATACCGGGGGTTCTTTTGTAAAAGTAGTTCCCCCACCTTCTGGACGTTCTGTGCTTGTAACTTCCTCTAATCTGCCACTCTCTTTGACTCTGCCTTTTTCTTTTACTTACTTAGTATCATCTACTCTCTTTCTGACTTATTGGCCCATTCTGTCTTTTAAAAAAAATCTTCCAAATAATTTTTCTCCTTTGAGCTCAGAATGTGTCAGCTGTACGCAGCGAGGAGACTCAGTGAAAACTGAAAACCGGACACATGCGTACCTTACCCATTATGGCCATATGGCCTGGGAACGCAGAAGAAGAAAAAGAAGCTGTGAACTGAAAGTAAAAAATGATCTCAATCCTGAAACGACATGTTTCAGTGTTCTCTGAATCTTCCCATTTCTGAAGTGTGTGGTGACCGCATTAAAATAATGTCCATTGTGTGTGTATACAGGATGGTGTGTGTGTTAGAATTGCGTATCTATCATCTTGTTTCAATCTGCCATCATTCAATCCGCCATCAATGCTGGTAGAATTGTTTGGTTTTATAAGACTGTGGATGAGGATGACAAGATGGCCGATCCTGAAGACTGTTTCTGTCAGCTTTTTCAATCCTGATTTCAGGAGCATGCCTGAACCACTTTCACCCATGATCTTGTATCTTTATTCTTGGGAATTGTGCAGAAGGTTGTACAAGTGTAATGGATCTTCGTAGATGTTTATCATTTGCCGTTTGAGTTATTTTCGTTCGTGTATGGGTTGTTGTTTTTGTCCTTTGACGATCTACGATTTGAAAGGAGTATATTTTCGTTCGTGTATGGGTTGGTTTTTTTGTCCTTTGCCGATCTACGATTTCAAAGGAGTATGAATTCATTCGTGTTTCTTTTCTTTTTTCCCTCTTTTTTCCCCCTGTCTCTCCCAAGGATATCTCCCAAACCGCTTGACAGAATCGCTTCAAATTTTGTGTGGTGGTGTGTCACCATGAGAGGAAGGCATCCGCGCATAAATTACCGCCATCGTGACCTTGACCTTGTTATATTTTGATTTGAGCAAAGTGACGACTGTCAGAAAAAATCAGGAGAAAAAACCCATTTAAAATTGTCAAATGTAAAAGAAAACTGTTTGTGTGTGTCGAACAGTCAATCTGGAAAAATGGGGATATTACCCTCCTGACTGTTTAAAGGCAAAGAAACTATATCCCAGAGTTTTTCCCCTTCATCGGTGATGTCGTCAAACCCGTATGTGATGCGTTATATGGCAGTGAAGGGGTTAAGGGATCATTCGTTATTTTTTGTTTCTTTCGTGTGTATCTCTGTACATATGAGTACAAAGATTTGGTAAAGGTAAAGATGTGCCACCCCCCCTGCATTTCTCGGTTAATTGTATTTTTCCGTTTTTGCCTTTCTTACCATACATAAAGCTGTATTTTAGGAACATGTTTAGCTAATAACCTTTTTGGAATACTAACCCTAGCCCTAACCCTAGCCCTAAACCTAACCCTGCCCCCCACTATGTACTGCAGTACACCGCGATTTGTCACAGTTGTGGGGGTTTTCCGTCTTATAGGGTGGGGGGTAGGGTTAGGGTTAGGGTTAGGGATAGGGTTAGTATTCCAAAAAGGTTATTAGCTAGAAATGTTCCTAAAATACAGCTTTATGTATGGTAAGAAAGGCAAAAACGGAAAAATACAATTAACCGAGAAATGTAGGGGGGGTGGCACATCTTGACCTTTACCAAAGATTTTGTTCCGTGTGTCGTGTGTTTGAGTTAACCCCTTGACTGCCTGACAAAATTAACGAAAAAATCATTGTACAAATCATGCCACAAAAAAGACAACTGATAGAGCCAATTTGGCAAAATTGTCTAGGGATATAACTCTCTTGACTGTGTTAGAGCAAAAACCAACATGTAGAGGGTAGAGTGGCACAGTGGTAGCGCGTTCGCCTCGTGTCAAGTAAACCCGAGTTCGAACCTGGGTACATGGGATTTTTCCTCTCACTTTGCACTAGGTCTTACGGTCTGAACGTGGAGTCTTTCGGATGAGACGATAAACGAGGTCCTGTGTGCCCATGCACTTAGCACATTTAGCACCCCCCTTTCCTTCCTCATCAGTCACACAAAAATGGCATGCACACACACACAAAAAAAGGGTGGCGCAACTCTGGCTGCGACAAGCTCTCCAGGTGGGAGCAACCCGAATTTCACAGAGACGCCTCTGTGACTATAAAGTACCTAATACCGAACATATCAGTTATTCCTCTTCATCTGATGACGTCATCTGTGATGTCATCAAGTTAGTATGTGGTACGTTATATGGCAGTCAAGGGGTTCATGAATAAGCGTTTAATTTCTGTATGAATGAAGATTGCGACCCCATTTGTTAATCCAGTCAAATGCTTGAATTATGCTTCCTGGGTGTGAAAGCAAAGTATGAAGTCTATAGAAATGTTGTTTTTGTGTGGGGGGGTTTTCTCGTGTGTATGTCGAACAGAATGTGTTGTGGTTTTGCAGGCATTCAAAGCAATACGAGGATTTTTAGACAAGTTGGAAAAGCTGTCGGAAGATCCAGATTTACAAGAAGATATGGGTATGTAGAAAATTCTCTTGTATTGGTCACAGCTGTAGAGTTGTGCATAAAACACACTCACACTCACAAAGACACATACACACCACGCACATGTATGCAAACACACACTCATGTGTATTCATATAGAATCAAGCACTTATACACAGTTTCAGATTGTTTTCAAACTTCATGTGTCATGCGACCCCTGCTTGCAGAAAATGATGGGTCAATTTCCAAAATAATGTGTCTCTGTAGTATTACGCTTAAATTTTGTTACAAACTTCATGGGTCAGATGACCCCTGGGTGCACAAAATGAGGGGTCAAATCACAATCTGAAGCTCTGCTTATAGCGCACATACACACATACTCAGAACTTCCGTGCAGAAACCTAGTAAATAAGTGAAAGAAAGAAGTATAAAAATAAGCGGACGCGTTTCCGCACGGAAACGTGCGCTCATTTCTTTCCTTGTTTCTTTCACTTATTTACAAGTTTCCGTTGACTTTGACTCAAATGCACCAAGGGCATAGAATAGAATTATATTTCATTCCTGTGAATGAAAAAAATAAATGAATAAATAAATAAGAACGAGAGAAAGACAAAATAAAAACAAATTAATAAATAAAGAATTTGTAATGGACATAAATTTCACTTTATTACGAAGTTCAAGCAAGCAATGAGTGGGATCGCTAAGTTGGGGTAACTTCAAATTCTTACAGGACAACTTCCAATTGCAATTTCCCCTGGGTGAATTTGAAATCGCCCCAAGGGGAAACTCCAATTGCAGATTTAACGGGACTTTCCCCGGGGGAATTTGAAATTGCCCCAGATTGGAGTTTCACCCGTAACATATATCTGTACACAAAACTTACAAATTCACAATGATGTACCCTCAAACTTGCTTCTCTTCATAAGCAATTTACAGCGAGCCCACATGGTTTTCCACCCCATGGCCTTGTTTACATTTCAAAAGAAAGAAGATGGATAATCATGCTTCCCGTAGTCATTCCCGAACAATTCCTACTGTGCAGAGCGGGAAGTGATGGCAGGGGGCAGCACCACAGCCATGGGCAGTGCGGCCGGCTGGGCTGGCTGGGCAGTCACCGGCATGTCGTCACTGACCTCCAAAATCTACAGCAAGGCCACCACGGGCAAACCCAAACAGACATCATCTGCAGGTAAAGATTTAGCTTATACTTATCTGTATTGTTAAAAATTTGGGACTTTACTGGTGTTGCACTGCCTCTGGGCATTGCCTCCAGGATTGTTCCCACCATCTTTATATCTACTAATGTCCCATATGTGTCTGTTCCAGACCGGAGGACGTTAAACAGATTTTTACTTTCTGCAGGTGAAGACTTTGTCCTCTTTAAGTATTTGGTACTTTATAGTCACAGAGGCGTCTCTGTGAAATTCGGGTTGCTCCCACCTGGAGAGCGTGTCGCAGCCAGAGACCCATTTAAAAACAAATATTTTATGCAATTTTTGTGTGACTGATGAGGAAGGAAAGGGGGGTGGGGTGGGGTGGGGTGGGTAAATTTCGACCAAATGACAATTTTTTCGTTGCCACTGGGTCTAATGTGTGTTAAGTGCATGGGCACACGGGACCTCGGTTTATCATCTAATCCTAAAGACTCCACATTCAGACCGTAAGGGCTAGTGCAGAGTGAGAGGAAAAATCCCCTGTACCCAGGTTCGAACTAGGGGTTTACTTGACACAAGGTGAACGCATTACCTCTATACCACTCTACACCACTCTTTAACCCGTTAAATCCACAGCAATGTCACGACGGGCAAACCCAAACAGACGTCATCTGCAGGTGAAGACTTTGCCAAGGTATGGTGGTCACACATATTTACTTCCCTTGAAGCAAATGCATCAGACTGACAGCTGTCTATTAATTCCGGACATGTATGGCTGGAACGACTTGAATGGGTTAAAGGTAAAATCTTACCAAACCACAATATCAGTATGTGCTTTGTATAAGTTATGCATGTTGAATCTTGTACTATTTAATATCATGCTGTTATATATGTTGAACCTTTTGTTGTTGTTGTTGTACCCTGGCTAAAAGACTCCAGGGATTATCCGAACAGCCAAAGCGCTTAGAGCTTAAAGATTAGGCGCTATAAAAGTGAGAACATTACGTGTGTGACCGTTTTTTATTACCCCGCCACATGGGCAGCCACACTCCGACTTCGGGGGAGAACCTTTTTATGATTTGTAATGCCTTTATACTGTTGTAAAGCGTGATGAGCCCAATGTGGGGTATCGCGCTATATAAGACTCCCCTATTATTATTATTATTATTATTGATGTCGGGCCAGGAACAGCGTCGGCTGTAGCTCGATCATCTCTACGTCTCTTCCATAATGCACCCATTTTTGTTCTCATTCTTTTTTTCTTCTTTTCATGCTTAGGCATGGAAACGCAGTCCAGCACAGCGCCTCCCAAAGCAGATAGCGATTCCCATCGAGAGGCGAGGGTACCACCGGTGTCTGAAGATGGAGCAGATCTGTCCAGGAACACGTTTCAGGAGGAGGAGGAAACAGGAGGAGGGTGGGAGGAGGAGGAGTGGGGGGACATGGATGTGAGTGCCTGATTCCCCCTGTGGGGATACCGGGGGGGTGTCTTTTTTTTACAAAGCCTGGAAGTTCTGTGCTTGTAACTTCCTCTAATCTGTCACTCTCTTTGACTCTGCCTTTTCCCTTTGCTTGCTGTCATTTACTATCTTTCTGCCTTACCACGGACCATTCTCCTGCCTTTTTTCAAGAAATGCTTTCAAAAAGATTTTTCTTCCAGCCGAAGTCGGACATGCCGGGCCTAATTTTTTTTTACTTAGGCGCATAATGGCAGCATGACGCATCTGCGCTCATAATTGACAGGAAACTGAAAAAGAAGACTACAGTGTCATCTGTTATTTTTCTGCTTTGCTGGTCCATTCTCCTAACCTTTTTTTTCTTCCTAGAAACTCTTACAAAGATTTTCTCCAGCCGAAGATGGACATGCTGAGCCTATGTCTTGGTTAGGTGCATAACGGCAGCATGACGCATCTGCGCTCATATGACAGGAAACTGAACGATTGACAAAGAAAGAAGGAGGAAGAAGTGCCTGATTGTTTATCGGAGGTTCTCATGGTTTATGTTGTTGCTTGTTTGGTTTCTCATCTGCCATCTCAATAGACGATTTTGGAAAAAAAATAGGGGAGAGCACTTCGTGAAAATTAGAGTTGTTTACCTCCATTACTCAGTCAAAAACCATAGCAACAATGCAACAATGGCGTCGAAGCTTGAAACCGCAGGATGCCAGTCAGTGAATTGCCAATTTTTTAAAATAAAAATTAGGGTTGTGGCCAGTGGCCACAAACTGATACAACTTGCAAAATGTGACGTAAAAATATAAATGACATAAATTTTAGAATGACGCACGGTGTTCTAAGTGCTGTATGTTTGCTCAAACACACGAGTCGATATGCTACGAGAGCTGATGGTAGAGTGACTTCCCCTGTTTGACCGATTGAATTAGGCAAGATCACTCCCACACACCATGAACTTACTCCCCTTAATTATTTCCGAACAATTCCTATTAGGTTGTTTTGCAAAAATAAGAACTATGGTGCGGCAATGTAAAAGCCGGAATTGTTCTTATTCTAAATAACCTGCTCGTCAATACGTATGGATCAGCCTTGTTTTGCTGTGGCTTTTCTTGACAGAAATTTCCAGCTTATCTTTAACAAAACGTTAAAAAAATAAAAGATAAAAAAACACTATCAACGTCCACTTTTTCATTGTTTAATTTTTTATTTTAAGACATTACTTGTGAAGCATACCTCTTAGGCTCGTTGGATAAAAAAAAAATGACAGTGTATTTTACGGACTGTATGGCAATGCTTTTTCTCCCACACCAAGACCCCTACATTTTATAATATGACTAAGGATAGGCCTTTTTTAAGTATGTAGTACAGGAATCCCCAATATTTCAGACAAAATATTTTCTTTACCCAGTGTAAGTTTATTGGATAATTTTGGCTTAAAAATGGCTGGCGGCGAAAGGGTTAACAAAGTATATTCTGACCATGTTACCAGTACAGTGATACCTCTCTTATAAGACCTTCAAAAATCACCCAAACTGTGGTCTTATAAAGGAGGGGTCTTATAAGGGAGGTAATTTTAATACTTACAAAGAAGGGCAGTGTCTCAGAGAAGTAGGTCTTATGCATGGGTGCTACTCTTTCAGTTTGACACTGATTTCAATATTTTTTATTTTACCAGAAACTGAACTTCAGTTTTTTGTAATTCATTAAAAAAATTAAAAAAAATGACCACAAGCGATTTGGGGCGTTTTGAACTTAGTCTAGTTGTTCTATCTTGGAAGTCTACAAAGGCAATGTAATCATTTTACAAGGCTTATCAGACTCAAACTGTCTCTGTCTCTCATTTTAACTGTCTGTCTATCTCGTTGTATCTCTCTCTTAAGTTGCCCCCCTGAATCGTCCGACGGGGCCATCGGCCCCTGGACCCCTGCTTTTCATTTTGGGGAGTAGCACCCATGCTTATGTGGGAGGGAGTCTTATAATGGGAGGTCTTGTAAAGGAGGTTCCACTGTATGACGACAGGACATGTCCCAGAATGCACCCAGCCCCTCCAGCGGAGCGGGGGCCGAACCGTCCAATGACAACGCAGGCTGGGATGATGCCGACGACTGGGGCAGCCTGGACGATGTTGCCGACATTAAGGTGAGTCGTCAGGACCCGACTTTCTGTCATCTCTCTCTCTCTCTGTCTCTCTCTGTCTCTCTCTCTCTCTCTCTCTGTCTCTCTCTTTCTGTCTCTCTCTCTCTGTCTCTCTCTCTCTCTCTCTCTGGATTTAGATCTTAGGCAGCTCTTGGGATTTTCAATACTTAAACTTTCAGTTTCAGTCTGTTGAATCTCTCTCTCTCTCTCTCTCTCTCTCTCTCTCTCTCTCTCTCTCTCGCAACGGGCATACTACTATGTTTAGCGCTATATGAATTATTATTATTATCATTATTATTATTATTGCTACTATTATTATTATAGGATTGGGTTTTATTTTGCTATGTATAAGTGTTTATTCCAAAATGTGTGTATGTTAAAAATGAGTATGTATAATAGGATTTGTTTTATTCTGTCATGTATATGTGCTTACATTTACGTTTGATGTATTTTTAAGATCAGTATGTAAAATGGGCTTAGGCTTGATTTTATTATGTGTATCGGCTTTAAATTTAAAATGTGTAGGTTACATGTTATGAGTATGTAAAATAGGATTAGTCTTAATTTTGTGATGAGTTTTACTTATGTGCATGTTAAAGACGAGGACTAGAAAGTAGGCTTAGGCTTGATTTCGTTATGAGTAGTATTTATTTTTTAATATGTGTATTCGCTTGCAAACAATATGACTTGGTCTGCTTTTGTTACGAGTGTGTGTTTACTTTTTAATTTGTTCATGCTACAAATGAATAATGTAATGTAGGAATAGGTCTCATGTTGCCATGGGTACGTACATGTATTTACATTTTAAATTGTGCATGTTAAGATGAGTAGGTAAAGTAATATTATGTTTGACTTATTATGTGCATGGGTTTCTTTTCAAATAAGTACATTTTAATGATGAAGTATGATTGAGGTATTTTTTTTATATGTTTGTGCACTTCTTTGAGTGTGAAAAGTAGGATTGGGTTTTATTTTCCCGTGTGTATGCGCTTACTTCACACATTTTGAATGTTAATAATGAGTATAGTTAATAATAATAGGTTTGATTTTGTTATTGATGTGCTACAATATAGGGATGTTTTTTGCATGCTTTACATTACTTTGTATGTGTTTATTTTCGTTTTCCATTTTCTACTTTTATAAATGTATTCTGTCCAGAGGGCTGGATGTAAAAAAGCATGTTATTGCTTACTCCATTACCCTCTATAAATAAAATTCAATCAATCAATCAATCAATCTCTCTCTCTCTCTGTCTCATCGCCTAAAATCTTTATCCTTGTCAAATAAAGTTTTCCAGTGTCTCTGTCTCTCTCTGTCTCTCTCTCTCTGTCTCTCTCTCTCTCTCTCTCTCTCTCTCTCTCTCTCTCTCTCTCTCTCTCTCTCTCTCTCTCTCTCTCTCTCTCTCTCTCTCTCTCAGTCCTTATTCTATTTTGCATGGATGCAACCTTGCTTCGGATACAAGGCGGCGCCTGTTTTTCAAAATTTTGACCACCCCAAAAAAATATTGATTCAAAGTTCAAGGGGAAAAAGTGTTGAATTGTCACTTTACAAGCCTGGAATAAGCTTCAAATTGAGTACGATTTTGCTTTTTCTTCAGCTTCACCTGAACACAGATGAATAAAATAGTAAGCAAATATAACAAAATCTGAATTTTGTGTAAAAAAAGGGGGGGGGGGGGGGGGGGGGTTCCAATAAGGTTTGCCTTGTAGTAAAAAAAATGATGCTACTTTGTGTATTCAGTTTCTTTCAAAGAAAGTACATAGGTTACAGTTTATATGCTGCACAGGATGTAAAAGTAGTGGTAATATTCACATTTCTTGCCGACCAGAACGATAATCTGTTGACTGAAAAAGCAATGGGCTATGTTTTTTTCTGTTACAAATTATCGTTCTTGACGGGAAGAAATGTGAATATTACCAAATATAGTTTTGGATTTTCTCTGTCTGCACTTCAAGCCCAGAACAAGCGGTTCAATGTCGGTGAAGTCCAAACAGCAGCCGCCAGGGGTCGACAGCTGGAATGACAATGACTTTGTGCCAGACGACACCGGCATGGCATCAGCGAGTCAGTATAATTGGGGCAACAATGACGCGGGGGGGGACTTCTTCTCTTCAGCTACCAAGCCGAAAAAGGTGAATTATATTTTGCCTCATTTCTTGGTCGAATTCCCCCAGCTTTCACTTTCAATGTTTACCATGTCCAGTCCTGCAGCGTTCATTGCCACAGCCAATAAATGAATGCGAGGATAAAAATGGTGGGAAAGAGGGCAGTTCTTAACGTTTTGATAGTCGCTATCCCTAACTATGTCCAACTTGTTGCGAAGCATGATTTGTTGTCCATTTTTCCTTAGTTTTGTTTCCATTTTTAATGCATGCAAATGTGTTTCCTTGCTTGTATTGTGCTTGTTCGAGACCACACTGTAATTTCACCTAACGTAATAATAAAGTATTTTTGACTTTGACTTTGACTTTGGCCAGGAACGCAGAAGAAGAGGAAGATAGCTAGGTTTCTCCAGCCTCCCCTCCCCCTCCTGTCCAGCCTGAATTTCACAGAGTTAAGTCTCTGTGACTAAAATATACGAAATACCAAAAATATATCAACATGGGTGCCACTCTTTCATTTTTACACCGATTTCAGTATTTTTACTTTTTCCAGAAACTGAACTTCAGTTGTTTTTATTCATCCTCATCCGATCGTGGACATTTCCAGGTATTTTGCTTTTTCCAGCTTGTTTTATACTAAAATTGACTAAGAATTAGTGACTGAATTTACTAATAAAACTTTTCTGGCAAAATTGAGCCAAGAAATCATCACAATATTAAAAATCGACGCCGATGTTCGCGGAAAGGAGAAGAAGAAACTGCTTTATCGCGAGTCGTGTACAGATAATGTGAATTCCGGTTTTTGTTATCAAATTCCGGTTTTTTTGGGGGCAAATTCCGGGGTTTTCATTATAAGGGTAAACAGGTCTGGACGGGGCTCTGCCCTTGTACCCTGCCGGGGCCGTGGGTCCCTGGACTCCTGCCTTTCAGTTTTTTTTCATTTTGGGGAGTTGCACCCATGTATATGTACATATTCTGTTCTGTCTGTACCCAGCCTCCATCCCGCTCCACCCCTCCCAGGTCCGCTTCGTCTCGCCCCACCCCACCCCGCGACAGCCCCGCGCGGTCCACGGCATCATCGGCATCGTCGGCGTCGGCTCGCGAGTGCCCGAAGCCGGAGACGACCAGCGGTGCATCAGGGGGCGGCTGGTCCCACTCGGGTGGGGACGGCTGGGGGGATGGCGACTGGGGAACCGTGGAAGACGGTGAGGTTTGGAGAGAGAAACTCGGGTTAACACTATTGTGACTGGTACTGCGTCAATGAAACTACTGGGCTGGCCTGAGGCTGCACTGGAAAGATTATTGTGGAATGACTATTTGTGATCAAACATTGTTTAAGAGCTTAAATGAAGTCTGATATGCACCAAACTTTCTGTACTTTCTGAAAAATGGATGCTTAATTCAATTTTATGCTTTGTGAAAATATTGCATGAACGATTTAAAGCCGACATGCTGCTTGACTTAGATCGAACTCCGCGACGAAATCGAACGATTCTGCCGATAACAACACTTTTTGTTGTCACATTCTCACTCTAGAGTACTCGTACTGGGCACTCACTGTTCAATTTAATCAGTACTTACATTATTTTCACTACTTTCATCCTTAAAACTCAGACCTCTAATTTTTGACAATTTTCGTGCAAAAAGCTCCTCAAATTTCGACGAACAACGCCATTTCTGCTTCGCTAGTCAAGTCAAGGGAAGTAACTGTGAAATAAAACAAGAAAAGTCTGCTGGTATAGTAGGGAGTTTTGTACCTTAGACCGTTCTACCTACGATTGGAGGTTCCCTGGCAGATACAGATGTTCTGCTGAACCTACGATCGGAGGTTCCCATCACGGAAGTGTTAACCCCCTTAACTGCTGAAGAAATAATGAGAAATTATCATTTAATTAACCCCTTCACTGCCAGAGAAAAGAATTATCGATTTTCCTTTTACAGATTGAAAAAATCATCCAAAATTAGGTTTTAAATGGGAGGGATCCTCCGAAGTCACAGTGTGGCTGCCCACGTGGCGGGGTAAGCAAAAACGGTCACACAGATAATGTTTTCATCCCTAGCTGGTGCATTTGTACCATAGTGTTCAAGTGCTTCGGCTGTTGGGATGATCCCTGGAGTCTTTAACCCTTTCATCGCCTCTTGGCACCACAATGGTTTGACACCCATATCACTGAAAGGCATCAAATCAGGGCCTGTTATCCGAAGACCCTGTTTTCTTAATTTTGGGAGGTAAGGACAGGCCTACTGTTATGCCTGTCACAGTGGAATTCCCAATACAGTGGAACCTCCCTTATAAGACCTTCAAAAATCATCCAAAATGAGGTCTTCTAAGGGAGGTAATTTTAATACTTATTAAGGGAAAGTATTGCAGGCAGTGAAAGGGTTAATGTCATTGATGATGTCATAACTTTTGATCTCAGAGAATGCCATTTTCTCAGAGGTCAGATTTGTTTTATATGATAAGAAATTTTGATAATTTCTCAAGTTTTCCTGTGGATGAACAGTCTTATTTGCCTCTTTTTGGTCTCACAATAAACATTCGGGTACTTTGCCCCTTTTTGCTTTCTGTCTCACAATGAACATTCGATGTACTTTGCCCCTTTTTGCTTTCTGTCTTACAATGGGATGAACAGTCCATGTCTTATAAGATGTAGGCTTTTGTCACAATAAACACTGTATTGCAGATGTACTTTGCCCCTTTTTTTTTTCTTCTCTACCCAGTCTCACAATAATGTACTTTGCCCCTTTTTGCTTTCTGTCTCACAATCATTGGTACTTTGCCCCTTTTTGCTTTCTGTCTCACAATAAACATTCCATGTACTTTGCCCCTTTTTGCTTTCTGTCTTACAATGAACATTCCAAGGGTTAACATTCCCTTTGCCCCTTTTTGCTTTCTGCTGCAAGAACATTATGTACTTTGCCCCTTTTTGCTTTCTGTCACAATAAACATTGATGTATGTCATTATGTACTTTTTGCTTTCTGTCTCACAATAAACATTAGTACTTTGCCCCTGCTTTCTGTCTCACAATGAACATTCCATGTACTTTGCCCCTTTTTGCTTTCTGTTTTTGGTTTCACAAGAACATTCCATGTACTTTGCCCCTTTTTGCTTTCTGAAACATTCCATGTACTTTCTCTGCCCCTTTTTGACCATTTTCTCAGATTGAGTCTAAACATTCCATGTACTTTGCCCCTTTTTGCTTTCTTTAAACTTTGCCCCTTTTTGCTTTCTGTCACAATAAACATTCCATGTGCTTTCTGTCACAATAAGAAACTTTGCCCCTTTTTGCTTTTGATAATTTCTTTCTTTTTGCTTTCTGTCACAATTTCGATGTACTTTGCCCCTTTTTGCTTTCTGTCTTACAATGAACAGTCCATGTACTTTGCCCCTTTTTGCTTTCTGTCTCACAATAAACATTCGATGTACTTTGCCCCTTTTTGCTTTCTGTCTCACAATGAACATTCCATGTACTTTGCCCCTTTTTGCTTTCTGTCTTACAATGAACATTCGATGTACTTTGCTCCTTTTTGCTTTCTGTCTTACAATGAACATTCCATGTACTTTGCCCCATTTTGCTTTCTGTCTTACAATGAACATTCCATGTACTTTGCCCCTTTTTGCTTTCTGTCTCACAATAAACATTTGATGTACTTTGCCCCTTTTTCCTTGTCTCTGTCTGCAGTGGTAACAGGGGAGTCTGAAGCCGAGCGGAAGAAGCGTGAGCGGGAGGAGAAGCGACTCCAGCGACAGAAAGAACTCCAGGAAAAACGGGAGGCCAGGAAGGCAGGGGGCGCCATGAAACTGGGCGCAAAGAAACTGGGATTGGATTAGAGGAAATATCCACCTGGACGACATTTTTGACACTTTCCTATTCTCCAAGTGGAAAGAAAAAGAAAACTGCAAATTCTCACTGTTGTGGATATTAAAAGCCGATTCTCCTCCGAAGTCGGAGCGTGGCTGCCCACATGGCGGGGTATTAAAAAACGGGTCACACGCAGTAATGTTCTCATCCGTAGCTGATGCGTTTGCGTACCATAGTGTTCAAGCGCTTCCACTGTTGGGACGATGATCCCTGGAGTCTTTTTAGCCAGGGTAAGTCAACAACAACACAAGCTGATATTATTTTCTTGAAGATGAAAAGCTTTCGAAAAAAAGCCGGACAACAGATGTTTGAAATACACGCGAGTGACGGCCATCTTACAAGCGTTTGTGCTCTGAACCCTTGTACTCGTTGGGTCCAGGGGTCAAATCCTAGTCACGGTTACCAGGCACCTTTCCCACCACCGATATCTCTGGTTGTTAACGTGATATATCTCTGGTTGTTAACGTGATATCTCTTTGGTTGTTAACGTGATTTCTGTAGAATTTGAAGAAACGGAGATGACTGCTGGGTTCAATAAAGTTCACAACAAATCGAAACAGAGTCGAAATTGAAACCTAAAAGAAAAGATTTAATAAAAAACAACCACAGAACAATACAAATCGGCTCAACCCGTTGTGCAGTGCTAACATTTCTGTAATAAATGTACAACTTTTTTTGGTTAGTTTAAAAAAAAAGGTTAACTAGAGCTTTTCTTTACTGTGAATGTTATTTGAATGGTGTCAGGGGTATTATTCGACGAGTTTCTAAATGACATAAGTTATTATACTTCATGATTTCATGACTGTACATACAGTACAGGCCAGGTGTGGGTCTCTGTCAGTCTGTGGTTGGCAGGCCTATAAGCAGTGTGAATGAATTGTACTGTACACAGTACAGTGACTCTGGATCTTTCATTTTCCTCCTCCTTTTGTATCTATGTGTTCAATGGATTTGGATTGATGGGCCTGCGTGTTTAAATACAGTACAGAGGAATGGGGCAGTGGGTGGATGCCTCGTGCCTCCATACGGGGAGCTGGACACCCCCGCCCCCTCCATGAGTCTCTCCCCGTGGGGATGTCTTTCGTAAAAATAGTCCCCCCATCTTCTGGAAGTTCTATGCTTGTAACTTCCTCTAATCTGCCACTCTTTGACTCTGCCTTTTCCTTTGCTTTCTATCATCTACTATCTGTCTGACGTATTGGCCCGTTCTCCTGCATTTTTAAAAACAAAATCTTCCAAATAATGTTTCTCTTTTGAGCTCCTCCGAAATCGGAATTTGTCGGCTGTATGCAGCGGGGAGACCAATGAAAACTGAAAACCGGAAACATACGTACCTTACCCATTATGGCCTGGGAACGCAGAACAAGAAGAAGTGCAGGGGAAAAAATGAAGAGGTAGATCTGATCTGATCTGATGGAGTGGACATTAGGAACTTCGTTCTTCTTCGGAACACATGGTGCGCACTCAACAAAGTATGCTGGTGCAGACAGGATACTGAAATACTAGTGCAAGCAGGAACGGAGTTGGAAAGATCTTAATCCCCCCATGGGGATACCGGGGGTGTCTTGTATAAATAGTTCCCCCACCTTCTGGAAGTTCTGTGCTTGTAACTTCCTCTAATCTGTCACTCTTTGACTCTGCCTTTTCCTTTTGCTTACTCTCATCTACTATCTTTCTACCTTACCGGTCCATTCTCCTGCCTTTTTTCACGAAACACTTTCAAAAACATTTCCTCCAGCCGAAGTCGGACTTGCTGGGCCTAACTAATTCTTAGTTAGGCGCATAACGGCAGCATGACGCATCTGCGCTCATAATTGACAGGAAACTGTCTGAGTGATCGAAGAAGAAGAAAGCTCTTAATGTTTTCCATCAGGTCATATCTACTCTCAGGGTTCTTACTCTTAAAGTAGAACAAAATTCAAGCAGTTTTCAAGGGGTTTTGATTTGTAAAAGGCCCCGAAGTTGATCAAATGAGCAACATTGCGGACTGACAACTTGTTTGATTGGACAGAGCCAAAGTCCTCAGCCAATCAAAAGCGTTGGCAGAAAGGATGCTCGGTAACTCAGTATTGAGAAGACTATAAACACAGCAGCCGCGATTCCACGCTCATAAGAATAAAGCGCGGTTGTTGTTTTTTTGTTGGCATTACTTGGGCCGCACCGTTCGCATTTTTATGCGTCCAAATCAGAAAAAAATGCGGGAATCCTGCAAGACCGCATTCTAGAATCAACACTGAAACAGTGATATAAAAGCTCTAAAAGCAGACAAACACATGGCAGGGTGCTTAGCAATGTCTTTGCGTTTGGTGGGAGTGTAGAGTGATGTCTTGGGCCAATACATTCACCCATGGTGCCAGAAGAGCTAAGACCTGGCAGTTACCATTTTCAACCAATACAGTTTAAATACAGTGCTGAAACGTCAACGTGTTCAGTCCATTTGTTCAGTCGTTTCTTCTGACCAAAAGCATTAAAAAAACCTCAATTTGATCAGGAAATCTTGGTATGAATGAAAATCTGTTTGACGTCCTCCGGTCTGGAACAGACACATAATAAAAATTATGGGACATTAGTAGGTATAAAGATTGTGGGAACGATCCTGGAGGCAATGCCCGGAGGCAGTGCAACACCAGTAAAGTCCCACATTTTTAACAATACAGATATTAATCTTGGTATGGTTGTGTCGTTTCTGAAATACTGCTTGGTATTTTGTATGTTGGGAAAGAAAGCCGACATTGCCACAAACGCATTAGGAGACAATGCCTGATTCTGGTTCAGGTTCAGTATGTCGCAGACGTCGCTTCTGATGACAAATCGTGACGGAACTAGGAGGGCGCATGTACCTAATACCTGATTTTACGGACTACAAGGCGCACCTGATTATAAGGCGCACCCACAAAATTAAGATTTGGTTGTTATTATAGTTTCTTACTATATTATCAATCACATTATAAGGCGCAGGGGTCTCAGTCTAGGAAAAAAGTATCGCTTTGTAGTCCGTAAAATACAGTACTTAGAAACTATAGGAGAAAGACCTACTGCTTACCCTGAGTGTCCTCTTGTTCATGTGAATTTGCCCTTTTTGTTCATGTGAATGATAGAATCCCTCTTCTGTGCATGGTACTGAACAAATCTGCAATCGTAACAATACGAATTTGTGTGTGCATGCGTGATTTTATTTATGTGATCGCCAGCTATATTTTGATTAATAGTGCAATAGAAGAAAAAAAAGCATGAGTGACTGACAATGACGAAAGGTAAATGTTTAACTGTCCTGTATTAACTAAAGCATTGTATTATGAAGTGAATAAAATATGTACATTGTGAAATCCATTCCACTTTGGTCTGTTCTTCTACTTCATCGATCACATCAAACAGAGATGCCAGCAGCAGACCTGTTTACACAAGTCTTGAGTAGTCTGGATAGTTGAAATGAGTAGTTTGGGTGCAAAATGGGTAGTTTTAGTCATTAAACCATCAAATGATGTTCACTGAAAATGAGTAGTAATCAAGAATTAAAGAGCATTATTTTTAGTTTTGAATAGTAGAGGTCCAAATTGAGTAGAATACTACTCGAAATGAGTAGAGTAAACAGGACTGCAACAGCCCGCACAAATGCAGCAGTTGCCTGGAGATTAGTTAGGTTTCCGTGCATCTTTCCCTGTGCAGCTTTTTTAAGTGGTGTTGGGTCTGGCCACATTTCTTGTCTGGGGACATTGTGGAGTGGGCAATGTTGAAGAACATGCTCTACATTCTTCTTCTTCTTCTTCATCATCGTTCGCTCTGACAGGAACCCCAGTGGCCCGGACGAAGGCTGCCGTCCGCCGAAGATCCCCCAAAGAGCCGAAGATCTTTTCCCGAACCGGTGTGTCCGACGGCCAAGTTTCGTCTCGCAGGTTCTGGAATGTTCGACAATCCTGAAGGATGTGACCAACAGTCATGTCAGCGGCACCGCAGGGGCACACAGGGGAATCTCCAATGTGAAACTTTGTATACATGTGATGCCTGAGTCTGGAGTGTCCAGTCCTCAGTCTTGTCAAGATTACTTGGTCTTGTCTGGAGAGGTGGTGGTAGGCATCACTGGCGTGGTGGTTTGGATGTTGCAGCCATCTTCTCCTCAGCTTCTCCTTTATAATGGCTTTTGCTTCGCCATAGGTGACTTGTTTGCAGTCTTGCTGCTGCTTTCCTCCCTCTTTTACAAGCCTGTCTGCTTCCTCATTTCCTTTTATGTTGCAATGTGAGGGGATCCACTGGATGACTGCTTTCTCTGTGGACTGCTGCAATGTCTGCAAGGATGAGGAGATTGCAGGATGTTGACATGTCTCGGCAGATCAACGTGATCTGCAGCTTTCCCTTTCCCTCCCCATCTTCTAGCTTGACCTCCGGTACCCCCCGTGGGGATACCGGGGGGCCTTTTGTATAAGTAGTTCCCCCACCTTCTGGAAGTTCTGTGCTTGTAACTTCCTCTTATCTGTCGCTCTCTTTGACTCTGCCTTTTCCATTTGCTTACTGTCATCTACTATCTTTCTGCCTAACCAGTCCATTCTCCTGCCTTTTTTCAAGAAACACTTGCAAAAAGATTTCCTACAGCCGAAGTCGGACTTGCTGGGCCTAACTATTTGTTAGTTAGGCGCATAACGGCAGTATGACGCATCTGCGCTCATAATTGACAGGAAACTCTGAGCGATCGAAGAAGAAGAGCTCCGGTAGCTGAGTGGCCAGTAGCCACAAACCGATAGAACTTGCAAAATGTGACGTAAAAATATAAATGACATCTAAATTTTAGAATGACGCACGGTCTTCTAAGTGCTGTATGTCTGCTCAAACAGGCGAGGCGAGAGCTGATGATCTACCTGATGGTAGAGTAACTTCCCCTGTTTGACCAATTGAATTAGGCGAGATCACTCTCACACACCATGCATGAAATTACTCCCCTTAATTGTTTCCGAACAATTCCTCACACCATGCATGAAATTACTCCCCTTAATTGTTTCCGAACAATTCCTATCGAGAGGCATGAATGGAGCTGGTTGAGTTATGGGACTGGCTGTTTATGTTATGTTTTTTGTTGAACAATTGTGCATGCAATCAGTATGGGAAACAAGTTTAAAATAATGTTTTGAATAAAACATTAAAAGTACAGTGGAACCTCCCTGTGAAGACCTTTGAAAAACCAGCCCCAAAAAGGTCATAAAAGAGAGGGGTCTTAATAGGGAGATGGACACTCTGTAGTCCCAGGGATGTGAAAGATACATGTAAGCGCGTAAATGCGCTTTTTCTATTTGACTAAAAAAAAAAAAAAAGTACAGACAGACGATTGTACAGATTGTCGAGTTCGGTAGACTTTCTTCGCGACACACAGTGAAAACGAAAGCAGTTTGTAGCGTGAGTACATTCCCTTGATTGAATTTTGTAAGCTTCTCTGTTGTTGGTCAGTTAACGTCCAATGGCGATGCGTCATTTTTATGCGTTCGGCTATGGTTTCGAAGGAGGATTTGGATGTTTTCAAAGCTATTGAGTGACTGTTTCATCGTCAACCATGAACATTATTTATCACACCATAGATGTGAGGAAAGAGGAGATCAGGTCAGAGAATGAGGACAACTAGGCCTCGCGGCCTCTTAATGTGTCCTTTCTGATTATTTGTATTCTTTTTCATGATTGGCATGACTAGGACGCTTTTAGATGTGTTAACAAAGGATGCGAGTCAAAGGTTTGTTTAAGTACTTTGATGATGCCATCGGCTACGCTTTTTTGTTTGGGGCCCTCTCACATCCCTGTAGTCCGGATATGAAGGGGGGAAATCTGTTAAACGTTTTTGGGGTTACAACTCAGAGGGAGTCATAGGGGAAGGTCTTAATAGGGAGGTGCCACTGTATATGTAAAATATTTGGAAACGTGACAATAAAGAAAAAAATCGGAATTTGCCACACACACAACTGAAACTAGTTGTCAACAAAACATTTATTACATCAGCGCATAAAACATGATACAGTAACGCATCGTTCATACCAAAACATCCCATCCTTCGACTTTCTATCACAAACGCAGCATTTTGGCCTGCCGGAGCTCCTCCAGTTCCCTCTCCTGTTGGGCGATGGTCTCCGTCCTTTCTTCCAGGAACTGACGATACTCCTCCTCCTCGAGGCGAGGCACCACCTGGATCCCGCAGGAATGGGCGAGGCCGATGACCTGCTTGCACACCTCCTGGAGAGAGACGTTCTCGAAGGCAGGGTCCTGGGACTTGATGGTGGCTATCTCGTAGACGTGCTTCAGGGACACTTTGCCGCAAATCTCCTGCCCTGAAAACGTACATCATAGAAAAAAAATCTGTTATAAATTATGGGTGAATGAAGCCTGGTGTATGTATGAATGTTCCTGTGGGAATACTGGGGGGGGGGGTCTTTCGTAAAAATAGTTCCCCCACCTGCTGGAAGTTCTGTGCTTGTAACTTCCTGTAATCTGCCACTCTCTTTGACTCTGCCTTTTTCCTTTGCTTTGTGTCATCTACCATCTTTCTGACTTATTGGCCCCATTCTCCTGCCTTTTTAAAAAAAAATCTTCAAAATAAATTTTCTCTTGAGCTCCTCCGAAATCGGAATGTGTCTGCTGTACGCAGCGGGGAGACCAGTGAAAACTGAAAACCGGACACATGTACCTTACCCATTATGGCCATATGGCCTGGGAACGCAGAAGAAGTAGTATGTATGAATTTATGTGGTTCGTTCATGCTTTGTTGTGCACAACACACACATCAAAAATGAACAACAGCTTTAACAAAAATAAGCTTTCTTCGATTACTTCTCAATGATCAATCTGTTACAATCCCTCTGAATTAAAGGTACAATCAATCGCACCGAACAAAATATATACATTTTTTGTTAACATCACATATGAACTAACCATAGCATTCAAGTTGGGCTATTGAAAAAAAAAAGGGGCAACCCTAGATGAACAACTAAATGAACAGTCTCCATGTTGCCAAATTGTAATTACCAGCCGCGAATGAAGAGAGCAAAGCTGGTAATGTTTTCATAGCTTTCTGTGGGTATGTATGTATGTATGTATGCATGTAATCATGATAGCGTCTGAACAGAGGGACCTAGGACGATAATAGTTTGTAGGAAGATGGAAAACTAACTGCTTGGGCGCAAGTTCGAATATGGGGTTAATCGGCGTTGTCATGTATTTTTAAGGAATATTTTTATATTTGTTTTTTAATAGCCAAAGAGAGGACTGGTCAGTTAGGCATAAGCTGTTAGTCAGATCATGCAGGGACCCCCATTTGGGGGTCTATGAACTACTAAAATTCTCAAGGACCCTCTAAAAGAATGTGCACGGGGGGTCCCAGGGATGCACTAGAAAAATTCTTTTTAGCATTCGCAATGCCACTGGGACCCTCTATCCCACCTCCAGGACCCTCTATACTGTAAGTGAAGGAGTCCCTGGGACCCCTTGTTTTGTGGGGCGATTGGGAGCCCTGAGGACACCCAATACTGTAAGTGAAGGAGTCCCTGGGACCCCTTGTTTTGAGGGGCGATTGGGAGCCCTGAGGACACCCAATACTGTAAGTGAAGGAGTCCCTGGGACCCCTTGTTTTGCGGGGATGATTGGGAGCCCTGAGGACACCCTATACTGTAAGTGAAGGAGTCCCTGGGACCCTTTGTTTTGCGGGGATGATTGGGAGCCCTGAGGACACCCTATACTGTAAGTGAAGGAGTCCCTGGGACCCCTTGTTTTGCGGGGCGATTGGGAGCCCTGAGGACACCCTATACTGTAAGTGAAGGAGTCCCTGGGACCCTTTGTTTTGCGGGGACGATTGGGAGCCCTGAGGACACCCTATACTGTAAGTGAAGGAGTCCTTGGGACCCCTTGTTTTGCGGGACGATTGGGAGCCCTGAGGACACCCTATACTGTAAGTGAAGGAGTCCATGGGACCCCTTGTTTTGGGGGACGATTGGGAGCCCTGAGGACACCCTATACTGTAAGTGAAGGAGTCCCTGGGACCCCTTGTTTTGCGGGGACGATTGGGAGCCCTGTCACACGTGACCACGTGACTGAGTCCGAGTGGCATGTTTGACCAGCAGTCATGTGCGCCGACAGGCGTGGCCTTTGCTTTGTTACGAGTTGGCTTTGTGTGAATGGAGTGGTTGATTTGGTTTTCTCATTCACTAATGTCAGGGTTGTCTCTCTTTCTATCTGTCTTTCTCTCTCTCTCTCTTAGGCCGTGTACACACATAAGCGGATATTCCATGCGGAAACCTGTGCGCAATCCATAAATAAGTGAAACAAAGAAGGGGAAAGATTTGTGCATGTGTCCGAATTTTCCCTATATGCGTAAACTTTTATCCTTCTTTCTTCCACTTATTTAGGGTTTTCCATACGGAACGTACGCATCTAATGTGAACCCGGCCTTACCCTCTGTCTCTCTCTCTTACCCTTGTGAAATAAAGGTTCGTTATTCGATTCAGCCCGCAAGGTAAATCACTGCAGCCGAAAACGCTGCTGCACGGCTGGTGATCTAGCGTCTTAACGCTCTAGTTTGAGATCTGCGCACAGGACCTGTAAAGGAATATACCTGCTTTCATGGCTCCTTTCTTGGCGCCAGCGGCTTGCTTGAGGAAGAAAGTCGCAGGAGGGTTGTTGATGTGCATGTCAAAGCTTCTGTCGGGCTGAAATAGTGAAAACAAACATCCCCAAACCATGTGTGAAATAGTAACAGTAACAATCTTAGGGGTTTTTTTCACTACTTTATTTTTAAACCATAAGATTAAGATCCATACAAATAATAAACTCTCAATTCATCAAGAATCAGTGGTTCAAAGTCTGTGGAGAATCAAATACATTTTCAGTATTTGGTATTGTCACAGAGGCGTGTGTGAATTTCGGGTTGCTCCCACCTGGAGCACGTCGCAGGCAGAGGCGCGCCACCCTTTTTTTTTTATAGATGCATGCGATTTTTGTGTGACTGATGAGGAAGCAAAGCGGGCGGGTAAATTTTGACCAAATGACAACTTTTTCATTGCCACTGGGTTTAATGTGTGCTAAGTGCATGGGCACATGGGACCCCGGTTTATCGTCTCATCAAAAAGACTCCATGTTCTTGTAAGGCCTAGTGCAGAGTGAGGAAAAATCCCCTGTACCCAGGTTCGAATTCAGGTTTATTGTGCACGAGGTGAACGCGTTACCTCCATGCCACTCTACAGCACTATTTTCATACACAGACACACATAAAGAGAAAAGCTCTATCCCTACATAAAGCACTCCCTTTCTGGACAAAAAATGGGGGGAAAAACAAACAAACCCACTCACGTTGACTTTGATACTTGTTGGGAGAGGGATGCCTGGTTTCATTGTGCTGGTTCTCTCGTTGAATTCTTTGCAGAAAGCCGCAATTTGTATCTGCCGCTGAAAACAAAAAGTATGACTGGTACTGTAGTTTACGCGAAGAACAGTAGCAGAGAAGGGCTGAACAAAATGTTTGCGTGTTTGTCATGCAGACCGTAAGCTTACAATATAGGCCTAGGTATCTAATGTTTCTTCAGCGATCAAAGTCCCAGGATCCAGTCAGGATGCCCACACACTAGCACATATTATCTCACACATACATACGCATGCATTCACACACGATATAGGCACATACACATACAAGCATGCGCACACGCATGCATGCACACACACGTAGACCTGTACATGATATCACACTAGAATAGATACACAGAGACCCTGCGTGCACACACACACACACACACGGAATTCCTCCATAGAGTCCATTATCACAAAACGTTATGTGTGTATGTGTAAGCGTGTACTATGTGTGTGTATATATATATGTGTGTGTGTGTGTGCACGTGTGTGTGTGCACGTGTGTGTGTGTCACTGTGTGTGCCCTTCTTAGTTCTTGATTTACTATAAATCTTAATGCCTCTTGAACAAATGTGTATTTGTGTGTGTATACAAATGTGTGTGTCCTTCTGTTTGTTCACCCTGTAACTCACGAACCAGTGTACAGAATCGCTTCAAATTTTGTGTGGTTATGCATTATGCTGCACGGAGGGTCCCATAGAAAATTTGTAAAAGTGGTGACCTTGATCTTGGTGTTTGAGTCTTTGACCTTGAAAACCGGTCAGAAGTAGGAGTAGTAACTAAAGGGTAGTAATTAGGGAATGACTGGCTGGGCTGGTTTTCACTGGTTACTTCCCTTGCTTCATAAATCTGAGTGAAAAAGGGGGAGAGGCGAAAGAGAGAATGCGAGTGTCAGAGAGAGAATACATCATACATGTGTGTGTGCACGCGTACATTGCCAAGATTTACAAAGATTTTCCATCAACCAAGCTTAATCAAGTAGTAGTAGTACAGTGGAACCTCCCTTATAAGATCTCTCATTATAAGACTCCCTCCCACATAAGACCTACTTTTCTGAAACATTGCCCTTCTTTGTAAGCATTAAAATTACCTCCCTTATATTATAAGACCTCATTTTGGAATGAATGAAAAATTGTGTTTTACGTCCCCTCGGTCTGGAACAGACACATATGCCATATGGGACATTTGTAAATACAAAGATGGTGGGAATGATACTGAAGGTAATGCCAAGAGGCAGTGCAACACCAGTAAAGTCCCGAATTTTTAACAATATAGATAAGTGTAGCAGTAACCATGCCTCGGTTAAACCCCATTGGCCGCTATGGTACCATGGTACCGCCATAGTGTTGTCTGGCGACCTCCTTTTGGATGATTTTTGAAGGTCTTATAAGGGAGGTTCCACTGTTACTGTACTACTCATACTACTAGTGGTAGGGACAAGATAAGCGCTTTTTATATAGTCCCATCCGAACCTGTCCAAGCTGAGGACCAAGAGGAGGCGCTGCTGCCGCTTGTCCTGCAGGGATCGTCACTTTCATGTGCGGTGGATGGTTCACTTTCTCTATCATCTTCTTCACCACTCGGGCACCCCGACGACCTCCACGAGCCGCCATGATTGAAGAATTAACTCCCCTGGAACGATTTACCTCGTTCCATAAGCACAAAGTGCACGCACTTTTTATGCTAAGAAGATATATGTAGACTTTAAATGATGAAAAGGGGAATGGAATGTTAGACGAAGTCTTTAAGAAGTTCAAGAAAATGCTTGTTGATCAGACTACTATCTGTCGACGTTGATTTGCTATATTCTTTGATTTCTTCCTTGAGCAAACAGCAAAAAATTGGTTTGACTAAAAACCAGAACCCATAGGAATAACATGTTTTCTCTCGAATAATATTTTTTGTCCGTCCTTTATTATAATCCGAACTTTGACCCAAAACAAAAAAAGGCAAGCATGCTCATAAGTTACTGATCCATTGGGTTTATTGCATTTTCGAACAAAGATACCATTTCAGCAAGTGAAAAGTTATGTAGTAGTAGTAGTAGTAGTAGTAGTGGTAGGGACAAAATAAGCTGTTTAAGCTTTTTGTCTATGATATGTGGTGGGAGTTAAAAAAAAAAGGGGGGGGGGGGTTAAAGTGAAGATGCGGTTGGATTAGAAGGGAAAGGGATGAGGTCAGTAAAAAGTACAATTAACATAAATAATGCACATAACATTAATCAATTCTGGTTCTGGTACGTTGAAGGAGCCTATGAAGGACGAAAACCCAAATTTGAAAACAAAATTTAAAAGTTTCGATGAATGCTCTTAAAGATTTATTTTTTATTAGTTTTTGTTTAAGGAGACGCAAACCACTAAACAATATGTGACAAGTCAAACTCATTGAGAAGGGGCGTAAAGGAAGGAAATTCTGCTTAACGTCCTCCGGTCTGGAACACTGGACACATATGGGACATTAGTAGATATAAAGATGGTGGGAACGATCCAGGAGGCAGTGCAACACCAATAAAGTCCAATTTTTTTTAACAATAGCCCTACACCTACCTACCTACCTCAATAACTAAAGTAACAGCAATGTCCCATATGGAAGTGTCCTTGGCCCTACCCTTTTTATTTATTATATAAATGACTTGCCAGAAAAGGTTGGATGTGAAGTTAAAATATTTGCAGATGATACAAAAGCCTATTCCACAGTAAATGATAATATGAAATCAAAAGAGAAAATTCAGAAGTGTATTGACTCTTTGGTTGATTGGTCAGAGGAGTGGCTGATGAATTTTAATAGTCAAAAATGCAAGGTGATGCATCTTGGAAAAAAGAACCCAACGCATGAGTATTTTATGAATGATGGTGGTGTCAGAAGGGTTCTTGTGAGCACAAATGCGGAGAAAGATCTTGGTGTTATATAATTGATCCATTACTATTTTTTGAACCACACATCAACGATACTGTTAAAAAGGCAAACCGTACTGCTGGTCTACTAATCAGAACAATAACTAATAAATCAAAGGAAATTATGCTACCTCTTTACAAAACATTAGTACGCCCCTTATTAGAGTGTGGAAATCCTGTCTGGTGTCCCTTTTTGAGAAAACATGTTGATCATTTAGAAGGTGTCCAAAGGAGATTTACGAAAACAATTATTGGAACCAGAGATATGGACTATGAGGACAGACTAAAGTATTTGGGAATACCTAGTTTGGAATACAGACGTCTAAGAGGCGATTTGATCGAGGTGTATAAAATTATTAATAAGTTTTATGATCCTAACACAACTAAAACTTTACTAACTTTAACTGACGAGGAGAGAACACGAGGGCATGATTTCAAACTAACAAAAAAACTAAATAACAGTCGTTCAGCTCAAAACCTTTTTACTAACAGAGTAATAACTGCATGGAACAATCTTTCTAATGAAACTGTAAATGCATCATCACTAAATAGGTTCAAAAATCTTATTGACAAAAAATTTAATACTATTATGTACTCCACAAATTTGGAGAAATAAAAAAACCAAAAAAAACCCGAATACACAATAGCCGTAGTAATTCACGGGCAAACAAAAAGAAAAAAAGAAAATAAATATTTATATTTGAGAAAAATACCTAGAGGGCAAAAGGCTTCATAAGCCTACAGAGCCTAAACTGATATGATATGATATGATATGGCCTTTGGCCGAGAGGACGGAAAACATTAATATTCGCTACCTACCTACTTACCTACCTACCTGTATTGAAACTGATACACAGGTTGCATTGTAATCACATGATTGCAAAAGTTATTCATGAATTAAAAATAAAAAGTGTGTGTGTGCGTGCGCGCGCGCGCGCGCGCGCGCGTGTGTGTGTGTGTGTGCGCGCGCGCGCGCGCGTGTGTGTGTGTGTGTGCGCGCGCGCGCGCGTGTGTGTGTGCGTGGTGCGTGCGTGCGTGCGTGCGTGTTTGTAATGATTTATGGTAAAAAGATATTGTTCTTTGACTAGGGTAATCTGTCAAAAATGGTGGCTTACACGCTCTAAACACGCTCACATCGCTGAATGGTGAGTATTACGGGCCACTTTCAGTTTCTTGCTTGCTCTACAGCATAATAAAATGTACACATGCTTCACTTTTATCAAGACGAATCGTTTGTGCACATTTTCACGTTGGAAGTGCTGTATCATCTTACAGAAGTGTACACTCGCGGTACAGTGACAGTGTGAGTGTTTACACAGTACTCACGTCAGTACTGTTATAAATTCAGACTATTTAAAAAAAAGTCAACTTCTTATCGATTTAGAGTGACAGTATTGATTAGACTTAAACACTGTTAGAGTGATTCAGTCTTGACATGTTGTTTGCCCACTAGAGGGCTTATCATAAGCCTTATGTAGGGTGGTTATAAAATTTTAAAAAAATATTTACTTTTTGTCAAATCCTAATGAAATTTATGTCATTGGAAAGAGCCCGACAAGACCTTTAAAATGATACCCAAATTATCAAAATCGGTCGAAAATTGAGAAAGTTACGACGTTTTAAAATGTTAGCTTTTTTTACATGAGCTATATAAGAAAAAGTTGATCAAGATTACCGGCCCTTACCGTATCAAGGTTTGGATGAATAAAACAGCCATAACTTTTTCTTTTTTTTACCAATAAACAAAACATTGGTACCAAAATAAAGCTTATTCAAAGGGGCAACATCAACCCCAAACATTAGACAGATTAGGCCTAAGCTTTTTGTGCGACTCACAAGATCGCAACATCAACATGCGCGTGACAGAAAACATGTCCGACAGTCTTCGACGTAACACCTCCCGACTTGTGGAGACCTTGAGCAGCATTGAGATTTATTCTAGATGCACCAAATTTGGTGTACTTGTAGAAAAATAATTAAATGTAACTGCGCATTTGTTTTAAAGAATTATATAATTACCGTTCAGAAATGATAAACGAATGAATTGGACCCAAATATTGGATCGCTTGTCTCTCGCGATCGGCCGTCTTAGCGTAAAAAAAGATCGTTCCCGAATGACCGAGTAGGTGTCTGCTTCCCGAAAAAAAGAAACTCGGATGGTCAGCGCCAAGAATAACCACCAATAAAAACAAGCAAAGGAAGTGACCGTTTGGCACATAGCCAAAATCGCGGTTCGGATTTTCAACGAGAAAAATCGCTGCGGCTTGACCTAATTCCGTCGTTCCTACCTTATGTGTACAACTTTATGCGTTGTACAATGCCAATGGACAATGAAGAAACTTATGACTTACCACATTGTCTGTCGGCTTGTGTGGATTTGTCCTGGAGTAATTTCTTTTAATCTCAATACAATATGACTAGAAACTTTTGTTAAAAGATATAAGAAAAAATTTGTTTTGGTAACAGAAATACTATTACTAACATCTCGACCGCATATAACTATAAGTAGGGTGGTTATAAAATTTTAAAAAATATTTACTTTTTGTCAAATCCTAATGAAATTTATGTCATTGGAAAGAGCCCGACAAGACCTTTAAAATGATACCCAAATTATCAAAATCGGTCGAAAATTGAGAAAGTTACGACGTTTTAAAATGTTAGCTTTTTTTACATGAGCTATATAAGAAAAAGTTGATCAAGATTACCGGCCCTTACTGTATCAAGGTTTGGATGAATAAAACAGCCATAACTTTTTCTTTTTTTTACCAATAAACAAAACATTGGTACCAAAATAAAGCTTATTCAAAGGGGCAACATCAACCCCAAACATTAGACAGATTAGGCCTAAGCTTTTTGTGCGACTCACAAGATCGCAACATCAACATGCGCGTGACAGAAAACATGTCCGACAGTCTTCGACGTAACACCTCCCGACTTGTGGAGACCTTGAGCAGCATTGAGATTTATTCTAGATGCACCAAATTTGGTGTACTTGTAGAAAAATAATTAAATGTAACTGCGCATTTGTTTTAAAGAATTATATAATTGCCGTTCAGAAATGATAAACGAATGAATTGGACCCAAATATTGGATCGCTTGTCTCTCGCGATCGGCCGTCTTAGCGTAAAAAAAGATCGTTCCCGAATGACCGAGTAGGTGTCTGCTTCCCGAAAGAAAGAAACTCGGATGGTCAGCGCCAAGAATAACCACCAATAAAAACAAGCAAAGGAAGTGACCGTTTGGCACATAGCCAAAATGGCGGTTCGGATTTTCAACGAGAAAAATCGCTGCGGCTTGACCTAATTCCGTCGTTCCTACTATAAGCCCTCTACAAATCGTAGTACGATTGCATTTTTTACTCAATCGCCAATGGCTAGTAAACCAAAAAGTTTAGTCGCCAGCATGTATTTTGGGAACAAAACATTTTTTTTTTCCTTCTTCGTCGCGTTGATCTTGTTAGTCTGCAGCTGTTGACGTTTCCTTGTCAGTGTTGGCACCAAGCCCACTATCAGTATCACGACACACGTATCGTCTGCTTTTTGAGTGTGCAGTCAGATATTCCCTCTTGAGAGTTACACATCGGGAAACAAAGTCTGTGTTACCAGCGCTGCTGTGAGCCTTAGCTTTGCAACGTTTGCACGTTGTTACATTAATTTTATCTCTGCATCATACAGCAACCACTCAAAATCTTTTAGCCACTTTTAGTTGAAATTTTTGTTTTGGCTGCATTTTTGGCAAACCTTCTGCACACGATGGGGTGTGAGGGTTTTGTTAGAGGTAGATGGCTGTTCAGAATCTGATGAAACCCTACCTAAAATCATTGCTTATCGTGTTTGTCTGACTAATTACTGGTAGTTCTGCCTTGTTGGTTTATTGCGACAGCGAAAAAACGCAGATTTCTGTTCAGGTTGGTTTCTCTTTCGACTCGCCATTTTCCAAGAAAGTCACGGCTGCAGCAGTTGATAAAGAAAGCGTCTGCTACCATTGTCCGCGAAAGCAAAGCATTCTGATTGGCTACAGATAAGCGTGGGTCTGAGTTTAGCTGAGACAGCGATAGCGATGCCTTTGCAGCCAAATGCCTGCTTCATGCGTTGCCGACTCAACTAGCCTAGGCCGACCTGTCTGCGGAGAATTCCCCAAAGAGTCTGGCAACTGTCAGTCAGATTTTTTACTGGCCATTGGCGATTGATAATTTACATTTATTCAGTCGCCAGGACGAAATTTAAGTCGCCAATGTGAGTGATTTACTCGCATTGTACTTGTAGAGGGCTGCATATACTAGATATAGTATCATAAAATCAAACTGATGATTGTGGATACTCAACGGTAGAAGAAGAAGAAGAAGAACATGTGGAACGAATTGCCTACTGACATAAAATGTGCACCTTATATGTTTAAAAATCGTCTGGATGCATTACCAATTTTTTAAAAAGTTTTTAGAAGCTATGACTAATATTAGTAATAATGCTTTATTAGGAACATTTCAGGCATGGTAGACTTCCGCGAATCGCAGAAAATCCACGAAAGTGAAATTGACCACAAAAAAAAAAAAAAAAGCCTGGGTAAAAATTTGCTCGGGTGCCTCAAAATACAATCGCTTCGCGGAACCGGATGTGAATGACTGAACAAGCAACTTCCCGCCGAAGTTAGCAGTCGTGCAGTTAGCAGTTTCCAGATTTGTGATCCTAGTGCTTCTTTTTCTTCTTTTTCTTCATTTTGACGCCCAACTTCATCATTTTACTTTTTTTAGTTTCAAATGAAATGCAGAATCGGTTGGATATTCTTTCGTGAAACCCACTTTGCCCCCACTACCATGCCTGAAATTTATGCCGCATCAACCTTGACCGAAAACAAAAAATTACCAGAAAATACATAAAAGATGGGACTTTTAAAAAGCTTCACGGCTTGTTTGGTCCCTACCTGCCTACCTACGAATGCCAGTCAACTCGGCCTTTTACCAGCTCGGTCTCGTGCCAACTCGGCCTCAGGTGCAAGTCAAATCAGCCTCAAGCCCTGGTGCAGAGAGCGTGAAAGATAGACAGAGACACAGAGATATAGGCACACAGAGGTAAAAAGACAAAGACAGAAAGAGGGATAGCATAGAGAGCAAAGACCGAATGAAAGAGAGAGAGAGAGAGAGGGGCAGATAGAAACAGGAAAACAGAGAGATGAGAAACAGAGACTGAGACACAGAGAGAGATCACACAAAAAACATTAAAAAAACCCACATAATTATGTTGACGACGAGTTGGTCGGAAACGAGGCTGATTTGACTCGTACGAGTCGTAGGGCGAGGCTGAAACCTAAAAAAAGGAAAGCGGGGCCGAAATGACATCGGGCCGATCTGACCGTTTACCCTGCCTACCTACCTACCTTGTGTGTGTGACATGGATCCGTGCAGGGCGTCGGCCATGGCACAGTTCACGGATTAACAGCCCAATCCCGGTGATGGGTCAGAGATATATTGGGTTGGAATCAAAGTTGTAAGTAAAAAATAACCCTAAGCCAAGGAAAAACAAACAAAGAAGGCACTCCAACTAAAAGGACAAAAGCAAAAGCTAGGCCTTTGTAATTTGTAAACAATAATCAATAATCCCTCCCTCCATCCCTCCACAACCCCGCCTACCTTTTCCAACCCACAACCCACCTTGCATTGCTGCTTCCCCCCCCCCCCCCCCCCAATTACATCCAGGCCAACCATTCGGGTGGCTACATTTTTGCCTGCAGTCTTTCTGCCTGACTGAAGTCCCCCTTTAGTACAACAACAGAACCATGAAAAAGATGATGGTGGTTGTTCAAAAAAAGAATAAGAATATGATGGCTTACAGTTTCGGTGCAGTCAGCTAAAGACGATGCTTCCCAAATGCACAGAACAAACTGTGCAAGTTATTTTAGGCTTTTTTGTTCTTGTTCTAACTCTAGATACCCCAACCTTGCTCCAGGCCAGTTGGTTAGAGTCGCCGCTCGTAAACCAACGGGTTTGCGAGTGCGCTGGTTCGAACCCAGCTGGTCACGGTGTTGTATCCTTGGGAAAGATACTTTACTCATATTTCCTGGTCTTTCGGATGAGACCTAAAACCGAGGTCCCTTGTGCTCTCTCTTGTCTCTCTCAGAAAGTCATTTGCTTCTGAAGATTTAATTAGAACTGGATTTAAAATGGCAACTTTTAAGATGAAAGAAAATGTTCACGAGACAGAAGTGACCCGTTCTATTTCTATGCCTAAGATCTGGCAAAAATTGGATGATCTTAATAGAGGACTATGCGTATTTGTGTTGCAGTGAAAAACAAAATCAGGTGCACCCACTGGTTTTTATAGAAACACCCAGGAAACTGACAACTTGACCATGTCTGTAAGTACCTGTATTTGTATGGTTTAAGCAATGTGTTGTGCATTATTTGACCTCTTGACTGCCAGAGAAAATTAAAGAAAAAATCATGCCACAAAAATGACAACTGATAGAGCCAATCTGGCAAAATGGTCTGGGGGTATTACTCTTGACTGTGTTAGAGCAAAAGCCAGCATATCTCTTCATCTGATGACATCATCAGTGATGTTATCAGGTCAATATGTGGGTGGCAGTCAAGGGGTTAATTGTAACATTATTCAGGACTAGAAGTAGAAGGCTATGCCATTCTTGAATGTATACATGTTGATTTGTTTGTGAGCAACTCTCTCCACCTGTGTACTGTGTGGGTACTAGTCATGATAATAAGCGGATCTGGATCATCCTTTTATGAGAATGAACTTGGTTCTGTCTTCTTGTGGCTGTTGCCCTCACTTTGCTAGGCGATTAGGTGCCGAAAATAACTTTGGTGAAGGGAGTTAATTAAGAGAGATCCTTCCCCTTATTCATTTCACTGTATGGTTTAGTTTAAGATTTGGTTACCATTTATATATTTCTCCTGAGTGAAGGATAAAATGTCGATGATGGAGAAGTAAGAACATAATGACATTTTCTTAGTGAATGATTGTCTTGTCTCATTTCTTTTATAGTCATAGTACTCACAGGGCTCCCAGTTGTCCCGCAGAACAAGGGGTCCCAGGGACTCCTTCACTTACAGTACAGAGGGTCCTAGAGGCAGGATAGAGGTTCCCAGTGGCATTGCGAATGCTAAAAAAAATTGTTCTAGTGCATCCTTGGGACCCCCTGCACATTCTTTTAGAGGGTCCTTTAGAATTGTAGTGCTTAGAAGTGTAGAGTGGCACATTGGTAACGCGTTCGCTTCGTGTCAAGTAAACCCAAGTTCGAACCTGGGTATAGGGGATTTTTTTCTCTCACTTTGCACTAGGCCTTACGGTCTGAATGTGGAGTCTTTCGGATGAGACGATAAACCGAGGTCCCGTGTGCCCATGCACTTAGCACACGTTAAGCCCAGTGGCAACGAAAAAGTTGTCATTTGGTCAAAATTTACCCCCTCCCTTTCCTTCCTCATCAATCACACAAAAATCGCATGCACAAAAAAAAAAGGGTGGCGCGCCTCTGGCTGCGACGCGCTCTCCAGGTGGGAGCAACCCGATTTTCACAGAGATGCCTCTGTGACTATAAAGTACCTAATAATAATAATAATAAATAATAATTCATAATCATAGACCCCTAAATGGGGGTCCCTGGGAGCCATGACTCATACTCCCATTTCATTAGGAATATGAATATAGTCCAAAATTCAGGTTCTAATTTTCTTTTTGCTGTTTGTTGATTTTTCACCTAGGATTGTAGGGATGTTGTGTTACTGTGTGATGTGTATGTGTGTTACTGTTAATGTGTGTGTGTGCGTGTGCATGTATGTATGTGTATGGGACTGTGATTCCCTGAGTGTGTGATTCTGTGTGTGTCACTGTCTTATATGTGGGCACATGCATTAACTGCACATAGTTTTGTGTGTGTGTTTTGTACTCCCATTACAGGTAGAACTTTGTTCATGAAAGAATGGATGAAAAATAGAAAAAGTTACATCAGTAGATGTTGATGTGTACTGTGTGGGTGAATGGTCGTAAAGACGAACTTGGCACATTCTTTTTTGAGAATGATGCTTTGTTTGTCTCACTTTGGCTCTGATCCACGCATTGTTAGATGATTGGTAATTTGGTATCGCCATCGACTTTGGTGGAGGGGAGTTGATTAGTAAGAGAGTTTTCCACCATTGTTCAATTTCGTTACATCAGTAGAGCATTCAAGCAGTAAACTGATTCTACTTTGCAATGATTAAAATGTTACATAATTGACTGTTTTATTTGCTTTTGTTTTTTTCAGGCACCAGGCGATAATGATGAAGGTAGGAATATAGCTATATCATAGACCACCCCCTCTTTTTTCTCTCTCTCTCTCTCTCTCTCTCTCTCTCTCTCTCTCTCTCTCTCTCTCTCTCTCTCTCTCTCTCTCTCTCTCTCTCTCTCTCTCTCTCTCTCTCTCTCTCTCTCTCTCTCTCTCTCTCTCTCTCTGTCTCTCTCTCTCTCTCTCTCCTTTACTCCTTCTCCCTCAGCTTTCCGTTTATGTCTTTGCTGTCTCGCTCTATCATTTCTTTCTCTACCCCCCCCCCCCCCTCTCATTCCTTTCTTCTTTACTCCCCCTCCCCCTCCTATTCTTCTTATTTTTCTTACTTCATTTTTTGTTTTGTTCCTGGATACTCACTTATTTTCGGTCCCTCCACATCCCATTTCTTAAGTATTTATGTATAATGCTGAATTTATTATGTGTCAGTTTATATTGTTAATGTGCCTGCTTTGATGATAATGTGTGTTCGTTTTCTTTGCTTTGCATGCCTTTCTTATTTATTGAATTCTTTGCTTTGATTTTCTTTTCCTTTTTTTGTTGTGAGGACTGGGTGAAAAAAAGTATTTATACTTACTCTATTATCCTCAGAAAATAAAAAAAATATTTATTCATTCATTCATTCATTCATTCATTCATTCTCTCTTTCTCTCCCTCCCTCCCTCCCTATCTATATATCCTTGGAAAATAAAGTTTAAGTTTTCAAGTTTTCCAAGTTTTTTTCTCTCTCATTGCTTTTCTTTTTAATGCATGCATTTTTAAACAATTCAGAGTCGTACAGTAAATCATGATTTCTTACAGTAATGAGAATTCACGGTACAACTTACCATATTTTTCGGACTATAAGGCGCACACCCCAAATTTTACACAAAATTCAGATTCTGTTATTATATTTTCTTACCATTTTAGTAGTCATACTATAAGGCTGGGTCTCAGTCTGGGAAAAAAAGTATCGCCTTATAGTCCGAAAAACACGGTTGTGGAAGACTGACTCTCAGACTAGGGAGCATTTGCTCTGGCTCCTCATGCTGCTCCCAATGAAATTGGTTGGCCTTTGGAGACCTTACCCAATGCCAGAGGTCCTCAGATCCTTTTGGCTGAGAGAGTGGGGATGTACCCTGGGCAAGGCATCTCCACAATAAGCAAATTCTAGCCCAGCCCGCTGGAATAGCAGCTGCCCCCTCTGCTATCTGGTGGTCATAGTCGGAAACGACTGACTGGCATGCAATGATGCATGCATAATAATAATATTTAATAATGATGATAAAGAAAACTTTCATAGCGCACATTCCAGACTAGCTGCTTACACTTACAGCACTTTGCAATACAGTGGAACCTCCCGTATTATAAGCCCTCCCATTACAAGACCCCCCTCCCTTTTAAGACCCACTTCTCTGAGACATTGCCCTGCTTTGTAAGTATTGAAGCCACTTCCGTTATGCAACTCCCTCCCATTTAAAGGGACACACTGACGGATGAGTTTTTGCAAGAAACACGTCGAGATCACCTGAAAGACAGCCTTTTCCACAATACAAGCCTTTTTATTTTCAGTTAATCCAAATGAGTTTCCCTCACAACAAAGGAAATAGCTCCTTTTTTTTTTTACTGCACTACAAAGAAGAAAAGCTTCAACCACTCCAGTGGCCTCCACCCACCCCGTCCAAAATGGCTTCTCTCTCCGGCAACTCCGCCAAGGAGGAACCGCCGTTTGACGGTTTGATTTCTAGGAAACCAGAGCAACGTGAGTGATCCGATCCTTGAGAAGGCTGTCTTTCTGGTGATCTCGATGCAAAAACTCACCGTCAGGGTCCACCTTTAAGTTGAAGGTCTTATAAGGGAGGTTCCACTGTAGTAATAATAATAATAATTGGCACTTATCTAGAAAATTATATTCATGGCGCTTTACAAAGAAATAAAACTACAAACATTCCCATTCACACACACACTGACACACACACACACACACACACACACACACACACACACACACACACACACACACCCAAAAAAACTAAAACCAAAAAAAGACCAAGAAGAAGGGGAGAGAGTGGGAAGGGGGTGACGCGGGTGTGTGTGTGTGTGTCACACACACGCACACATAAACACTGCACACGCACACACACACACGCGCGTGCGCGTGTGTTTTGATAGTAGCTTGTATCGCCCCTAACTATGTGAAATTTTTTGCAAGCATGATTTCTTATTCATTTTTCCTTAGTTTTGTTTCCATTTTCAATGCATGCAAATGTGTTTCCTTGCTTGTACGAGACCACACTGTAATTTCAACTAACATGATAATAACTTTGACTTGACGTACACACACACACTAATATGTTTAACCCAACATAAACGCCCACGTTCGTTTGCACGCACTGCCGCAGGGTTCCAAGGGGACGGGGGTGAGGGTCGGCAGAACCTGGACGAGGAGCTTGCCCTGAAGGTGGCGCTGCAGACGCAGATGCTGGAGCGCGAGCGGCAGAAGGAGGTGCTGGGATACCAGCAGAGTCTGCTACTGCAGCAGCAACAGCAACAACAGCAACAGGTGAGCAGGGGATCGTACAATAGAGATCTTCGAGTTTTACTTTTAACCCCTTGACTGTCAGAGAAAATTAAAGAAAAAATAATTGGGCACATGACATCAAGAAAACAACTGATATAGAGCCAATCTGAGAAAATGGTCTGGGGATATTACTTTTTTGACTGTTAGAGCAAAAGCCAGCATATCAGGGCTATTCCTCTTCATCTGATGACATCATCAGTGATATCAGGTCAGTACGTAATACGTAATACGTTGGTGGCAGTCAAGGGGTTACTAATAATTTTTTCGTTGGTATAATTGCGTTTGACAAGTTTGAATAATGTTTTTTTTTCTAGTTCTGCTGATACGAGTGGGGACGTACCCTGGGCAAGGCATCTCCACAATGAACAAATTCTAGCTCAGTCCAGAATATCGGCCGCCCCTTCTGCTATCTGGCAGTGATAGTGGGAAATGAATATTTATATCTGTCATGATGTTGCACCTAAGGTATTTGGTACTTTATAGTCACAGAGGCGTTTCTGTGAAATTCGGGTTGCTCCCACCTGGAGAATGCTTCGCAGCCAGAGGCGCGCCACCATTTTTTAAATTTGCGTGCGATTTTTGTGTGACTGATGAGGAAGGAAAGGTTGGGGTGGGGGGTCAATTTTGACAAAATGACATCTTTTTGTTGCCACTGGGTTTAACATGTGCTAAGTCAGTAAGTGCATGGGCACACAGGACCTCGGTTTATCGTCTCATCCGAAAGACTCCATGTTCAGACCGTAAGGCCTAGTGCAGAGTTAGAGGAAAAATCCCTTGTACCCAGGTTCAAACTCGGGTTTATTGTATACCAGCCTAACTAGGCGAAAGCGTTGCCTCTGTGCCACTACACTACACACAACTGTGTGTCAGTGCGATGCGATTGTGACGATGCAATTCTTAATTCACGTGAAATACTTCCGTCTAAAAATATAATTATACTACTTTCGCTCTATGCACTCAAGTAGACCCAATACATGAATTTCATGTGAATCATGACTCGCATCGTCACAATCGCATCACATTGACGCAGAATAGTATGTAGTGTAGCAGGCCCTTAACATGAATTTCACTTTTTGAGATAATAAAATATACCGTATTTTTCTGACCGTTATGCATTTGTGTGTCTAAGGCGAATAGGGCAATTTTGAAGAAAAATCTGAATTTTTTTAAAGAAAAAGGCGCCCTCGTTTATAAGGCAATACACACCTCGCAAAAGAAAGTCAAGCTTCGAAGCCCGTACACGTCCAGTAAACGCTTGCCAACCGCCATTATTGCTGTCATAAACGAGAGTTGGCTCCCCTTTCAAGTAATTGAACTTCCGTTTGTGCTACTTCCTGTTGTTGTGTTTGGAATTTTCTTGGTGAAAAGTGATAAAATTATGCCATTTTAAGCTATACAATGATGCTTTATACATCCAATGAAGAGTTATGGCATCTGTTGGATGGTATCTCGGGACGATAATAGGGATTTTGAAGCATTTTAACGTGAGTATTCATTGTATCGGCGACTCATTACCACTTTTGATGTCTAGACACACGGTAGACTGTATTGAGCACGGCAATCGTTGCCTCTCTTCTCACGATTTTGTTCACTAAAAGGGCGCCCTTGTTTATTAGGCGCATAGGTCGAAATTAGATAAAACAATATTTTCTTATAACCCGAAAATAACGGTACTTTGCACCCGTTTAAGTTACTTGGGAAATACCTCCCTTGTTTGGGAACCCCCCCCACCTTTATGTTTGCTTACTTTGAAGTGAAAGTGTATCATGTTGTCAAGCTGTTTTCATGCCTGCCGGCAGATGTCGCAGCCTGTATCTTTCTGTGTATCAAACTGAGCAGAGGTTAACAGATGCCTTCCAGACAGAACATGATCGTTCAAGACTTGAAAGTATGTTTGTTTAATTTGAACTGAAAGTGTATCGTGTTGTCAAGCTGTTTTCATGTCTACCGGCAGATGTCACAGCCTGTATCTTTCTGTGTATCAAACTGAGCAGAGGTTAACAGATGCCTTCCAGACAGAACATGATCGTTCAAGACTTGAAAGTATGTTTGTTTAATTTGAATTGAAAGTGTATCGTGTTGTCAAGCTGTTTTCATGTCTACCGGCAGATGTCACAGCCTGTACCTCCGCCTCCCCCACCCCAGATGGCCCAGCCCGTGCCCCCTCCACCCGCACCCCCCCAGATGCAGGCCCCTCCCCCCCAGATGCAGGCCCCTCCCCAGGCTCCCCCCCAGATGCAGGCCCCTCCCCCCCAGATGCAGGCCCCTCCCCAGGCACCCCCCCCCAGATGCAGGCCCCCCTCCCCCCCAGATGCAGGCCCCTCCCCCCCAGATGCAAGCCCCTCCCCAAGCACCCCCCCAGATGCAGGCCCCTCCCCAAGCACCCCCCCAGATGCAGGCCCCTCCCCCCCAGATGCAGGGCCCCTCCCCAAGCACCCCCCCAGATGCAGGCCCCTCCCCCCCAGATGCAGGCCCCTCCCCAAGCACCCCCCCAGATGCAGGCCCCCCCCCCCAGATGCAGGCTCCTCCAGCCCAGCAGCCCCCTCAGCCCCCGGACCTGATGATGAAGGCGCTCCAGCAGCAGCAGATGCTGGAGGTGGAGAAGCAGAGAGAAGCTCAGCAAAAGGTGGGCACACAGCCTGACTGCAGGGCTTAGCAGTGTGGAGTGGAGAGGAATGTGTAACTGTGTGTGTGCGTACGCATGTCTGGCATGAGATGTGGTTTTTTATTAGCCTTTTAGGCTGATTTCAGGCTTTTTGATGGCACCTAGAGGTCATTTTTTTAGATCAAAAAGCGATCATCTGAGTACAAGAGACTGCCCTTGTCAAAGTCGTCAATGATCTTTTGAAGGCTCTTGATAATGGTGATGTCTCAGTGTTGGTATTGTTAGAGCTATCTTCAGCTTTCGATACCATCGACCATGACACACTCCTTGACAGACTACGAACATTATACGAAATCTCTGGCACTGCCCTCTCTTGGCTGTCAGATAGAACTCAAACAGTATTGATTGGTGATCTAAGAATAGTAAGATCACGGCCAGTGCCTCTTCACTGTGGTGTCCCACAGGGTTCAGTACTTGGGCCCATTCTGTTTATAATGTACATAAAGCAGCTCTCGCAGATCATTGAGTCTCACTCTATCAATAATCAGTCTTATGCTGATGACACTGAAATGTGTGATTCCTCTTCGCCATGTCAGATCCAAAAGACCATTCAAAACATGCAGTATTGTATTACCGACGTGAAGACTTGGATGGTAGACAGCAAACTCAAACTTAATGACGACAAGACTGAAGCACTCCTCACACATTTTCACAGCCTTACAAGTTGGTGCAGTGAATATCCCTTTCTCTCAGTCTGTTAAAAATCTTGGAGTCATGCTATCAGAAGACATGTCTTTGAATGCTCATGTGTCAAAACTCTGCCAGTCAGCTTACATGGCAATTCGTAGAATCGGTTCCATCCGTCACTCTCTGTCTGTAAAAGCAACCAACACCTTAGTTTGTTATCTGGTTCTGTCAAAACTCGACTACTGCAACTTACTTCTCTCTGGCTGCCCTTCACATCTTCTGTCTAAGCTCCAACGTGTCCAGAGCTCTGCTGCTATGGCAGTGGTTCAATTCAAGAATTATAGAGTTTGAACTGGTAAGATTTAAAAGCTCTTTTGAAAGATTTGGCAGAATGTTGGTATTGTTAGAGCTATCTTCAGCTTTCGATACCATCGACCATGACACACTCTCTTTAATCTTTATTGGCTTCCTATTCAAGCTAGGATAGACTACAAGCTTTCTTCCATGTGCTACGGCTTTTTCTCATGCTGTTCGCCTTCTTACATCACTGACTTTCTCTCTTGCTACACACCCTCTAGAACTCTTCTTCTGACAATAGAATTCTTCAAGTTCCACAAGTCAAAACCAAGTCATTTGGCCACTGTTCATTCTCTGTCTCTGCACCAACTGTCTGGAATTCTCTCCCCTATGAAGTTAGGCATTCCAATTCTGCCAAATCTTTCAAAAGAGCTTTTAAATCTTACCAGTTCAAACTCTATAATTCTTGAATTGAACCACTGCCATGGCTGTAGAATCGCGCATGTGTGTGTGTGCGCCTCTGCTTTTGGGTTGTTTGTTTTGTTTTTGTTTTGCATGTGTTTCCGTGCGCTTGTGGGTGTATGCACGTGCGCGCGTGCGTGTGTGTCCGTGGGAAAAAGTGAAGCTGGGATTTGAGCTGTTTAAGATTTAATTTTTGATGGTGTTTGTCTAATGTTTGTATATTTTACTATTGTGCTATTGTATTTCCCATGTACTCAGTGTGAGGTACTTTGTTCTGTGCTTATTTATATGTTAGATGTAGATTATGTAAAGCGCAAAGAGCTCCAGTTAACTGAGAGGTGTTGCGCTATACAAGCGACCTTTATTATTATTACCAAAAATGCTTCTTTTTGAGTGAATACAAATTTTTTTGTTTGTTTGGTTGTTGATGTACCTTGGCTGAAAAGACTCCAGGGATCATCATCCCAATAGGCCGAACACTATGGTACACAAATCATGCATCAGCTAGGGATGAGAACATTACGTGTGTGACCGATTTTGATTACCTCGCCACGTGGGCAGTGGTGTGCTCTTGTCTTTGGCGGATTTTGGAGAGCAGGGTTTGTTGTTGTTGTTTACGTATTCTGGCTGAAAAGACTTCAGGGATCATCATCCCATCAGCCAAAGCACTTGAACACTATGGTACAAATGCACCAGCTAGGGATGAGAACATTACGTGTGTGACCGTTTTTTATGACCCCGCCACATGAGCAGTGGTGCGCTCTGTCTTTGGGGGATTTTGGAGAGCAGGGTTTGGGTGTGTAGTGGAGGGTAGTGTGTACGTGTGTGTGTGCACATGTCAGGCGTGATATTATTTTTTATTTAGTCTTTTAGGCTGAATTCAGGCTTTTTGATGGCCCCTAGAGATTTTTTTTTTTTAATAAAAAGAAATGAGTATAGAAATGCTTCTTTATGAGGGAATAAAAATGAACTACAATTCTACTTCTAATGCTGTTTTTAACGAGGCTTAGATTACTATTAAAAAACAAAAACAAACACAGGCTACATAGAGATAGCGTGATTGACTGTGTGTAGTCTGAATAAGTTGTCAGCTGTTGTAGGACAGTTTTCAGCTATGTTCTTGGTTCTCACTCTCAGTGTATTCTGTCCGCTTCTTGAAAATATCCATAATATAATCCCTTACCCAGATAAGTTAGATTGTTACTTCTTAATTAATGAACCAATCCTCTTTGGCTTGACGCTCTAAACTTAGGCCGTGTACACACATAAGCGGATATTCCATGCGGAAACCCATACGCAATCCGCAATTAGGGGAAACAAAGAAGGGAAAAGATTTGCGCACGTGTCCAAATGTCCCCTATATGCGTAAACGTTTATCCTTCTTTCTTTCCCACTTATTTAGGGTTTTCCGTACGGAACTTACGCGTCTAATGTGAACCTGGCCTTTGCCGTATGTCACCTGACCCTTGTTAGCATGATGGGTGTTACGATGCATTACGGTTACAGCTGATGCAGCAGCAGCAGCTAGCCTTGTTGGAGGCCCAGCGCTCGGAGCAGCAGAAACGCATGATGATGGAGCAGCAGCAGCAGCAGCAGCAGCAGCAGCAGCAGCAGCAGCAGCAGCAGCAGCAGCAGCAGCAACAGCAGCCCAATCAGCCCCCCATGCAGCAACGTGAGTACCGTAGCTTGCGGATGGAATGAAAGTTAGGTCGTCAGTAGGGGGCTTAGTAGGTGGTGTCCTGAACAGGCTCCACTGAACTCCACCGAAGTGACTCAGCAAGCAGTGCAGTGTCTCCTCGGTTGGTTGCCTCCTGAGTGCCTAATGACAGCAGCAGCAGCAGCAACAGCAGCCCAATCAGCCCCCCATGCAGCAACGTGAGTACCGTAGCTTGCGGATGGAATGAAAGTTAGGTCGTCAGTAGGGGGCTTAGTAGGTGGTGTCCTGAACAGGCTCCACTGAACTCCACCGAAGTGACTCAGCAGCAGTGCAGTGTCTCCTCGGTTGGTTGCCTCCTGAGTGCCTAATGACAGCAGCAGCAGCAGCAACAGCAGCCCAATCAGCCCCCCATGCAGCAACGTGAGTACCGTAGCTTGCGGATGGAATGAAAGTTAGGTCGTCAGTGCACAAAATGAGGGGGGGCTTAGTAGGTGGTGTCCTGAACAGGCTCCACTGAACTCCACCCTATAAGACGAAGTGACTCAGTAACAAAAGCAGTGCAGTGTCTCCTCGGTTGGTTGCCTCCTGATGTAAGAAAGGCCTACGGACATAGATTCGCTCCCCTTGGACTGCTGGTCTCGGATTCTGCATGTTTACCTGAACAGGCCGGGGTGTGGCTGCGAATGTTAATAATAATAGTACATTTATATAGCGCTTTACCTCAAATGAGCCCAACTGTTAGCGCTTTACAATGGAATATTCATTCCTAGAGGACAATATGCACGCAGTGATTCAGAATGTCAGCAGACCCGGTGCATAAGGTAATGTTGTTGGCTGCACAGAGCTTCGGTTTGTTGTTCAAACTTCATGGGTCACGTGACCCCTGATTACAGAAACTGAGCGGGTCAATTTCCAAAAGAATGGGACAGTAATGTGTCACTGTAGTATTACTGTTTACAGATTGTTGAAACTGCTACATTGTAAGACAGACTTTCATGACTGTCAGATGAGCGACCCTTGCTGCACATTGTAAATGTTAGGGGTTTGTATTTTTTCTGTTTACAGATTTTTGCTGCTTTCTTAGCGACTGTTTACATACATAACATTGTATTTTGTTTACAGATTTTGAAGACTGCTACATTGTAAGACTTTTTGTTGAAATGCTACATTGTAAGACTGTTAGCGACCCTACAGATTGTTGAAGACTGCCATTGTAAGACTGTTAGCGACTGTTTACAGATTGTTGAAGACTGCAAGGATTGTAAGACTGTGACTGTTTACAAATTGTTGAAGTGTACATTGTAAGTACATAGTTGAAGGCTACATTGGGTAGGGTTACATTGTAAGACTGTTAGGCTTTACAGGTTGAAGACTGCTACATTGTAAGACTGTTAGTACTGTTTACAGAAAACTGCTGCATTGTAAGACTGTTAGCGACTGTTTACAGATTGTTGAAGACTGCTACATTGTAAGATAGCGACTTTACAGATTGTATGGTAAGAAGCGGCAAAAACGGACTGCTACATTGTAAGACTGTTAGCGACTGTTTACAGATTGTTGAAGACTGCTACATTGTAAGACTGTTAGCGACTGTTTACAGATTGCGGAAGACATCTTTAGCGACCTTTACAGATTGTTGAAGACTGCTACATTTAAGACTGTTAGCGACTTTATTTTGGAATGTACATTGTGACTGTTCGTTTACAATGAAATGCTCATTTAGATAGCTTGTTGTTAGCGACTGATGTTGTACAGATTGTTGAAGACTGCTCATTGTAAGACTGTTAGCGATGTTTACCGATTGTTGAAGACTGTGCATTGTAAGCTGTTGCGCTCTTTACAGATTGTTGAAGACTGCTGCATTGTAAGACTGTTAGCGACTGTTTACAGATTGTTGAAGACTGCTACATTGTAAGACTGTTAGCGACTGTTTACAGATTGTTGAAGACTGCTACATTGTAAGACTGTTAGCGACTTTACAGATTGTTGAAGACTGCTACATTGTAAGACTGTTAGCGACTGTTTACAGATTGTTGAAGACTGCTGCATTGTAACACTGTTAGTGACTGTTTGCAGATTGTTGAATTTGAATTGAAGGATGTGATATCGTGTGACTAGTGTGGTCATTTGTGTTGTCTGTAGTAAAGCTCGAGTTGTACTGTATGTTCTGTTGTTTACAGGTTGTTGAACGTTGGTCAGATACATTGATGAGTGTTTTGTAATAAGTGGTCGAACTTTACGTGGTGACAGTCCTGAGATGACCATAGCTGTTGACGGGACTATAATGGAAACAAAATAAAATAAGAAAATAGTAAAGCGCGATCGCTCGATTTCACTCTCTCGAACGGTACCTGCCTTTTTCATTTCCCCGTTCGCCTGCATGTTGTTGCTGTTGTTGTTGTTTCAGCTGGAGGCCCCCCTCCGCCCCCTCACCTTCACCCCAGCGTTACCGGTGGGGCTCCTTCTCAGCCCCCTGGGGGTCAGCCCATGGCCCGGCCTCCACAGGGCCACCCCGGCATGCCCCAGGGACCCCCGCCTCCCATGGGCATGGCCCCCCCGCCTCGCAGCCAGGGCCCCCCTCACCCTCCGCAGGGCCAGGGCCCCCCTCACCCTCCGCAGGGCCAGGGCCCCCACATGTCCCAGGCTCCTGGCCGTCCGCCTCCCCAGGGCCAGATGATGTTCCAGCCCGGGCAGGGCCCGCCACCCGGTCAGGGGCCTCGTCCTCCTCCCCCCGGGGGACCGCCCTCATCCTTCCGCGGCATGGGTCCGGATCGTGGGGGTTTCCGAGACATGGACCGGGGGGGTCCTGACCCCCGCGGCTCGGAGATGGACGGGATGGGCCACCGGGGACCCCCCATGGACCGCGACATGCGTTCCGAGGCCATGGACCAGGACATGAGGCGGGGAGGGCCTCCCATGGATCAGGACATGCGTCGGGGAGGAGGGGGTCCTCCCATGGACCAGGACATGCGCCGAGGGGGTCCTCCCATGGACCAGGACATGAGGAGGGGCCCCCCCGGCCCTCCGCCCCACATGGGCATGGACCGAGGGCCGCACATGGGCCGGGACCGCATGGACCGGGGCCCCGTGGACCACAGGGGGGACCGAGGGCCCCCGGGAAGGATGGACCCCAACAAAGGGCCCCCTCCCCCTGGTCTGCTGCAGCCTCCCAGAGGGCCTGGGCCGCAGGGCATGGAGCCACGCCCGCCCCAGGTAGAAATACAACTCCCCTGTCTTAGTTACCGTATTTTTTTGGACCAGTAGGCGCTTGTGTGTGTAAGACGAATAGGACAATTTTCAAGAACAATCTAAAAAAGTAAAGGCTCCCTCGTTTATAAGGCGTTACACACCTCGCAAAAGAAAGTCAAACTTCGAAGCCCACATGCATCCGGTAAACACTTGCCAACCGCCATTACTGCTGTAATAAACGAGAGTTGGCTCCCCTTTCAAATCATTGAAGTTCCGTTTGTGCAACTTTCTGTTGTTGTGTTTCCATTTTTCTTCACGAAAACTAGTAGAATGATGGCATTTTAAGTTCTAACGATAATAGGGATTTTTGCATGAGTAGTCGTCGTATTGGCGACTCCTGAGCAGGGCAATCGTTGCCTCTCTTCTCATGATTTTGTTCACTAATAGAGCACCCTCGTTTATTAGGCGCATATGTTGAAATTAGAGAGAAAAATACCGCCTTGTAGTCCGAAAATTACAGTAACTCTTAGGAAGCGCACAAGGAAAGGAAATGACACAGTTCTGTAACTGTAAGAAGTAGAGTGGAACCTCCCTTATAAGACCCAGGGCTCCCAGGGACCCCCATTTGAGGGTCTATGAAGTACTCGGCTGAAGTAATTCACCTATAAACACAGCCCGGATATAGCATGCTCGATGTAATGGATTGTGAATGTCAATTCACCTTCTATAAACACTGCCGGATATAGCATGCCATGCTTGATGTAATGGATTGTGAACGTCAATTCACCTTCTATAAACACAGCCCGGATATAGCATGCTCGATGTAATGGATTGTGAACATCAGTTCACCTTCTATAAACACAGCCCGGATATAGCATGCTTGATGTAATGGATTGTGAACGTCAATTCACCTATAAACACAGCCCGGATATAGCATGCTCGATGTAATGGATTGTGAACGTCAATTCACTTATAAACACAGCCCGGATATAGCTTGCTCGATGTAATGGATTGTGAACGTCAATTCACCGTCTATAAATACAGCCCGGATATAATTTGTTGTGTTTAGTTGAACAATAAGCAGCACAGATTAATTGAATGTTGCAGTTTGCTCTGTTTGCCTCATGTCGACTACATGGCTTAAACTCCTTCTCAGGAAGGAAATCCTTTTTTCCAGAAATCGGGCACAGAAGGAATTTCGTTTTTTTTAAATTTTCAACAACCAAAGACATTTTTTTTGGGGGAAAACCAGCTTTGCTGTAAGTGAAAACTGTTTGCTCTGTTGACTACAATGAACCACATGGCCATGTAGACAGTTCTATTGTATATTGTATGTTCAGTGATGTACCGAGGATCGAAAAATGATAGGACAAACTGTCTTGAAGCAACAGAAATCAACAGGACAATGCCCTGGCTCTTGCAGAAATCAGTAAGACTAAGCATGCCAGTGTTGAAAATTTAATCAGACATTAATTTGTCCTGACAAGGGAGGACACAATAAGACATTTTAATAGGTCAATGGCCTATGACCGGGGCCTCGGGACATCACTGATGTTCCATTGATTCAGTTGATAGCTGTGCAAGTAAAGGTTAGATAGACTGCTGTTGTTCAAAGACTTCCTTGTCTTATCTTCTCTACAGATGCCTGCGCCTGGTCCCCGAGAAATCCGCTTGCCTCAGGCTCTGGAGAAGGTTCTGGAGTTCAAATCCGTGCGCGCGCAGGAAATGGGCGTTGACGATGAGAATCCCGAGGAAAGCATGGAAAACGGAGGTAATGGTAGACGGAACATTTCAACCAATATGCAGGGGACCTTGTTCTTTAGCAGTGAAAGACAAAGAAATTTCTGAAGGTCCAAGGGTCACAAAGAAACCCCTTGAGCTTACAGAAGAAGAGGAAACCACTTACAGAGAAAATAATAATAATAATAATAAATAAAGCTTCTAAATAGGAACTGTATGCGGGCAAGTGGTTTATTTCAGTCCTTTGGGGCGGGGGTGGTGTTCATTGGGGCGGGGGTGGTGTTCATTGGGGCGGGGGTGGTGTTCATTTGGGGTGGGGTGGTGTTCATTGGGGCGGGGGTGGTGTTCATTTGGGGTGGTGTTCATTGGGGCGGGGGTGGTGTTCATTGGGGTGGGGTGGTGTTCATTGGGGCGGGGGTGGTGTTCATTGGGGCGGGGGTGGTGTTCATTTCATTGGGGCGGGGGTGGTGTTCATTGGGGCGGGGGTGGTGTTCATTGGGGCGGGGGTGGTGTTCATTGGGGTGGGGGGGGGGTGGTGTTCATTGGGGCGGGGGGGGTGGGGGTGGTGTTCATTGGGGCGGGGGTGGTGTTCATTGGGGTGGGGTGGTGTTCATTGGTACAGACACATTAAAGGGGGGTGGTGATTGGGATGGGTGGTGTTCATTTGGTGTTCATTGGGCGGGGGTGGTGTTCATTGGGGTCACCAGAAATTGGGGTGGGGGGTGGTTCAAGGGCGGGGGGTGGTGTTCATTGGGGCTGGGGTGGTTTCCTAGAAATGGGGGGGGGGTGGTGTTCATTGGGGCGGGGGATTCCTCCTTGGGGGAGGTGTTCATTGGGAGAGAGAAGTGTTCATTGGGGACGGGGGTGGTGTTCATTGGGGGGGGGGGGTGGTGTTCATTGGTGGGGTGGTGTTAATTTGGGGTGGTGTTCATTTGTATTGTGGACATTTTGTGATTTTGGTCTAAGCGACTCAGGCGGCCATTAGAATTGGAGAAGGGGTGGTGTTCACATGCCTTCTCTTTCATTGAAAGAATCTGACTTCCAGGGCCTCCGCCAAGGATTGGGGAATCGTTCGATTTTGACGGTTTGATTTCATTAGGAAACCAGAGCATTGGTGAGTGTTGGTGTTCATTGGGGTAAAGTGGTGTTCATTTCCTGGTGATCTCGACGTGTTTCATTTGGGCAAAAAACCTCATCCGTCAGGGTGTTCCTTGGGGTGGGTTTTTAAGCCCCTTATAGCCTGATTCCGCCCATGACATCCTGACAGATTACTTTCTCCTACCAAGCCGTCTAAAACCGTCCCCAGTACACCCAACTTCGTTACACTCACTTTTGGAGTTTTAAAAATGCAATATCAAAAAGGCGAAGATGCCTGAAGAGAAGCCATTTTGGACATAAGCAAAAATTGGTAAACTAAATAAAAAGCTTGTATTGTGGACATTTTGTCATTTGGTCTAAGCGACTCACACAAACTTCTCTGAATCACTTGAAGTCAATCCGCCAAGTAGGAATCGCCGATTTACGGTTTTTTCTAGCAAACCAGAGCCCAGTGAGTGGCCCAGTTTACCAACATTAATTTGGTGGTGACAGGGACGTGTTTCTTGCAAAAAACCCTCATCCGTACAAGTGCCCCTTTAAAGTCTGTATTTAATGTATTTTTTATTGTGTTTTGTATTTTTTGTATTGTATTGATCGAGTTCAAGACAAATCTCCTTGTTTTTAAATGGGGACAATAAATGATTGATTGATTGATTGTCTGTGCGTTCAGAGAAGGAAGGGAAGAGTCCCACAGAGGAGGAAGAGTTCTTCCCTGGTGAGGAAGAGGAAGAGGTGACGGCAGTTGAGGAAGACGAGGAGGAGGAAGAGAAGGCCCCCGCCCCAAAGCCTGCTGGGAAAGAAGTCAGTGTCAAGCCGGAGGAGTCACGCATGCATACATGTTGTTGTTTTTGTTGTGCACTGGCTAAAAGACTCCAGGGATCATCCCAACAGCACTTGAACACTTTGTACAAATGCACCAGCTAGGGATGAGAACATTACGTGTGTGACCGTTTTTTTTATTACCCCGCCATGTGGGCAGCCACACTCCGCTTTGAAGGAGCATGCATACATAAACATGCCCACACATGCAAGTAATGATGCATACTCTTGCTCGAAAGCACCTACACGCACTGGGGTGTACATACACTCTCACTCATAAACGCACACTCACTCACACGCATACACTTATTTTAAAGTATACAGTTTTTAATTCCTGTTGTTTTGACCCCTTCACAGCCTACTATGTCTACTATGGGGTCTGCTAAGTCATTGATTATGTCATATTTTTTTGTCATAGCCCTGGAATGACGATTTTTGGTTTAGACAAGCCAGGAAAGATATATCACTAGAGTGAGTCTAATAGGTCTCTTAAATTTGGTAATAAGAAAATCGATAATTTCTGTTTTCGTCTAGCAACAAAGGCCTTTATGTTTTTTCTCATTTATTTTCCCCTTGTAAAGCACTTAAGCTCAGCCACACGTCCACTAACATCGCACGACTGTACGATACCATTCGATCACGTGGTCTCCAAGAACAAATGTGATTGGCGCATCAAGACCACTTGATCGAATCGTATCGTACAGTCGTGCGATTTTAGTGGACGTGTGGCTGGCCCTTTAGACTTAGAGCCCCTTCATTGGAGACGAAGAGCTCTAGAAATGTACATTATTATTATTAATATCACATACATAAACATACCCACACATCCAATAACGATGCTTACTCTTGCTTAGGTACATGGCTCGAAAGCACATACACGCACTGGGGGGTTACATACACTCTCACACACAAACTCACGCATTCACGCATACACTTATTTTAAAGTATACGGTTTTGAAGTCCTCTTATTATAAAACCTGTTGTTCTCATTTCTTTGTGTGCATGTCTAATTTGCAGTCAGCGCGTAAACAAATGTTTAAGAAACAGTAGAAGCAAATAAGCAAATGTCGTCCAACCATTCCATACATCACTAAAAGGAAGTGTTGGCAAGTTTGTGTCAGAGTTTGACAAGTTTGTGTCAACATTAAAAGTTTGTATACAAGAACATAAAGAACACGAATGCCCATATTCTGGTTTGCAGCGAATTTTCAAGTGTCTTACACACTGTTCTTCAGACCCTATTGTGACGCTAAATAAACGTTTGCGTTTTGTTTAGTTCTTTGTTTGGCTTTGTTTCTGGCGGAAACGTACCAGGCATCGGAACTGTCAGAGGATTAACTCATTCAAGTCGTTCCACCCATACATGTCCGGAATTAATATAAAGCTGTCAATTTGATGAATTTGTTTGAAGTAAATCTGTGTGCACACCACACTTTGGTCACTTCTAAACTCGCTTCGTTCCCTTAGACCACACTTTTGCCTCTTGCTATGCGTTTGTAGTGGTTTGAAGCGGGGTAACTAATTGCTGTAGAGTTTTTCTATCTAAAGTCTATGCATAAAAAAAGTCTGATCTACCACTTCCCTATGTCTAAACCTGAAGTAAAAACCTGTAATCTTCTTTCATTTGTTTTTGTTTGTTTATGTATGTTTTGTTTGTGTGTATGGCTGGAGTGTTTGTTTATGTATGTTTTGTTTGTGTGTATGGCTGGAGTGTTTGTTTATGTATGTTTTGTTTGTGTGTATGGCTGGAGTGTTTGTTTATGTATGTTTTGTTTGTGTGTATGGCTGGAGTGATTGTTTATGTATGTTTTGTTTGTGTGTATGGCTGGAGTGTTTGTTTATGTATTTTTGTTTGTGTGTATGGCTGGAGTGATTGTTTATGTCTGTTTTTGTGTATGGCTATTGTTTATGTCTGTTTTGTTTGTGTGTATGGCTGGAGTGGATGTATGTTTTGTTTGTGTGTATGGCTGGAGTGATTGTTTATGTATGTTTTGTTTGTGTGTATGGCTGGAGTGATTGTTTATGTATGTTTTGTTTGTGTGTATGGCTGGAGTGTTTGTTTATGTATGTTTTGTTTGTGTGTATGGCTGGAGTGATTGTTTATGTATGTTTTGTTTGTGTGTATGGCTGGAGTGATTGTTTATGTATGTTTGTTTGTGTGTATGGCTGGAGTGATTGTTTATGTATGTTTTGTGTGTGTATGGCTGGAGTGATTGTTTATGTATGTTTTGTTTGTGTGTATGGCTGTGAGTATGTATGTTTTGTTTGTGTGTATGGTGGATGTTTTGTTTGTGTGTATGGCTGGAGTGTTTTGTTTATGTCTGTTTTGTTTGTGTGTATGGCTGGAGTGTTTGTTTATGTTGTTTTGTTTGTGTGTATGGCTGGAGTGTTTGTTTATGTATGTTTTGTTTGTGTGTATGGCTGAGTGTTTGTTTATGTATGTTTTGTTTGTGTGCATGGCTGGAGTGATTGTTTATGTGTTTTGTTTGTGTGTATGGCTGTGTTTTGTTTGTGTGTATGGCTGGAGTGTTTGTTTATGTATGTTTTTGTTTGTGTGCATGGCTGGAGTGATTGTTTATGTCTGTTTTTGTTGTGTGTATGGCTGGATGTCTGTTTTGTTTGTGTGTATGGCTGGAGTGATGTTGATGTCTGTTTTGTTTGTGTGTATGGCTGGCTTTGTTTATGTGTTTTGTTTGTGTGTATGGCTGGAGTGATTTGTTTATGTCTGTTTTGTTTGTGTGTATGGCTGGAGTGTTTGTTTATGTCTGTTTTGTTTGTGTGTATGGCTGGAGTGTTTGTTTATGTATGTTTTGTTTGTGTGTATGGCTGGAGTGATTGTTTATGTATGTTTTGTTTGTGTGTATGGCTGGAGTGATTGTTTATGTATGTTTTGTTTGTGTGTATGGCTGGAGTGATTTGTGAGGGTTTTTTAATCATTGCAATGCGAATGAGTTAAGAATTTCTGACAGAGGATTGGCTTCTACTCTCAAATGGCAATTTTAAACTGCTTTCTCTCTGCAGTACTCCTTTTTGGTGATGCTGGGAACTGATTTCAATCAGTTTCAATCAACTGTTCCTCTTACAGTCTGGGGCCTTGTGGCCCTTGTACCGCGGTTTTCAGAGGATTGGACTTCAGACTATTCTGATGCCTGCATACACACAAAGGTTCAGAATATGTATTATTGAAGATTGTGTTCTGTTGACACCAGTCCAAGAGCAAGAAGAAGAAGAAGAACATTCTGATGCCTGCTCGTACACACAAAGGTTCGGAATACGTATTATTGAAGATGATTGTTTTCTGTTGACACCAGTCCAAGAGCAAGAAGAAGAAGAAGAAGAAGAAGGGGAAGAAGCACCGGTTTCAGGAGCAGAGAACCAAGCAGCAGACCAAAACGCCCGAGAAGAAGCCAGAGGACGAAGTGAATATTGAGTGAGTCCACCTTCTTTGTGTGTGTATTTAGGGGACTTTTCAGGGCTCCCAATCGTCCCGCAAAACAAGGGGTCCCAGGGACTCCTTCGCTTACAGCATAGAGGGTCCTAGAGGCGGGATAGAGGGTCCCAGTGGCATTGCGAATGCTAAAAAGAAATTTTCTAGTGCATCCCTGGGACCCCCTGCACATTCTTTTAGAGGGTCCTTTAGAAGTTAAGTGCTTCATAGACCCCCAAATGGGGGTCCCTGGGAGCCCTGCTTTTGTTTTGTCTTTATCAATTGGATGGTCATGGGTGCGACTCTTTCAGTTTCACACTGTTTTCTTTAAAAAAAATGTTTACCAGAAACTGAACTTCAGTTGTTTTTTTGGTTGTTTTAATTCAAATCTTGAAAACAGCATGGTGATGCCGTATTGTTTTCAAAGGAACTGTCTTCCATCTGAGGCAACAACATCAGCCTCAGTGGAGGAATTCAAAGCCCGGATCTAACCCCCCTCCTCCTCCCTTCCCCCCCTCTCCCCCCAGTCCCAACCTCAACCCATCCTTCCCTGCTTCCCCCCCTCCCCAATCGCTCCCCCCCCCCCCCCCCCCCCCTTCCTTGTCCCCTTGTAGCTGACCATCTGGGCAGCCATTCATTTGGATTGTAATATTTACGGAAGCCCCTTGTTATAGTATCATAATCTTCAAAATGTTGAAGGAGGATACGTATAGAAAGAAGAAGGCAATGTAATCATTTTACAAGGCTTACCTGACTCAAACTGTCTCTGTCCATCATTTTAACTGTCTGTCTGTCTCGTTATCTCTCTCTCTTGCATTGTCCCCCTGAATCCTCCAACAGGGTTCTGCCCCTGGACCCCTGCCTTTCAAGGTTTTTTTCATTTTGGGAAGTTGCACCCATGCATAATATGAAGTGTTGTGTGCTGGTTTGTAATTTTATTTGCTGGAGGGTTTTTTTTTTTTATATATATATATATATATATTTTTTCCTTTTGGTGTGTTTGTTTCCTTGAAATGTTTTCGGGGAAGGGGTGTGCTTATGTGTGTGTGTTTGTACGTGCCTTTTTACTCGAGATACTCTTGTTGTGTCAATTCAAGAAAATTGATTAATCTAATTTAATCATACTGTACCAACACTCAAAGCAACTGCATTAGCCTAAATCAACCTGGAACCTTACCCTAGCACATAGTAAAAACGAAAATAGCAATACACTCTGTCATGCACACTCAAGCTTTTTCAAGTTTGAGTGAATACAGGTGCAGACCTGCCAACCTGTACGATTTTGGCGTATTTTGTACGCCAATTTACCCACAATACGACCAGTACGTCAGCCTACGGTCAGGTGAATAAAAAATACGACATAAAAAAATTGTAGTGACATTTTTCGATCCCCGAAACGATCGTTCGTTCGAAATCAGCGATTTAGCATAACTGCGAAGTGTTGGAGGGCAACCACGACTTGCAAACGAATCTCGCTTGGCCAAATCTCGCGGCGCTAGAAGGTTTGTGATGCGCGCCAAGTTGGTTTATCAACACGCACCGAAGTGAAGAGAATTTCTGAAAATGTCGAAACGCAAAAGCGACGAGCCTCCTGACGTAGGCAAAGCAAAGAAGTCACCAGCAAGATCACAAAGATTTCTTAAGAGATATTTAACTATCCCTGGAATTCGAGAGTCGACGTGAGGAAAGACCTGCGCACATTGCAGCTACTGTCAAGTCGACTTCTCCATTGCCAGTTCTGGGAAGTTTGACATTGAGCGGCACTGCAACAGGAAAATGCATCAAGATCGTGTGAAAGTGAAGCAAGCTGCAGCAGGCTTAATGCGCATAGAAGCATTTATGCAGACACAGACTGTCTCTGCCGATGAAAAAGACACTGTTCGCGCAGAATGTATGTGAACGTGATGTGTACTATTGACAGCGACAAAAAGTAGTTCCGTGCAAATTAATCCCTACATACTTGTATAGAAAGAGTTATCCTTAGAGTACACCACTTTTTCCAAGGTTCGTGAGTGCAAGAAAAAACCAAACACCTACCGATGATAAAGAATACTACTGATTATATTGGTGAAAGCTATACTAGTGGAGATTCTGGTTGTTTTTTGTACAAATAGTTCTGTGCATGTAGCTTCCTCTAATCTGTCACTCTTTTGACTCTGCCTTTTCCCTTTGCTTACTGTCATCTACTATCTTTCTGCTTTTTACTGGTCCGTGCTCCTGCCTTTTTCTTCTTCCAATAAACTCTTACAAAGATTTTCTCCAGTCAAAGACGGACATGCTGGGCCTAAACTGTTTTGTTAGTTAGGCGCATGACAACAGCATGAATCATCTGTGCTCATTTGACAGTCAACTGCTGAGCGGTTGACAGTGGGGTGAACACAGTCACAGGTTAATGAATCTGAGGGAAAACTTTTTAGTTAACCAGAATACTGCTGTTAATTGGTATTTGGTATATTCTAGTCACAGAGACTTCACTCTGTGAAATTCGGGCTGCTCTCCCCTGGAGAGCGCGTCGCCGCAAGTGCAGCGTCTACCCAATTTATATTAAAAAAATTGCAGGGGGGGGGCACAGGTTGAGGAGGGGGTGTGGGCACACCTGGAAAACATCAATTTGTCCATGCCAGGCAGCGGGATTTCTCCCTGCTCTTACCGACTTTCAACTGCCGTGGTATTTTTTACGTGTGTAAAGTGCACGGGTCAGACTAGCTTTAAGCCCCCATCCAAAGGACTCGACGTTCAGTTTGATTTTCCTGTCAAACTAGAAAGAAAGGGAGAGGAGGCCGGGATTCGAAAGGGAGAGGAGGCCGGGATTCGAACCGGGGTCACTCATGCTGCAGTCATGCATTACAATTGGCAGGCGAACGTCTTAACCCTTTTACCACCAATGTCGCATTTATGCACCACAATGGTTTAACACCCATGTCACTAAAAAGTATCAAACCAGGGCCTGTTATCCAAAGACCCTGTTTTCTTACTTTTGGGAGGTAAGGATAGGCCTAATGTTATACATGTCACAGAGGAATTCACAATATTGCAGATTTTTTTTTCTTCTCTACTCGGGTAAGTTTAATGGACATTTTTGGCTGAAAAATGGTTGGCGGTGAACGTCTTAACCACTGTTCCACCTTTCTCCCTTGCAGGTATGTTCAAGAACAGCTGGAACTGGATCCCTCAGATCCCAACTACCACACCTTTGCCAAGATCTTTGAAACATTCAAGGTGAGCCTTGGTCCTTTTGTGGAGGTTTACCTCATGTTGCTATTGGCATTGGCTGTGCTCTCCAATTTCACCTTCATTCAAAATATGAATATCTTCAATGAGTGTGAACCAGAACGTCTATGATGTTCATGTGTGTGTGTGTGTGTGTGTGTGTGTGTGCTCCAATTTCACTTTCATCCAAAATATGAATATTTTGAATGAGTGTGAATCTGAATGTCTATGATGTGCGTGCATGCATGCCTGTGTGTTTGTATGTGTGAGAGAGAGAGAGAGATTAATGGATATTTCGTGCACTGTATGTTTGAAAGTAAAGGAGAGGTGAAACAATTCTTTTAAAATCTCCAGTTATAAAATGTGTTTATAAGGCACATATTTATCTCATCACCACCACATATTATTCATAGAAGATATTGATGAAGCACCCTCTTCTAAAAATAATAAAACAAATAAGACATATGCTTCTTTTACAATTATATTGAGATAGTATGAGACTTATCATCATGATATCATAGAAGTCCTTCTAAAGTCCTATTAATTCCTATTATTTTAGGACTTCTAAGATATGATGATAAGTCTCATACTATCTCAATGTGAATACAGGCTCAGCTTGCTCAAATATAGGTAGCACAAAAACTCAGATAACTCACAATATTATTTTTACCCCAATGTAGTCCTTCAATGGCTTCATGTGGAATTTTATTTTTTATTATTCAAAATAAAGTTTTAGTCCTTTCAATTTTGTCTTACTAGATTCCCTCAGCGGGGATTCCTGGGGTGGGGTGGGGGGGGGGTGTCTTTCGTACAAATAATCCCCCCGCCTTCTGGAAGTTCTGTGCTTGTAACTTCCTCTAATTTGTCACTATCTTTGAGCCTTTTCCTTTTGCTTACTGTCATCTACTATCTTTCTGCCTTATTGGTCCATTCTCCTGCCTTTTTTTAAGAAATTCTTACAAAGATTTTCTCCAGCCGAAGACTGACATGCTGGGCCTAAACTATTTCATAGTTAGGCGCATAAACGGCAGCATGAAGCATCTGCGCTCATATGACAGGAAACTGAGCATAATTGTGAGTGTATGTGTGTGCGTGCGTGCATGCGTGCGTGTGTGTGAGTCAGTGCGTGTGTGTGAGTGTGTAAGAAAGAGCGTTGTGTGCAAGCATTATGTGTATTTTATTTTCTAATGAATTATTTTTATTTGTTTGCCTTTGCTTCTTGTTATCATTGTAAAGCGCACTGAGCTCATGTAAGAAAGAGTGCTATAAAAATTCACATTATCATTAAGAAGACTAGGGCAGTGGGTGGATGCCTCGTGCCTCCGTACGGGGAGTTGGACGACCCCGCCCCCTCCACGAGTCTCTCCCTGTGGGGATACCGGGGGGGGGTCTTTTATAAAAAATAGTTCTCCCATCTTGATGTTCTGTGCTTGTAACTTCCTCTAATCTGCCACTCTTTGACTCTGCCTTTTCCCTTTGCTTTCTATCATCTACTATCTTTCTGACTTATTGGCCCATTCTCCTGCCTTAAAAAGAAACAAAAATCTTCCAAAAAAAATTTCTCCTTTGAGCTCCCTCATAATTGGAATGTGTCGGCTGTACGCAATGGGGAGACCAGTGAAAACTGGAAGACGGACACATACCGTGATACGTACCCATTGTGGTCTTATGGCCTGGGAACGCAGAAGAAGAAGAAGATCCCAAATACCAAAGTTGATGTTCTAACCGTGCTGGGTTGCTCCTTCAGATAACGGAGGTGGAGAAGCCGAAGGAGAAGGTGGAGGAGAAGCTGGCGGAGAAGCAGGCAGAGAAGCCCAAGCTGGCATCCATGGCTGCCGAGGAGGACCCTGACTCCGACTCCGACTTGGACGAGGTATGGGGCGGGACGTCGTCGCCGCAGTTACTGTTCTTTGCCTCTCCCCTGGAGGTTCTCCAGAGTTGGTGGCACTCACGTCAGATGTGAAATTCGTTTTACGAAAGTACTTTATCTGTGGCTTTGCTGTCTTGTTCCAAGGTTTTTCTCATTTACTTGTACATAAATATGTGCAATGTTTTGGGTGGTTTTTGTTTGTTTGTTTTGCTCAGATTTTTTACTTCTTTGTGAAGTGCTTAGAGCCCCATAAGGAGAATAAGCGCTATGAAAATGGTCATTATTATTATTATGTAAAAGAAGAAAAGAACAAGATTGATCTTGTGTTATTTACCTTATTTGCTTACAATGACAAGGGGTGTGGGGGGTGTATGTGTGTGGGGGGGGGGGGGGCATTCTGATGCCATGACCTGAATGTGGCCCGGGCCTACTACTAGAGTAAAGTGTATAGAGCCCCAAAACATGACTGGTGGTGGGGAGGGGGGGGGGGGGGGAGCGGTTGCTTCTTTTCTGATGACCCTCTGTTGTCCAGCTCTCCAAAGAGTTTCTGTCATTATTTTGTTGTTGTTTAGAGTGTATGACGGGTGTTGTTGTGTTGCTCAGAACGCAGCAAACGAAGACGATGCCAACAAGATTTCCAAGAAGAAGCTGAAGAAGCTGACTCGCCTCAGCGTTGCCCAGCTCAAACAGGTATAGTGAAACTTGTACGACTGTATTTTTCGGATCATTAGGCGCTGCTGTGTATAAGGCAAATAGGGCAATTTTCAAGAAAAAAAAAAAAAAAGTAAAAAAGTAAAAGGGGCCCTCGTTTGTAAGGCGAAAACTGGTAGAATTATGGCATTTTAAACTCTACAACGATGCTTTTTGCATCCAATGAAGGGTTATGGCATCTGTTGGATGGTGGGAGGTTGTTTTTAAGGGCTGTTAATAAGAGAGGAGTTGCATTTGCTGCTTTTCTAGAAAACTAAAGATTCCCCAAATCTTCTTAGCTGATCTTATTGGTTTCACCAGAGAACTTAAATTCAATCTAAAATCTTCAATCTATATTAGCCATACGTTACCAACACCTAAAACCTGGGTTAACACCATAACACATAAGAAAACGAAAGTAGCCTTGGGCTAGGCCTACTACCGGATATCACTCGAGGGTTACTCCCCCTTGATACCGGTAGTGGCTAGTCCAATGAGGCGCTACTTCCGCCATTTGTGTTGTTTTGGAGCCAAGTTTAACGGATTTGTGACCTTGGTAGATGATTATAATTGACGTCAATGTGTGTGTGTGTGTGTTTCCAACTTAGCTGGTGACCAGACCTGATGTGGTTGAGATGCATGACGTGACGGCCAAAGACCCCCGTCTCCTGGTACATCTCAAGGTATGTGTGTATGGATGCTCCCTCTTGCAGGATGTCCTGAATTGCAGGATTTTTAAATTGCCTAGAGATGGCGTAGCTGGATTATGAGAATATGAGAAGCAACGATTTTCTTACACACACACACACACACTTGTACAATAAAAAGGGCCTATATAAGCATTTGCTATAGTCAAAGGAATTTAGCACTTGTTCTGGTATAGAGGGGGGGTGGGGACGTGTGAGGGAAAGACAAGTTAAAAGTCGTACACGACCGTTAAATGCCCCGGTCTAGCCGGAGACACCTGGCCCCGCATGATGCATGCAGAGTGTGTCATGCACAACCGTTAAGTCCCCCCGGATCAGCCGGGGAAACTCTGGCCCCACGTGATGTATGCAAAGGAGTAGGGGGCATGTGTGACAGTAAGGCCACACATGTTGCGTGCAGAGAAGGACCACAGACCTTTCGCAGTAAATCCGGCTACCGTAGTGGCCGCCGACCGACACAGCTCCGATCTGATCCTATATTAAACATGGGTGCTACTCTTTCAGTTTTACACTGATTTCTGTATTTTTAATTTTACCAGAAATTGAACTTCAGGTTGTTTTTTAATTCATTCAGAAAAAAGAACAAAGAAATGTTGACTGCAAGTGATTTGGGGCGTTTTGAACTTAGTTTATTTGTTCTATCTTGGAAGTTTACAAAGGCAATGTAACAATTTGACGAGGCTTATCAGACTCAAACTGTCTCTGTCTATCATTTTTACTGTCTGTCTGTCTCTTTATATCTCTCTCTCTTAACTTGCCCCTCCTGAATCTTCTGACGGGGCTCTGCCCCTGTACCCTGCTGGGGGCCATGGGTCCCTGGATCCCTGCCTTTCATTTGTTTTCATTTTGGGGAGTTGCACCCATGTATGTTCATGATGTTGTTCCTTTTCCCCCCCCAGGCCACCCGCAACAGTGTTCCGGTGCCGCGTCACTGGTGCTACAAGCGCAAGTACCTGCAAGGAAAGCGCGGCATCGAGAAGACGCCCTTCGAACTGCCAGACTTCATCCGGGCCACCGGGATTGAGGACATGCGAGCCGCCTTACAGGAGAAGGTGAAATGTTAACCCCTTGACTGCCGTACAACGTATCACGTACTGACTTGATGATATCACTGATGACATCATCAAATGAAGAGGAATAACTGATAGGGCTCCCAGGGACCCCCATTTGGGGGTCTATGAAGCACCAACATTCTCAAGGACCCTCTAAAAGAATGTGCAGGGGGTCCCGGGGATACACTAAAAATAATATTTTTAGCATTTGCAATGCCACTGGGTCCCTCTATCCCACCTCTAGGACCCTCTATGCTGTAAGTGAAGGAGTCCCTGGGACCCCTTGTTTTGTGGGACAATTGGGAGCCCTGGACATTCTGGTTTTTGCTCAAGCACAGTCAAGAGAGTTATACCCCCAGAACCATTTTTCCAGATTGGCTATCAGTTTTCTTTTTCATGTCATGATTTGTAGAATTATTATTTTCTGGCAGTCAAAGAGTTAACAGTTTTAAAATCTGCTGAGATGTAGTTTTACATAATTAAGATTTTTGTTATTTTATGGTTCTTAGTGTTGCTTCAGTACTGCATTTTTCGGACTATAAGGCGATTCTTTTCTTCCCTGAGTGAGACCCTGCGCCTTGCAATAGGATCACTAATAGAGTAAGAAAATATGGGACTCAACACCACAAAAGGGATATTAACCCTTGTCTTCCCTGAGTGAGACCCTGCACCTTGTAATAGGGTCACTAATAGAGTAAGAAAATATGGGACTCAACACCACAAAAGGGATATTAACCCTTGTCTTCCCTGAGTGAGACCCTGCACCTTGTAATAGGGTCACTAATAGAGTAAGAAAATATGGGACTCAACACCACAAAAGGGATATTAACCCTTGTCTTCCCTGAGTGAGACCCCTGCGCCTTGCAATAGGATCACTAATAGAGTAAGAACATATGGGACTCAACACCACAAAAGGGATATTAACCCTTTTCTTCCCTGAGTGAGACCCCTGCGCCTTGCAATAGGATCACTAATAGAGTAAGAACATATGGGACTCAACACCACAAAAGGGATATTAACCCTTTTCTTCCCTGAGTGAGACCCCTGCGCCTTGCAATAGGATCACTAATAGATTAAGAAAATATGGGACTCAACACCACAAAAGGGATATTAACCCTTTTCTTCCCTGAGTGAGACCCCTGCGCCTTGCAATAGGATCACTAATAGAGTAAGAACATATGGGACTCAACACCACAAAAGGGATATTAACCCTTTTCTTCCCTGAGTGAGACCCCTGCGCCTTGCAATAGGATCACTAATAGAGTAAGAACATATGGGACTCAACACCACAAAAGGGATATTAACCCTTTTCTTCCCTGAGTGAGACCCCTGCGCCTTGCAATAGGATCACTAATAGAGTAAGAACATATGGGACTCAACACCACAAAAGGGATATTAACCCTTTTCTTCCCTGAGTGAGACCCCTGCGCCTTGCAATAGGGTCACTAATAGAGTAAGAAAATATGGGACTCAACACCACAAAAGGGATATTAACCCTTTCGCCGCCAGCCATTTTTCAGCCACAAAATACCATTAAACTTAGCTGGGTAGAGAAAACAAAATTATCTGCAATATTGGGAATTCCTCTGTGACATGTATAACATTTGGCCTACCCTTACCTTCCAAATTTAAGAAAATAGGGTTTTCGAATAGCAGGCCCTGATTTAATGCCTTTTAGTGACATGGGTGTTAAACCATAAATGCGACATTGGCAGCGAAAGGGTTAAACTGGGGAGATAAAAGAATATTGCGAATGTTCCGATTTCTTTGTAAGTCCACTTTTTTGAGTTAGTTGGTTTCTACTGTATGTCATTTTGTTTTTGCAGGAGGAGCAGAAGAACCTGAAGGCCAAGATGCGGGAGAAGGTTCGGCCCAAGCTGGGCAAGATCGACATTGACTACCAGAAACTGCACGACGCCTTCTTCAGGTTCCAGACCAAGCCCAAGATGACCATCCACGGAGACCTCTACTATGAGGTAACCACCTTCTTCTTCTTCTTCTTCTTCTTCTTCTTCTTCTTCTTCTTCTTTTTCTTCTTCTTCTGGACATTGACTACCAGACACTCAGACCTGACCTGCCTACTGCTACGATTTGGCCATAGCAGCTACGAAAAATAAAGCTTTGCTACGGAAAAAAGAAAATTGCCAACGCATTTTATTTTTGCTTATGCCGTTCCCGGTTTTGTCTGTTTCTTAGAGCAGACGCCGTGTCAATTATCTGATCAGTTTCAATAATGAAATGGCTTATAAGTCATATAGTAATTTTGTTAAAAAATGTGTGTGTTACAGTGGAACCTCCCTTATAAGACCTTAAAAAATCATCCAAAATGAGGTCTTATAAGGGAGGGGTCTTATAAGGGAGGGGTCTTATAAGGGAGATAATTCTAATACTTACAAAGAAGGGCAATGTCTCAGAGAAGTAGGTCTTATGTGGGAAGGAGTCTTGTAATGGGAGATCTTATAAGGGAGGTTCCACTGTATAATATTTGTTGCAAGTGAATGGGATGGTAACATGTGTTGTTGTTTTGGCTGGCAGTCCAAGGAGTTTGAAACGCGCCTCAAGGAGAAGAAGCCCGGGAACCTGACTGACGATTTGCGTGTGGCCCTGGGGATGCCTGTGGGATCGGTGAGTGTTTGTATTTCACTGTGTGCTTAGTGTATGCTGGGGGGGGTATATTGTTGATGTTCTTGTTCTTATTTTTGTTTCAATGTTAAAGATACACTGACCCACCACGATTAAGTCCCTTGGTTTTTTTCTGGGTAGCTGTGACCCATATACAAATGCCCCCAACTTGAAATTGAGGCTGCTCTTTAAAATGATGTCTCGTTTTCAATTTGGGGGCATTTGTATGGGAGTCAAACCTGGTCAAAACAAGATTTCCTACCAGGTATAAGAGGGAAAACACGTGAAACCCGTGATTTTGACACGTGATCTGGTGGGTCTTTAAAGAATGCAAAATCAAGGTTTCCAAACACATTAACAAGATGCACTGAAATTTTGTTTGATGTGAAATTTACATATATTGAAATGGACATGCTGCTGTTATGCTTTTCCATCAATAAAGTTTCAATTATAAAATGCCTTTTTGATTTATACTTGGGAAACTAAGCGCATTAGTGGAAGATCTAAATTGACTGTGGTTTGATTGATTGCCATTTTCATTATTCTTAAGACTGATTACTTTCTGTGCACATTCCACCATGGTGAAATAAATGCAGACCAGAAAAATCACACAGCCAAGATTGGCATCATTTTAAAGGGACCTACCAAAGCTGCCTGTCTGCTTTATTTATTTATTTTGAGATTGACTTTTTACAGACAACCCTTGATTTATGAAAGCTACATTTGGCTTTGCCAACAGGTATATCAAGCAATGGTTGTAGAGGTCTACAACTCACTTTTTTGTCTCCAGAAAATGTGGAAAGACAAACAGAACTTCATCCACCACCCCACCCCCACCCCCGTGGGGATACCGGGGGATCTTTTGTATAAATAGTTCCCCCACCTTCTGGAAGTTCTGTGCTTGTAGTTGTAATTTCATTTACTCTGTCACTCTCTTTGATTCTGCCTTTTCCCTTTGCTTGCTGTCATCTACTATCTTTCTGCCTTACCAGGTCCATTCTCCTGCCTTTTTTTCAAGAAACACTTTAAAAAACATTTCCTCGGACATGCTGGGCCTAATTATTTATTTCTTAGGCGCATAACGGTAGCATGACGCATCTGTGCTCATAATTGACAGGAATCATGTCTGAGTGATCAAAGAAGAAGAAGAAGAAGAAACAGAGCTTCAGACATATTTTTGCTTTCTGCTTTATAGGTGTAGATGTAATTATTTGTGAACACGGCCGTTGCAGAATGCTGAGCGTGTGCCTCCCCCCTGGCTGATCGCCATGCAGCGCTATGGGCCCCCACCCTCCTACCCCAACCTGAAAATACCCGGCCTCAATGCTCCCATTCCTGAGGTGAGCACGCTTACACTGTTTGCCGTCTGGCTTTAGTTGGATCAAACTGCTTGTGTGTTTTGAAAGTAACAAGAGTACATGGGAGCAACTTGTCCTGCTATACTAGGATTTCCTGGTTTTTAATTTTACCACAAAAGGAATTTCCTATTTTAAAAATTTCAAACAAGATCTTTGTGTGTCTACTGTATTTTTCAAACACTTTAAAAGAAGCATGTGTATAAATTGTGGAAAAAGCAAACTAAAATACCTTCATAAATCCATTTTTTCTTCAGCTGCAGGGGGCCGTTACCCCTAGACCCCGGCCTTTCAGGTCTTTTCATTTTGTGTAGTTGCACCCATGAAACTATAATATGAGGATAAAATTAATAATGTCTTTACAAAATGATGCCAAGGATTGGAATTTTGTAAGCAGTGAGCGAAATGATAAACAGTTGGCAAAGTGATTGTTATTAAATAGACGATTTTCTGAGAGAAAAAACAAGGGGTCCAAACACATTCAGTGTTGATTCTAGAGCGCGTCCTGATGTGAAATCGCGCAAAATTTACGGTGATGACGCCTAAATAAAAAGCCAGTGCATCCCCTGTGACGCTAGAAAAAAACTTTGGACGCGTTTTTAAACCACCAATGCGACATTACAAAATTGCACTGCTACTTTGCGTATGGCCAGTAAGCCGGAAATGGGTAATTCTCTTTCGCGCCATTGGACGTCCGGAAGATTCGGGACCAACATCCAATGCAATTCCAAATGACGACGAACTTCAGATTGCCGACAGCGATGTTTCTGTGACTGAGCTGCCAAGTGACGCAGGTGGCGATGATCATGAGGAGGTTCAAAAGAAAACCAGTGCCAGTGGTGATACATCAAAACAAGAACGTTTAAGAAAAACTGGCTTACAAAATGGCCGTGGTTAGAAAATCGAGACGACGGCATGAGGTGCTTGATTTGTTTAAGTCATGTTTGTTGAGTCATATTAAATTATGCATGGGGAGATATCTCATAAAATCTGTTCGTCTTCTGGGACCCCATTTTTTGACCATGAAGAGTCCCTAGGACTCTCTTTTTTCATCTTTAAAAGTCTAGAATCAACTGACTTTGTGAAAATTAGAGTTGATTACCTCAACTTACTCTGTCAAAACTATAGCAACCATACCGCAAGATGCTAGTCAGCATACTTACAAACATATTTCTGAAAAAAATAAGGGGTGGCCAGAAGGCAGAGCTTCAGACTGATTTTTGAACTTGCTGCTGTTACGTAGATATAGATGACATCAATTTGTGAACGACGCACTGCAGAATGCTACATGCTGTCCCCCCTGGCTGATCGCCATGCAGCGAGGGCTGGGCCCCTACCCTCCTACCCCAACCTGAAAATACCCTGTTTGACCGATCCCATTCCTGAGGTGAGCTCGCTTACACTGTTTGCCGTCTGGCTTTAGTTATTTCCGAACTGCTTCCTATTTTGACAGTTCTGTCATGGAGTAACTGTCTGTAAGTGTCCTTGGCTTATTTTTTTCACAACACCGAAATCTGCTTTTTTTATCTTTTGCATTTCTTTTATGAGTTTTTTTTTTTTCATATTGAAAAACGTTTAATTGTGGTAGTTGTGACTAAAATGTTTTCTTTTTACTTCAGCTGCAGGGTTTAACCCTAGACGCCGCCTTTCATTTTTCATTTTGTGTAGTTGCACCCATTAAACTTAATATGGGGATAAAATTAATAATGTCTTTACAAAATGATGCCAAGGATTGTGAATTTTGTAACAGTGAGCGAAATGATAATCCTTACCTCAAAGTGATTTAAGAAAATAGGGTTTTCTGAGAGAAAAAACCAGGGGAGAGCACTTTAGGTGTTGATTCTAGAGCGCGTCCTGGCCGAAATCGCGGTCAAAAATCCGCCCAAAATTTACGGTGATGACGCCTAAATAAAAAGTCAGTGCTCCCCTGTGACGCTAGAAAAAAACTTTTCTCGCGTTTTTAAACCACCAATGCGACATTAAAATTGCACTGCACTTTGCGTATGCCAGTAAGCCGGAAATCAGTAATTCTCTTTCGCGCCATTGGACATCCGGAAGATTCGGGACCTGAATCCAATGCAATTCCAAAGGACGAACTTGAGATTGCTTCAGGCGATGTTTCTGTGACTGAGCTGCCAAGTGACGCAGGTTTGATGATCATGAGGAGGTTCAAAAGAAAACCAGTGCCAGTGCCTGAAGCCATCAAAACAAGAACGTTTAAGAAATGCTGGCTTCAAAATGGCCGTGGTTAGAAAATGAGACGACGGCATGAGGTGCTTGATTTGTTTCAGGCAGTCATATTAAATTATGCATGGGGAGATATCTCATAAAATCTGTTCGTGCTTCTGGGACCCCATTTTTTGACCATGAAGAGTCCCTAGGACTCTCTTTTTTCATCTTTAAAAGTCTGAATCACACTGACTTTGTGAAAATGAGAGTTGATTACAGGCACTTACTCTGTCAAAACTATAGCAACCATAGGCAGATGCGAGTCAGCCTGACAAACTGAATTCTAAAAAAATAAGGGATGGCCAGTGGCTACAAACTGATAGAACTTGCAAACTGAAGTAAAAATATAATTGACATCAATTTTAGAACGACGCACTGCATTCTACAGGCTGTGTGTCTCCTCAAACCTGAATTCAGGCTGTTTGATCTACCTGCTTCAGAGTAGTGGTCCCCTGAAGACCGATTGAATTAGGTAAGATTGATCCCACTTCCATGGCACTCTCCTTAATTATTTCCGAACAATTCCTATTGCAACAGTTCTGTCATGGAGTAACTGTCTGTAAGTGTCCTTGGCTTATTTTTTCCACAACACCGAAATCTGCTTTTTTTATCTTTTGCATTTCTTTTATGAGTTTTTTTTGTTTCATATTGAAAAACGTTTAAGGTAGTTGTGACTATGTTTTCTCTTTACTTTGACTTAGTTGCCTGAAGCCTGAATTTTTCAGGCAGTTTGATAACTGGTTCAGGCAGTGGTGTGCCTGAAGGCAGTGGTGTGCCTGAATTCTGGCAGTATGATATAACTTCAGGCCTATCCTTGCCTCACAAGCCTGAATTCAGGCCCTGATTTGATGCCATAGGTGTTCAGGCAGTGGTGTGCCTGAATGTGCCTGAATGCTGGCAGGGTTTGAAGCTTCATAAAATTTGTGGTTTGCTTCCCTGCCTGAATTCAGGGTTTTCTCAGATCAGTGGTGTGCCGAGCCACCAAGGCATTAACAGGGGTGCATGTGGGTGTGCCTGAAGCCTGAATTCAGGCAGTTTGATGCTGGTTCAGGCAGTGGTCTGCCTGAAGACGGCTCTTCTCGTGCTCTTTGTGCTCTTAAATTGACCGTTACAGCAAGGGTTATGATGGGAAGTTCAGGCAAACTCTTTGGTCACTGCATGCACCCATGCATTAAGGTGATCGACTAAATGGTTTGAAAGGTGGTACTGTGGAACCTCCCTTAGACCTTCAAAAGTCATCCAAAATAAGGTCTTATAAGGGGAGGTAATTTTAATACTTACAAAGAAGGGCAATGTCTCATAGAAGTAGGTCTTATGTGGGAGGGAGTCTTATAATGGGAGGTCTTATAAGGGAGGTTCCACTGTAATAAAGAAACTGACTTGTGCATGATGTATTTTGGTGTCAGGGCTGTTCGTTTGGCTACCATGCAGGCGGATGGGGCAAGCCCCCGGTGGATGAAACGGGCAAACCCCTGTACGGGGACGTCTTCGGGACACAGGGGGCCGACGCTCAGGTGGGTACTTTCTCTTTTCAAGCTCCCTGTCTATGGAATTCCCTGCCCCTGTCTCTCGGACATGCTAATTCTTCATCAGCATTTAGGTCAAACTTGAAAAATGCACATCTTTTGTAAGCTGTAGCTCTGTATCGAAATGGTTGTGCATGTGTGTGTGTGTGTGTGTGTGTGTGTGTTTGTCTGTGTGTGTGTCTTTGTCTGTGTCTGTGTGTGCGCATGTGTGCATGTGCACGCTCTGGCGTGTTCGTGCGTGAGGGAGGGAGTGATGCAGTCTGGTTTGTTTGTTGCGTACGTTCGATGTGTGAATGGAGATTTAGTAACATTTTATTTGTAAAGCGCCCTGAGGTTTCACCTAGAAGTATCCCTATATAAGTATCCCTATTATTATTATTATTATTATTATTATTATTATTATTATTACTGCGTGTATTTCTTTAACAGTTATGTGGAAAACAACTTTTAAAATGCACACACACACACACACAAAAAGGGCGGCGCAGCACTAGCTGCAACGCTTTCCCAAGGTGGGAGCAACCCAAATTTCACCAGAGACGAGTCTGTGCCTTTAAAAGCGATATCAATACCAATACCGCAACGTCATAATACAGTGTAGAGTGGCACAGTGGTAGCGCGTTCTCCTTGTGTCAAGTAAACCCGAGTTCGAACCTGGGTACAGGGGATTTTTCCTCTCACTTTGCACTAGGCCTTACGGTCTGTACGTGGAGTCTTTCGTACGGAAAACCCTAAATAAGTGGAAGAAAGAAGGATGAAAGTTTACGCATATAGGTGAAATTCGGACACGTGCGCAAATCTTTTCCCTTCTTTGTTTCACTTATTTATGGATTGCGCACGGGTTTCCGCATGGAATATCCGCTTATGTGTGTACACGGCCTTATTGTTCGTGGACGATTTAAGAAGACATAGTCCACAGTTTCATCGTCAACACACTACGGTCGTTGGTTTGTAAGTCCTGTAGTTTATGTTAAACGTTGGCAGTTATGACAGAAAATAAAACAAACTGAAAGGATTTCAGACTAGATGAAATAAAATCAGCATCACCGTGTTCAAAGAGCGATATTTCGATTTATTATAAAATCTTTGTCCAGCTAAAGCGCTGGCCAACTGAATGGTTGAAGCAACGAATCATCCCATGTCATCCAAAAACTAAAAGGACTTGAAAACTTTTGAAAACTTAAACTTTATTTTCCAAGGATAAAGATTTTAGGCAACGCCTATTCCAATTTGTCCTTGATACATGTACGAACATAGAACACAAACATGGCAAGGCATACTATTACACAAGGACAAGAATACAAGACAGAATTTGAATGTAAGAGAAGTTATGAAGGAATGTAATGAAATGCAATGAAGATATTATTATTAGGTGTAGAGTGGCACAGTGGTAGCGCGTTCGCTTGGTGTCAAGTAAACCCGAGTTTGAACCTGGGTACAGGGGATTTTTTCCTCACACTTTGCACTAGGCCTTATGGTCTGAACGTGGAGTCTTTCGGATGAGACGATAAACTGAGGTCCTGTGTGCCCATGCACTTAGCATACATTAAACCCAGTGGCAACGGAAAAAAAATCGCATGCAAAAAAAAAAAAAAAAAAAAAAATTGTCTGTGCTTACCAATATTCTAAAACCATGCTGTGGGGGTTTTTCAGAGCGTTTTTGCATCCGAATAGAGCGCATGATTATCAAGTTCCTTTGACTGTAACGGTTGTGAAATGTGCAGGAGGCAGCGGACGAGGAAGAGATCGACAAGTCTCACTGGGGAGAACTGGAGTCGGAGTCGGAATCCGAAGAGGAATCCGAGGAGGAGGAGGAGGAGAAGGACGACTCTGGCCTGGTCACTCCAGCTGAGGGGTCAGTGGTGGGCACGTCGCCTCTGTCACAGTGTGGGGGAGGGTGAGGGAGGGGTAGAGAAGGACGACTCTGGCCTGGTCACTCCAGCTGAGGGGTCAGTGGTGGGCAGTCGCCTCTGTCACAGTGTGGGGGAGGGTGAGGGAGGGGTAGAGAAGGACGACTCGGGCCTGGTCACTCCAGCTGAGGGGTCAGTGGTGGGCAGTCCTCTGTCACAGTGTGGGGGAGGGTGAGGGAGGGGTAGAGAAGGACGACTCGGGCCTGGTCACTCCAGCTGAGGGGTCAGTGGTGGGCAGTCCTCTGTCACAGTGTGGGGGAGGGTGAGGGAGGGGTAGAGAAGGACGACTCGGGCCTGGTCACTCCAGCTGAGGGGTCAGTGGTGGGCAGTCCTCTGTCACAGTGTGGGGGAGGGTGAGGGAGGGGTAGAGAAGGACGACTCTGGCCTGGTCACTCCAGCTGAGGGGTCAGTGGTGGGCAGTCCTCTGTCACAGTGTGGGGGAGGGTGAGGGAGGGGTAGAGAAGGACGACTCGGGCCTGGTCACTCCAGCTGAGGGGTCAGTGGTGGGCAGTCCTCTGTCACAGTGTGGGGGAGGAGGAGGGAGGGGTAGAGAAGGACGACTCTGGCCTGGTCACTCCAGCTGAGGGGTCAGTGGTGGGCAGTCCTCTGTCACAGTGTGGGGGAGGGGAGGGGGGGGTAGAAGGGAGGGAGGGAGGTAGTGGGCGTAGGGAGAAGGAAATTTAGCAAGAAGGATGTTGTTGTGGTACCCTGGCTTAAAGACTCCAGGGATCATCCCAACAGCCGAAGCACTTGAACACTATGGTACAAATGCACCAGCTAGGGACGAGAACATTACGTGTGTGACCATTTTTTATTACCCCGCCACGTGGGCAGCCACACTCTGACTTCGGAGGAAGCAGGAGGCAATAAAGCTGAGAAACGTTGCTAAGTATTTTGAGGATTAAGTTTATGACCTCTTCACTGCCAGAGGAAAGCTGAGAAATTATCAAATTTCTTATCATAAGATTTAAATCGGAGAAAATGGTCCAGAGATACATCTTACCTGGCTTGTCTAAACCCAAAACCATAATTCCAGGAGTATGACATCAAAAGTTATGACATCATCAACGACATCTCTCCACCCAGGTGTAAACGGGCACCTGGCTCTGTCTGGGGTAGAAGGAGAGGGTTGGGCCCCATAATTAATTGACCCTGCATCCCCCTGGGGATACCTGGGGGGTCTTTTATACAAATAGTTCCCCCACCTTCTGGAAGTTCTGTGCTTGTAACTTCCTCTAATCTGTCACTCTCTTTGACTCTGCCTTTTCCCTTTGCTTACTGTCATCCTCAAATCCCTTTGGCCGAGAGAGTGGGGATGTACCCTGGGCAAGGCATCTCCACTATAAACTAATTCTCGCCCCGCCCCGCCAGAATAGTATCTGCCCCCTCTGCTATCTGGCAGTCATTGTCGGAAACGACACACAGGCAACAGCTGTCATCCACCGTCTTTCTGCGTTACTGGTCCATTCTCCTGCCTTTGTTCTAGAAATTCTTATGATCCAGCCCAAGACAGATATGCTGGGCCTAACTATTTCCTAGTTAGGCGCATAACGGCAGGATGATGCATCTGCGCTCATATGACAGGAGACTTGTCTGAGCGACCGAACAAGACTAAGAAGAAAAATTGACCCTGCAGGGACCTTAACCTTTTTGACCTGTACACTATTCTTGTGTGTAGGTCAAAAAGGTCACGTGTGTGTTTTGTGAGTGTGTGTGTGCGTGTGCGTGCATTTGTGTTTGTACAAGTGTATGTTTGTGTAAGTGTGTGTGCGTTTCAGTGAGAATGTGTTTTTTGTGTGTTTGATGAAATGTGTGTGGGTCTGTGTGCGTATGTCTGTGCGCAAGAACGCGTTCACTCGCGTGCGTGCGTGTGTGTTTGTTGTGTGTCTGGTGTGCGTGTGTGAGTGTTTCAATGCTGATTGTAAAGCGCTTTGTGCTCGATAAAAAGCGCTATGTAAGTGTCCGTTTATTAGTATTATTACAGTGGAACCTCCCTTATATAAGACCTTAAAAAATAATTCAAAATGAGGTTTTATAAAGGAGGGGTCTTAAGACTCTTATAATGAAGGTAATTTTAACACTTAGAAAGAAGGGCAATGTCTCAGAGAAGTAGGTCTTATATGGGAGGGAGTCAGCTTCTTCTTCTTTGATCACTCGGACAGTTTCCTGTCAATTATGAGCGCAGATGTGTCATGCTGCCGTTATGCGCCTAACTAAGAAATAGTTAGGCCCAGCAAGTCAGACTTCGGCTGGAGGAAATCTTTTTGAAAATGTTTCGTGAAAAAAGGCAGGAGAATGGACAGAAAGATAGTAGATGACAGTAAGCAAAGGGAAAAGGCAGAGTCAAAGAGAGTGACAGATTAGAGGAAGTTACAAGCACAGAACTTCCAGAAGGTGGGGGAACTATTTATACAAAAGATCCCCCCGGTATCCCCAGGGGGGGGTAGTCTTATAATGGGAGGTCTTCAGGGCTCCCAATCGTCCCGCAAAACAAGGGGTCCCAGGGACTCCATCACTTACAGTATAGAGGGTCCCAGCGGCATTGAGAATGCTAAAAATAATTTTTCTAGTGCGTCCCTGGGACCCCCTGCACATTCTTTTAGAGGGTCCTTGAGAATTTTAGTGCTTCATAGACCCCCAAATGGGGGTCCCTGGGAGCCCTGGGTCTTATAAAGGTTCCACTGTCTTATTGTTCAGGCTGGTGACGCCTAGCGGTCTGACGTCGATACCGGTGGGCGTGGAGACGCCGGACATGATTGAGCTGCGGAAGAGGCGCATCGAGGACGCCATGGACCAGGGCGGGGACACGCCCGCCCTCTACACCGTGCTGCCAGAGAAGAAGACCAACGTGGGCGGGGCTATGATGGGCTCCGCCCACATCTACGACATTGCTGGCGTAAGTGTGTGTGTGTGTACGACATCTCGGGAGTAAGTGTGCGTATGTGTGTGTGTGTGTGTGTATGCGACATTTCGGGAATAAGTGTGCGTGTGTGTGTGTGTGTATGCGACATTTCTGGAGTAAGTGTGTGTGTGTGTGTGTGTGTATACAACTTCTTGGGAGTAAGTGTGTGTGTGTGTGTGTACACAACTTCTTGGGAGTAAGCGTGTGCAGGTGTTTCACTTTGATGTATAGGTGCAGGCTGGTAATGGAGATGTTTCACTTTGATATACAGGTGCAGGCAGGTACTGCAGGTGTTTCACTTTGATGTACAGGTGCAGGCAGGTAATGCAGTTGTTTGATGTACAGGTAATGGAGATGTTTCATTTTGATGTACAGGTGCGGTCAGGTAATGCAGGTGTTTTGATGTACAGGTGATCAAGGTGTTTGATGTACAGGTGATCAAGGTGTTTGACTTTTGCTGTGCAGGTGCCGGGCGGCAAGAAGGGCGGGGAGAAGAGTGTGACGGGGGCGGAGGGTGTGGAGGTGACGCTGAACCCAGAGGAGCTGGACCTGGACACGGCGGCCATGCAGGCCAAGTACGACGAGACAGTGAGGCAGCAGCACGAACAGCTGGAGAAGGAGGACCTCTCTGACATGGTCGCCGCTCACGCCGCTAAACAGAGGGTGAGATTCTGTGTGTGTGTGTGTGTGAAGTACGACGAGACTGTGAGGCAGCAGCACGAACAGCTGGAGAAGGAGGACCTCTCTGACATGGTCGCCGCTAAGCAGAGGGTAAAACAGAAGGGTGAGATTCTGTGTATGTGTGTGTATGTGAAGTACGACGAGACTGTGAGGCAGCGGCACGAACAGCTGGAGAAGGAGGACCTGTCTGACATGGTCGCCGCTCACGCTGCTAAGCAGAGGGTCAGTGTGTGTGTGTGTGTGAAGTACGACGAGACAGTCAGGCAGCGGCACGAACAGCTGGAGAAGGAGGACCTCTCTGACATGGTCGCCGCTAAGCAGAGGGTGAGATTCTGTGTATGTGTGTGTGTGTCTGTATGTGAAGTACGACGAGACTGTGAGGCAGCGGCACGAACAGCTGGAGAAGGAGGACCTCTCTGACATGGTCGCCGCTCACGCCGCTAAACAGAGGGTGAGAGTTTATGGAAAATTTGGGAGGTTCGGGCTGGATGGGTGTGTTTGTGTGTGCTAAGTGCGATGAGATGGTGGGCAAGCAGCAGTCACTGCTGGAGAAGGAAGATCTGTCTGACATGGTCACCGCTAAACAGAGGGTGAGTTCTGTGTGTGTGTGTGTGTGCGTGTGTGCACCAAGTACAATGAAGCCGTGCACGAACAGCTGGAGAAGGAAGAGCTGTCTGACATGGTCACCGCTCACGCCGCTAAACAGAGGGTGAGATTCTGTGTGTGTGTGTGTGTGTGTGTGTGTCTGTGCGTGTGTGCACCAAGTACAATGAAGCTGTGCACGAACAGCTGGAGAAGGAAGAGCTGTCTGACATGGTTGTTGCACACGCCGCTAAACAGAGGGTGAGATTTTGTGGAAAATTTGGGGGGCTGGATGGGGGGGTGTTGAGTGTGTGTGTGAAGTACGACAAGACTGTGCACAACAGCAGTCACTGCTGGAGAAGGAAGATCTGTCTGACATGGTCGCCGCTCATGCTGCTAAACAGAGGGTGAGATTCTATGGACATTTTGGGGGGCTGTGGGTGGGTGGGGGAGGTGAGGGGGTGATGACGGGATGGCATTGGTAGGTGGTGAGTGTATGTGTGTTCCGTTTATCATCTTTGCTATTGAAAATGAGAATTTTCATTGCTCAAATGAGTTCATGTTAAATAGGAATAATGAAAATATGTACATCTGCTTTGGATGTGCACATTTGCAGTATGTAATGAAGAAATAATGACTGAGCTGAGAACTGGGTGTAGATTCACGTGTTTGTGTTCATTTTGTTTCCAAAGGCAAACACCTAACCTTTTAAGAATATACCATGGTATGATTGGTTGTCTTCTTCTTCTTCTGCCTTCTCAGGACATATGGCCATAGTGGGTAAGGTACATATGTGTCCGTTTTTCAGTTTTCACTGGTCTCCTCGCTGCATTCAGCCGACACATTCCAATTTCGGAGGAGCTCAAAGGAGAAAAACTATTTGGAAGATTTTTTTTTAAAAAGGCAGGAGAATGGGCCAATAAGTCAGAAAGATAGTAGATGATAGAAAGCAAAGGGAAAAGGCAGAGTCAAATAGATTGGAAGATGAGAGGAAGTTACAAACATGGAACTTCCAGAAGGTGGAACTATTTTTATGAAAGACCCCCTGGTATCCCCATGGGGGTTGGGGGGGGGGGGAGACCCTGTGACGCGTGTCAAATACGGCCTTTCGTTATCTCCCAAAATTAACATTGGATAATGGATGGATCCTAATGTCATACCTTTTAGTGACATTAAATTAGTGTGGTGCAGAAATAACTGCGACATCGGCGGTGAAAGGGTTAAAACACCTAACTGTTGAAAATATACCATGGTATACTCTACTCAGTTGTCGGGTGTTTCTTTAACATGTACGCTTGCCCGTCATTTATCTATTGGATGAGCGTCGTTGTTTTTATTATTATCTGTAAATGCATTTGTGAGAAAACAAATCTAATACTGTGCAACCTCCCTTATAAGACCTTCAAAAATAATCCAAAATGAGGTCTTTATGAGGGAGGGGTCTTATAAGGGAGGTAATATTAATACTTACAAAGAAGGGCAATGTCTCAGAGAAGGAGGTCTTATATGGGAGGGAGTCTTATAATGGGAGGTCTTATAAGGGAGGTTCCACTGTACTGCAATGATTTCAATGAGCTGGATTGTTGTGCTAACTCGTCTTTTTGTGGGTTGCAGAAACGCAAGAAGCAGCAGGCAGACAGCGGCAAGTCATCAAAAAGATACAAGGATTTCAAGTTTTGATGTTTCGTTGTTGCGTGCCACATGACGTTTGTCATTTTTTTCCATTTATCACGAGTCATGGTAGGAAAGTTTGGGACAGATTTTTGAAAGTGGCTACTTTGTGCTTGGCTAAGTTTCTTTCTAGTGGTCAAGAATTGTTCAGAGAGATTAGATCTAAAAAGAACTAGGTGGTAGGTTTAATCGGTCATCTTGCCATGGCTATTATTGAAATAATTTGATTGTGATTCGCGTGGGTGTGTGTAAATGTTGACTGTTGGTAACGTGAAGTAATAAAGAGTATTCAGCGATGGCTTGGAGCCAAAACAGAATATCTCTAGATAGTCCATTGAACTTATTGCAAAAAACAATAACTTGTTTCAAAAAAGACTACAAATATAAAATGGGGATTATCCTTTTTATATTTCTGCAGGTGTTTTTTTTATACAAGTTATTAATTTTCGTAATAAGTTCAATAATACGTCAATGGACTATCTTGAGATAGTCCGTTTTGGCTCTAAGCCATCAAAATCGTTTTGTTGAGATGTGTTTTGGAGAGAAAAATATTATGAACTGGCGATGGGTTGATGGGTTGTTCAATGAAGATGTTTTTTTGACAGAATGCTAACTAAGGTTGTGTGTTTAGGGGGGGGATGCTTACTGCAGCAAAATATAGCTACTTGCAATAACTTATCGATTACTTTGTGTTCAGAAACTGTTCAAAGTGTAAGTAACAGTTGCGTGTACAGTACAGTAACAATATTGTGAAGATAGCTTAAAGGTGGACACTGACGGATGAGTTTTTGCAAGAAACACGTCAAGATCACCAGAAAGACAGCCTTTTCAAGGATCGGAACACTCACTTTGCTCTGGTTTCCTAGAAATCAAACCGTCAAAATGGCGATAACTCCTTGGCGGAGATGCCGGAGAGAGTAGCCATTTTGGATGGGGTGGGTGGAGGAGGTCACTGATTGTGGTTGAAGCGTTTTCTTTTTTTGTAGTGCAGTAAAAAAAAAAAGGAGCTATTTCCTTTGTTGTGAGCGAAACTCATGTAGATAAACTGTATAAAATAATTTTAAAATAAAAATAAAAAGGCTTGTATTGCAAAACTTTTGTGCAAACGATTTGGCGGCCATTACAAAAGAGACGGCACACGCGTTCTCTTTGGTTGAAAGAATTTGACTTCCAGCACCTCCGCAAAGGAGGAATCGCCGATTTGCCGGTTTGATTTCTAGAAAACCAGAGCAAAGTGAGTGTTGCAATCTCTGTAAAGGGTGTTTTCCTGGTGATCTCAACGTGTTTCTTACCAAAACTCATCCGTCAGGGTGGCCCTTTAAAGCAACGCATGCACACTTGAAAGCAATGGTTACTCCCTTCTTGTCGGTTGAGATGCAGCGGACAGCCAGGAACGTCAGACAATACATGGCACTAGAAGAGTTGAACAAAGAAACTGTCCCTCATTCAACTTCAAATGGAAATAGGAAAACATGTGGAAATTCGCAGAAGATAGATCACTCAGTTCAAATTATAATAAGACAGATCACTAGATTCAACTTTGAACTGCAAAACGAGTGCAAAATGGCAAGTCTACGGGAAACATTCCTTCCCGTATGTTAACTCCAAAGTTGACTGAGGTTATGATTACAGGTGGTTTTTTTTTTATTATGTTCGTCATTTTTGTGGAGGGTTAGGGTATTTCCCAATGGTCCTTTTTTCAGTGTTGGTGCTCATCAGTGTTGTTATTTAGGTACAGGATTTTGTTTTTCATAATAAAAAAACCAACCCAACAAATTCTAAGATATCTTAACATCATGGGTGCAACTACACAAAATGAAGAACCTGAAAGGCCGGGGTCTAGGGGGAAATGTCCCCCTGCAGCTGAAGAAAAAATTGATTTATGAAGGTATTTTAGTTTGCTTTTTTCATAATTTATACAAATGCTTATCTTAACCCTACCGCCAGCCATTTTTTAGCAAAAACTTTCCATGTGTCTGTAATGTTGGGGATTCCTCTGTGACATATTTATAGTAAGGCCTATCAGGGCTGCCAACCGTCCCGGCGTAGCCGTATTTGTCCCGGATTTTTGCGAAAAGCATGACCCGTCCCGTTTGTCCCGATTTTTTAATGACCGTCCCGGAAAATCGATAAAATCGTGGAAGCGTGCATTTTCCGTCTGTCTACCGCTTACGTAGCGCTAGGTTTCAGTTCGCGGCATGGATCATGGTTTGCGCCTATTTTTATCACACGCTATCAACTTCTTTACAGAGAGTTATTCTGATTGGGTAAATCTTCAGTGAAATCAATTCTCATTGGCTGTTGTAGCAAAATTTTCATTGGCTGTTGTAGCCAAATTTTCATTGGCTGTTGTAGGCTAGCCAGTTTAGTCAAAGTTGAAAAAATGGCGTCTAAACGGTCGTGTGAGGATGATTCTTCTTCTAAGAAAGAAAAAGTTTCAAAGCGTTCATGTTTATTTCGAGAGTCATACACGGAGAAATGGCCTTTCATTGTGTCAGGAAGGAAAGGCGAAACTTATGCTTTTTGTGAAATTTGTGCGTGTGATTTGTTGATAAAGTCGGGTGGTAGGGATGATGTGCGCCGGCATGTGGAAACTGAAAAGCACGAAAAGAATGCCAAGCTGCGTGAAGGAACTGGGCAAAATCAAAAGATAACCGGCTTTTTCCAAAAAAAGTCAGAGGCTGCAAGTACTTCTACAGACGTGATTCGAGCTGAGGTGATGATGGTGGATTTAGCTGTCGAACTGAACTTGCCTATCGCGTCCCTTGACCGTTTGAATAAAGCAGTGAAGGTCATGTTCAAAGACTCGGAGATAGCCAAGAACTTTAAATGTGGTCGAACAAAAGCTACAGCAATAGTCAAAGAAGTTGCTGCCCAAACGACCTTGAACCTTGCTGACCGAATGAAGAGGAACACTTTCACAGTTTCGACCGATGGGAGCAATGAAAGGGGAGGAAAGAAGCTGTTCCCACTGGTTATCCGAACTGTGGATCCAGATACGTCTGTGGTTCGTTCTGACGTGCTGTCAGTGCCAGTTTGCGAAGGATCAGCAACAGGTAGGTTTCTTTTATTTTGATAAAATATTAGGTGAGCAAGATTATGTGCGTGTGTGTGTGTGTTGTCCGTCTGTGTGTATGGCTGTGTGTGTGGTTGCATGTATGATGTGTGTGTGTATGCTGCATGTGTGTGTGGTTGCATGTGTGTGTGTGTGTGTGGGTGCGTGTGTGGGTGCTTGGTTGCATATCTGTGGGTGCTTACCTCTGTGGTTGTGTGTGTGTGTGTGTTTGGTTGCCTCTGTGGTTGTGTGTGTGTAATTGGTTGCCTCTGTGTGTGCTTACCTATCACTATGTGTATGTGGTTGCATGTGAGTGTGTGTGTGTGTGCGCGCGCGCGCGCGCGCGTGTGTGTGTGTGTGGTTGCATATGTGTGTGTGTCTGTGTGTGTATGCTGCATGTGTGTGTGTGTCTCTGTGTGTGGTTGCATGTGTGTGTGTGTGTGCTTGGTTGCATATGTGTGGGTGCTTACCTCTGTGGTTGTGTGTGTGTGTGTTTGGTTGCCTCTGTGTGTGCTTACCTATCACTATGTGTATGTGGTTGCATATGAGTGTGTGTGGTTGCATATGTGTGTGTGTCTGTGTGTGTATGCTGCATGTGTGTGTGTCTCTGTGTGTGGTTGCGTGTGTGTGTGTGTGTGTGTGTGCTTGGTTGCATATGTGTGGGTGCTTACCTCTGTGTGTGTGTGTGGTTGTGTGTGTGTGTGTTTGGTTGCCTCTGTGTGTGCTTACCTATCACTATGTGTATGTGGTTGCATACGAGTGTGTGTGTGTGTGGTTGCGTGTGTGGTTGCATGTGTGTGTGTGTGTGTGTGTGTTTGGTTGCCTCTGTGTGTGTGCTTACCTATGTGTGTGTGTGTGTGTTTCAGGGGAAAACATCTTCGGTCTCATTGAAAATGAGCTGTCTGCCCATGACATCCCTTGGGCTAACTGCATTGCATTTGGATCTGACAATGCCCCTGTGATGGTTGGTGACAAAAAGGGTGTTTATGGGTTTCTGAAACGGAAACATTCTCAGATGTACTTGTCAGGATGTGTTTGTCACCTTGTACACATTGCTGCTGAGAAGGGTGCCCAATGTTTGCCTCTGAATGTTGAGCAACTACTCATTGATGTCTACTACTTCATGGACAAAAGCAGCAAACGCCAGGGACTCTTCAAAGAGTTTCAACTGCTACATGAACTCAAAGAGAAGAAAATCCTGAAACACGTATCGACTAGATGGCTGAGCATTGGACTGTGTCTCCCACGGTTGATTGAAAACTGGAATGCTCTCTATGATTACTTCAGAGAACAAGAAGCATCTGCTGTCACCTCAGCTGTGAAGGACAAGACAGGCAAACTGAAACAGATGTTCAAATCTCCAACAAACAAACTCTACTGCATGTTTCTGCTGGATGCCATCAAACCATTTGAGAGCATGAACACAGCTCTGCAATGTGACAAGCCCATGGTTCAAAGTTTGAAACACCTACTGAATGGCTTCTTCCGAAACTTGCTGCTTCGGTTTGTGAAACCCTCCGCAATGAAAGGCAAGCTGCTCATGGATGTGGACTTCAAGACGTCATACAACATCAAGGGCCCAAGCGACCTCATCATTGGTGAAGATGCCAGAAACTTCATCAGCAGAGCAAAGGAGGTACGTCTGAGGGAGGAAAGAGTGACAGAATTTTACAAGTCAGTGCAGCAATTCTTTCAAGTCAGCTGTTCATACATCAAAGAGAAACTGCCAATGAAAGATGAACTGTTGAATCATGCTCAGGTTGCTGACCCCAAAAAGCAAGATGATGTCACATTTTCGTCTTTGAAGTACTTTGTGGAGAGGTTTCCAAAACTGACCAGTCCAGATGTGACAGTATCAGACCTGCAAGTTGAATTTGCAAAGTACCAGTGTGCAAACTTGACCAGCTGCCTTGAGAGCTCTGACAGGGTTGATGGTGTATGGAAAGCAGTGAGTCAAATGAGAGAGGATGGGGAACTGATGTTCAAGAGTTTGCCAGACGTCATGCTTCACATTTTGACTATACCACATTCGTCTGCTCACTGCGAACGAGTCTTTTCTTTGGTCAGAAAGAACAAAACTGACTTTCGAGGTAGCCTTGAATCAGAGACCCTGGAAGCTCTGATTGTGTCCAAGTCCAGACCAGGGACTGCTCTGGAGCACAACTACACTCCCAGTCAGCTGGCCGACCTGAAGAGTGCCTGCTACAGGTCTCTTCAGTAATGCCAAATCCAACGTTTCTGTACATAGTGTATATAATTAAAGGTAAGCAAGATTCTTTTTATTTTGTTATGTCAAGTTGTGGTGGGTACTGTACTTAATTTCTGATCATTATTAAAATGTCCCTGAAAATCAGGCTGTGTCCCTGATTTGAGAGTCGTTTGTCCCTGATTAACAAATTTAGGGTTGGCAGCCCTGGCCTATCCTTACCTCCCAAAATAAAGAAAATAGGCTCTTTGGATAACAGACCCTGATTTGATGCCTTTTAGTAACATGGGTGTTTAATCATTGTGGTGCAAAAATGCGACACTGGTTGTGAAAAGGTTAAAGTGTTTTGAAAAATACAGTAGACACACAAAGATCTTGTTTGACAAATTATGAAAAAAAGGAAATTCCTTTTCAATTTAAAACCCCCCAGGAAATCCTTGCATACCAGGAAAAGTTGCACCCATGTCAAATTATTTTTAAAGGGAGATAACGCTTTGTGAGATAAGTCCTTGATTATTCAAAATTATCTCCTCTTTAAATTGATGTGTGAGTGGTGTGTGTGTGTGCATGTTAGAGTAAGTTAGAGAGAAAGAATGTGTTTATGTGCGTTCTCGTAATTGTAAATTTGCATATGACTGGCACAAGTCGTTGCCATGGTTGTCAATTTCGTTGTTTAATGAGTGCCCGGCCGCCATTTTATTTCTCCACTTTTAGCAGTGCTGAAAGGCACGGGACAACTTTATTGCAAAACTGTCGGGTGCGAGTTGCATTTTTGACTGTTCACATGTGTGCAACTCCCCCAAATGAAAAAAACCTGAAAGGCAGGGGTCCAGGGACCCATGGCCCCGGCAGGGTACAGGGGCAGAGCCCCGTTGGACGATTCAGGGGGGCAAGTTAAGAGAGAGAGATAACGAGGCAGATAGACAGTTAAAATGATAGACAGAGACAGTTTGAGTCTGACAAGCCTTGTCAAATTATTACATTGCCTTTGTAAACTTCCAAGATGGAACAACTAGACATAAGTTCAAAACGCCCCAAATCGCTTGTGGTTAAATTTTTTGTTGTTGATGAATGAAAAAAACCTGAAGTTCATTTTTAGTAAAATTATAAATACTGAAATCAGTGTAAAAATGAAAGAGTAGAACCCATGATGTTCGAACAACAGGAGAAGAGACAAGAAGAAGAAAAAGAACTCTGAGGCTTTTCATGAGAAAGCAAAGGCTAGTTCCAAAACATCAAACTCCAGTGAAGAGTGACTTTCCCCTAGAGAGCCACATGGGTGCTACTCTTTCATTGTTACACTGATTTCAGTGTTTTTAATTGCACTAGAAACTGAACTTCAGGTTTTAAAAAAAAATTCATCACACAAAAGAAATTTGACCACAAGCGATTTGGGGCGTTTTGAACTTGGTGGTTCTATCTTGGAAGTTTACAAAGGCAATGGAATAATTTTACAAGGCTTATCAGACTCCAACTGTCTCTATCATAACTGTCTGTCTGTCTCGTTATCTCTCTCTCAAGTTGCCCCCCTGAATCGTCCGACAGGGCTCTGCCCCTGTACCCTGCTGGGGCCATGGGTCCCTGGACCCCTGCCTTTCATTTTTTTTCATTTGGGGGAATTGCACCCATGGATCCAGAATGGTCGACATATTGAGCATGGGCCCTCAAGAGGAAAACAAAGCGATGCTTCTTCTTCTTCATCGATCACTCAGTCTCCTGTCATATGAGTGCAGATGCATCATGCTGCCGTTTTGCGCCCAACTAAGAAATAGGCCCAGCATGTTAAGTCTTCGGCTAGTGAAATTCTTTGTGTTTCTTGAAAAAAAGGCAGGAGAATGAATCGGAAAGATAGTAGATGATAATAAGCAAAGGGAAAAGGCAGAGTCAAAGAGTGACAAATCAGGTTTTCTTGAAAAAAGGCAGGAGAATGAACCAGAAACATAGTAGATGATAGTAAGCAAAAAGAAAAGGCAGAATCAAAGAGTGACAGATCAGAGTTTGGGTTTTTTTAAAAAGGCAGGAGAATGAACCAGAAAGATAGTAGATAACAGTACTGCAGACCTGCCAACCTTTCCGCTTTTGGACCCTTGGAATTTCTTCCGCTCAGACGATAATTATTCTGCCCTTCTGCTTGATTCCGTAAAATTCCGCTTTCAAAAATGTTCACACACAAAAAAAAAAACGAAAGTAAACCGAACGCAGAGCAGCACAGCTGTTGTGCGTATATTCCCCCATTCTAACAGCGGAAACAGTATTTCCGCCAGTCACCAACTTCCTTTCCCGCCAATCACAACCCCTCTGCAAGATGGCGAAGCAGTCACACACCCCCCGGGGATTGTAGTGATTTGGCCGATGGGAAATGAAAGAGAACTGAACAGAAATTTTGCAAGGCATACACTGAAAAGTTTCCGTCATTATGAGCTCTAGTAAAGGTGTGTATTAGTGCCCGATGCATACCGTGCGCGAAGGACTTTACAGTGTCTCATTGATCTCATTGAGGGATGATAGATGTGAAGCGCCATGTTACGTCTCAAAAACACCAGTAGATCACATCATTCGCTAAGTCAGCCGAAGAGGAGGAGACTAAGGATCCTCATGAGGTGATTCGGGCAGACACTCTTTTTGCTGGATTTTTGGTGGAGCATACCACATTGCGCTGAGCGTCACACGACCCCTTCACCACTCTTGTTCAGAACAGTACAACCCCTTACACCACACGGGATACCCAGTTAATTGCATCCAAACACGGCGACCAGTTTGCAGTCAAAGGTACCCCTCCACACCACACGGCGACCAGTTTCCAGTCACACACACCCCTCCACACCACACGGCGACCAGTACCCAGTCACACAACCCCTCCACACCACACGGCGACCAGTACCCAGTCACACACCCCCCTCCACACCACACGGCGACCAGTACCCAGTCACACGGACCCCTCCACACCACACGGCGACCATACCCAGTCACACACACCCCTCCACACCACACGGCGACCTACCCAGTCACACACACCCCTCCACACCACACGGCGACCAGTACCCAGTCACACATACCCCTCCACACCACACGGCGACCAGTACCCAGTCACACACACCCCTCCACACCACACGGCGACCTTACCCAGTCACACACAACCCCTCCACACCACACGGCGACCAAACCCAGTCACACACCCCCCTCCACACCACACGGCGACCAGTACCCAGTCACACACACCCCTCCACACCACACGGCGACCAGTACCCAGTCACACACACCCCTCCACACCACACGGCGACCAGTACCCAGTCACACACCCCCCTCCACACCACACGGCGACCAGTACCCAGTCACACACCCCCCTCCACACCACACGGCGACCAGTACCCAGTCACACACCCCTCCACACCACACGGCGACCAGTACCCAGTCACACACACCCCTCCACACCACACGGCGACCAGCACCCAGTCACACACACCCCTCCACACCACACGGCGACCAGTACCCAGTCACACACACCCCTCCACACCACACGGCGACCAGTACCCAGTCACACACACCCCTCCACACCACACGGCGACCAGTACCCAGTCACACACACCCCTCCACACCACACGGCGACCAGTACCCAGTCACACACACCCCTCCACACCACACGGCGACCAGTACCCAGTCAAAGTGAACATTTATTAGGTTCTACGACACAGATCATGGAGAGAAGGACACACAGTACGTGGTAAGGCACACAACCAGGTCTGCTTTTCTTGTGCAGATGGGGGGAAAAAACCAGGGACAGGAACATGAAAATCTGTTTCCTACTACATTGAAACCTTAGCGTACACAAAACTAAATGTTTCCGGACAGAAACCCTGTGAATAAGTAAAAGAAAGAAGGAAAAAATAAGCGCACGCGTCAGTCTATTTTTTATTTTATTACTTTACGGCGTTTCTGTGCGGCAACATTTAGTTGTGTGTATGTGCGCTAACTCTCAGAACCTGCATACAGACAACAGAGCTTTTGTATTGCATGTTTAAATTATTTGCAGTATTTTTTAAAAAAAAAGGAATATTTGCATGCTGAAATTTTGTTTACTACTTGTTTCAAACTATTTTTGTTGTTGGTAGAACCTGTGTAACACGAGTTTTTGGATTGCATGTTGACTGAATTCTTCAAGCCCTTCACTAGATTTAAAATTTGTATTTTAACCAGTAATGCAAGAAATGACATGATAGGTTGTTTTTTTAAACCGTCGTCAGCAAATCGTCAAAGACAAATCCAGTGATTCGACAACACCAATAGACTCCTGAAATAGATTTATATGTCTTGCAGAATATTAGGGATAAAAAAAGCATAGGATTTTGAGACCTTTTTATTATCGAAATGATAATGAAAGTGTGCTTTCCAAAAGTAGTATTCCATCTAGTTTTATGCCATTTAGCCATGTATTTACATGGATGCTCCTTGCAGGATGTCCTTGCAGGATTTTTAAATTGCCTAGAGCCGGCGTCACCGGATTATGAGAATTTGAGAAGCAACGATTTTCTTACACACATACACTTGTACAATAAAAAAAAAAGGGCTATATATAACGGGTCTAGGCCATCCCCCCCCCAGGACACCCCCCCTTGCCATTTCCCCCCAGACATCCCCCCCCCCCCCCCCCCCCCCTGTGTGTGTGTATGTGTGTGTGTGTGTGTGTGTGGTCTATGTCTCTTTCTACCTGTCCGTCTGTCTGTCTCTCACTTGTCCCCAAGTGTGTGGTCTTTGTATATGTCTCTTTCTACCTGTCTGTCTGTCTGTCACTCTCCCTTACTTGCCCCTGAGTGTGTGTGTATGTGTGCATATGTGTGTGGTCTATGTCTCTACCTGTCCGTCTGTCTCACTTTCTTTTGTCCCCAAGTGTGTGTGGTCTATGTCCGTCTCATTCTACCTGTCTGTCTGTCTCTTTCTCTCACTTGTCCTCAGTGTATGTGTGCGCGCATGCGTGTGTACACACACATGCATGCACGCACAATATAAAAAAAATTTTTTTGATGGCTTGGAGTCAAAACGGACCATCTTTAGATAGTCCATTGACATATTATTGAACTTATTACGAACACTAATAACTTGTATCAAAACTAGACTGCAGAAATATAAAAATCATAACCCCCTTTTTATATTTCTGCAGTCATTGGTCTAAGTCCAATAAAGATGGTCTGTTTTGACTACAAGCCATCGATTATGTACGCAAGTGCACTCACAGACATACATGCACATGCCTGCATGTACGTACACGCACACACACACACCTCAACCACACCAAAAACACAATATAATTTTGTCTGAATCACTTTTAGTGGAAGGACGTTAAGCTGAAGAACACACACGCACTCGGGGGGCAAGCAAGAGAGAGAGACGGATGGACAGATAGACATAGGCCACACGCACAGAGGGGGAGGAGCTCCAGGGGGGAAATGTCTTCCGTGAATGGGGGGGGGCGCTAAAGTACCAGTGTGTGTGTGGTCTAGTTTATCTTTCTACAAATCCGTATGTCTCTCTCTTACCCTTGTGTGTGTACACATGCATGCATGTGAGAGAGACGGACAGGTAGACATAGGCCAAACACACAAGGTCCAGGGGGCAAATGGTCCCCCCACCCCCCTGTCTTTCTACCTATCTGTCCCTCTCACACTAACTCTTAATTGTCCCTGACTGTCATGCACACACAAAGTGCACTCAGGGGCAAGTGAGAGGGGGGAAAGGTGTAGTGTTCTGTGAGGACAATGATGAGGTGATGACAATGGCGAAAGCAATCATGAAGATTAAGACAATGGCGATGACAAACAATAACGAAGACAATAACAATGATGACAATAACAGACAATGGTGAAGAGAATAACAAAAACATTGACAATAATGATGAAGACATTGACAATGACAAATAAAGACAATAACAAAGACATTGACAATGACAAAGATGAATAAAGACATTAACGAAGACAATGACACATTGACAATGACAAATGAAGACAACAAATGTACATTGACAATAACAAAGACATTGACAATGACAAATGAAGACAATGACAAAGATGAATGAAGACATTGACCAAGACAAAACAAAGACATTGACAATGAAAACAACAAATGTAGACAGTGACAATAAGAAAGACCTGGACAAATGTAGACATTGACAATAACAAAGACATTGACAATGACAAATGAAGACAATAACAATGACAAAGATGAATGAAGACATTGACCAAGACAATAAACAAAGACATTGACAATGAAAACAACAAATGTAGACAGTGACAATAAGAAAGACCTGGACAAATGTAGACATTGACAATAACAGACATTGACAAATGACAACAAGGAAAGGTGGTGTGTGTGTGGTGGTGGTGTTGACAAATGGAGGTGGTTGACAAATGTAGTGGTGGTGACAATAACAAAGACATTGACAAATGTGGTGTGTGTGTGCGTGTGGTGGTGTATGTGGTGGCGTTGTATTTGTATTTGTGGTTTGTGTGGGTTTGCGTTGTGTGTGTGTGCATGCACAGCCACACGCATATGTACGCAAGTGCACTCACAGACATATATGCACACACACTCGGGGGCAAGAGTGAGAAAGACAGACAGGTAGAAAGAGACAGACATAGGCCACACAGAGGTGGGGGGTCCAGGGGTGAAATGACCGCTGTGACCAATATTTTCATCAAGCCCGGTTCCTTTAACTCTTAGTACCAAAACACCCTGCCATGTGTTTTTGTTTAGCTTTTGTCAGTTTCTGCCAAAGCAGTGCATGTGCACTCAAACAATAAGATACTTCCCTCTACAGTGCTAGAAGAGTTAGTCCATGTCTTACCTTCTAATTCCTTTTGAAATAAACACTGCTCACCCCACCCCAATACTAGTTTATTCCGATTCAACCTTGGAATCTCCAAATCAAAGGACCATAAAGTTTGAAATGACAGACCCTATGGTTATAACTTAGGACGCGGGTTTGACCTCCAGGGGGAAGTCAAAGCAGTAGGGGCTTAGCGCGCGGTATTCTTAGTTGGGCGTAGTGAGAGAGAGAGAGGGAGGGACTCCCTCTCTCTTTCTCACTACGACCAACTAAGAATAGATTGCGCGCTAAGCCCCTACTGGTTTCATTGCCCCCTGGCGGTCAAATCTGCGTGCTAAGTTGCTCATTGGCCACTGCAAAGAACACCTTTTGCAAGTGAATGCCCTTGGTGGGTGGGGAAAGATGGTTGAGTACTGACCAAACAAGGGTATAACTCACCAATAACCCTATTTGAGGCCGCTTAATGGCTGCCTTTTGCAAGAGTGAATGCCCTTTTGGATACTGATCAACAAGGGCTTAACTCTTGCCGTCAAGGGCGTTAACCCTTTCACAGCCAGCCATATTTCAGCCAAAATGTTCCATATAATTTACCTGGGTAGAGAACAAAATCAATCTGCAGTGTTGGGGATTCTTCTGTGACATAAAATGAGGCCTATCCTTACATTGCTAAACTTAAGACAACAGGGTATTTGGATAATAGACCCCAATTTGATGTCTTTCAGTAACATAGGTGTTAGCTAAATCACTGTGGTGCTAAAATGCGACTTTGGCGGTGAAAGGGTTAATAACCCTACTTGCAGTGGCCAGTACAATAGAAAGACAGGTTTTGTTCACAACAATCCTCCTGCCACCCCCACACAGCTACTGTTTGAATCGACAGGTGATCCCTAACGACACAGAGGTAATCCCTAATAACATGTAATCCCTAACGACACACATGTAATCCCTAACAACAGAGGTAATCCCTAATAACATGTAATCCCTAACGACACACATGTAATCCCTAACAACACAGGTAATCCCTAATAACATGTAATCCCTAACGACACAGAGGTAATCCCTAATGACATGTAATCCCTAACGACAGTGAAGGGGGTTTAGTAGACAACTGAATGTGCAACATCTTGTTCAACATTTGGTTGGCATCTGAGGATACATGTAGTGCAAAAAAATAAAACTTTGCGTATCGCATTTGATAGAGAATTGCACTGCATGCTTCAACTAGCACGCCCTCTCCCCCCACCCCCCAAAAAAAGTTACAGCTGTGAAATGCACTATACACATTTTGCACAAAGAAAGGATGTGGTAGACATGGTACAAAATGTTGCCATTTTAAACAAACATATCGAAAAGAATGTTACATCCTTTGACACTACAATGGTTGACTCAGTTGCTGATTTCACCGCCAGGTGGCGACAAACGCAAGAGGGTCTAATCCTAGCGATAGTCTTTGCTGGGGAGAGAGAGGGAGGAACTGCTCTATCTCTATCCCCAACATAGAATGCCACTAGGATTAGACCCTCTTGAGTTTGAAATCAGCAGCTCAGTTGCTCTGAGCTCATTTCAGTTAATTTTATTTTATTTTATTTTACTTTCTAAGTGTAACAATCAACAACAACAAATCCACAATTGAAAACTTTGACCCAATATTGCTAGATCCCTTCTCATACTGTTTCACTTAAAGGGACAGCCACACGTCCACTAAAATCGCATGACTGAGCGATACGATTCGATCACGTGATCTTGATGCGCCAATCACATTTGTTCTTGGAGACCACGTGATCGAATGGTATTGTACAGTCGTGCAATTTATTTATTTAGGAAACTTATATAGCGCATTACCTTAAAGCTCAATGCGCTTTACAAAAACAATAGAAAGTTAAAAACAAGCAAAACAATGTGATTCACACACTGAACGTATGGACTATGCCATCTCGGCCCCGAACTTGTATTCACAACTGCTTGGCAATAATACGACACCTCAATTATACAGTGGAACCTCCCTTATAAGACTCCCTCTTCCAAAATCAGGTCTTATAAGCATGGATGCAACTTTTCCTGGTATACACAGATTTCCTGTTTTTGAATTTTACCAGAAAAGGAATTTATTAAAGATTTGTCAACCAAGATCTTTGTGTGTCTACTGTATTTTTCAAACACTTTAAAGTATTTGTATAAATTGTGGAAAAAGCAAACTAAAATACCTTCATAAATCAAATTTTTTGCTTCAGCTGCAGGGGGACATTACCCCTGGACCCCGGCCTTTCATTTTTTTTTCATTTTGTGTAGTTGCACCCATGTATAAGGGACGGGTCATATAATGGGGATATTTTTAATACTTACGAACATGTCTCAGAGAAGTAGGTCTTATGGGGGGAGGGAGTCTTATAATGGAGGTCCCACTGTATAACGAAGCAAAAAGGTTGGTCCTGCCCAAAACCCTTTACATGACAAAAAATGTCGTATACAACGAAGCCGGATATAACAAAATGTTGCTTATAACGAAATGGTTTTGGGGTCACGAGTGGGCGATCATGCCGGTTACATATACAGCAAACGCCGGTTATAACAAAGCACTTTTAAATATCCTGGCATGACGGTATAAGTGGCTTCGACAGTAGGTAGCTCAACAACCGTTGATACATTTCTGACTTGTCGTCGTACCATGGCTTAACCCTTTCACTGCCAACGTCGCATTTTAGCACCACAATGATTTAACTCCCATGTCACTAAAAGGCATCAAACCAGGGTCTGTTATCCAAAGACCCTATTCTCTTAATTTTGGGAGGTAAGGATAGGCCTTATTTTAAATATGTCACAGAGGAATCCCCAATATTACAGACAGATTTTTGTCTCTACCCAGGTAAGTTTAATGGACATTTTTTGCTGAAAAATGGTTGGCGGTGAAAGGGTTAAAGACTCCAGGGATCATCCCAATAGCCAAAGCACTTGAACACTATGGTACAAATGCACCAGATAGGGATGAGAACATTACGTTTTTGATTACCCCGCAGCCGCACTACGACTTCCGAGAATATTTCTGGCTTTAATGCTGCAAAGGGGAGAAACGCGACGTTTCAGGAAAACAGCTCGTTCTATATTATTTTGTAAGACTCGTATCTACATAAGTGTTGTGAATAATTGTTGCACCACTGGGAACTTGTATACAGGAAAAAACATACAAAATAAACTTAAAACATAAAACCCTTTATTTGCTACAGAGAAGAAAAAAAAGAAAATAACTCACAACAACAAAATACAAGACAGTGATTACATTAGAATTGCCGTATATGTTACATTTCCGTTTTATAAATCAATTGGCAACGACCGACACACAACAAACAAGTGCATAGTTGCAGGATTCTGCTAGACGCCGACAATGCCTGTGCAGAGGGCAGCCCATGAGACAGAAGTGATTGATCGTAGAATCATAATTAATGCTGTTGTCAAGCGATCCAGACTATCTGTGCCTGGGTCCCAGTGCTTGGTGCCGGTTGATGTGCACTGCTCAGTAGAATGACACCAACGTTATGAAAACTGTAAGAAACGGTGAAATATCAAGAATATTTTGGAAATAAAAGCATTCCCCAGTCCTTTAGTGTGATGTAGTGGGACAGTAAACGTACACATACATGCATCCACGCAAAAAAACAACCGTGTTAGGTCACAGACACGAGTAGGTGAACCAAAAACTGGGGAAAAATGCACAGTTTTCCAGTCAGACCGCAGACACACGCAATACCCTCTTCTTTCAGTAAAACTCCACAATGTTTGCACTTTCTAGATCAAGGCCATGTACACACATAAGCGGATATTCCATGCGGAAATCCGTGCGCAATCCATAAATAAGTGAAACAAAGATAGGGAAAAGATTTGCGCACGTGTCCCAATTTCCCCTATATGCGTAAACTTTTATCCTCCTTTCTTCCACTTATTTAAGGTTTTCCGTACGGAACTCAATGTGAACCCGGCCTAAAGGTCACAGCCAACGGGGAAGAAAAACTAAATTAGAAAACCTACTGTACGGACATTTTGGATTCGGTGCCCTGTAAGGGCAACCGCCTTTGTCCAACGAACAAACGATAAATTCACACTGACCACGCTGTTGCACACAATTCACGTTCATACGATCACGGTTTGGGTACATTGCAAGAAACATCTTTATCGATCAGATCCAGCCTTTGTTAAAGACTTGTAATGTATCGGCCCTTGTCGACATCTTGAGCCACAGTCCATTCATTCTGTTTTATATTTATTGCCTTATAGTCTAGGGCCAATCATACAAATGACTATAGGGATACTTCCCTTTTGGTACGATGCTACGAAAATTTGAAGGCAAATATTTTAGAGGATGACACACGCTGTTCGACGATGTGTCCGTTGACGTTGCTAAACTAACTCAAAAGTAGAGAACTCTGGGAGAAGTCCAAAGAATCTCAAGCGGATTGCTCAATCACCTTTTGACCCATATAGATACAGAAGCACGTCCAATAAAATTTCTTAAACAAAATTATAAATAGAAAGTCAATGGAAAACATACGCAGACACACCCTCTCTCTCTCCACGCACGGGACCCACGAGACACGCACGTTCCTGGAATTTTATTGGATTACGAGAATGAGCTATCCGCCGTCTCTTCACGATCTTATAGTCCGTTATTTTTGTGTTATTTTAACAAGGGAAACAGCGTCTGTCATCCTCTAAATTAAAACAGTTGCCTTCCAATGTTCAGAACATCGTACCAAAAGGGAAGTATGACTGCATAATCGCTCTACACTATTACGTTCTGCAGCCACAGAACAACTACCACCCACACATACTGAACACCCAATGGCTGTAAAAACTCCTCATCCATGGTGGGGGAGGGGGAGGGAGGTTAGAAAGCATAGAAGTTAAGAATGGCAATGAGAATTTGCACGCACCGATGCCTCGCATCGAGTGCTAGGTCATTGATAATTGCATTCACATGTTTTTACTACTTCTAAATACATACCGCATTTTTGGGACAATAAAGGCGCACTATTTTCTTACTATAAATCACATTATAAGGCGCAGAGGTATCAGTCGGGGGGGGGGGAGTATCGCCTTAAAGTCAGAAAAATAGCATAATTGCATTCACATGTTCATGTTTTTACTAGATTTAAATACATAAATTTTTCCGACCATAAGGCGCACCCCTGAAATGTTAGGAAAAATTCAGATTGTTGTATTATTATTTTCTTACTAAATTATCAGTCACATTATAAGGCTTAGTCTAGGAAAAAAAGTATCGCCTTGTAGTCCGTACACGGAAAAAAGGTACAAGTGCGTCCTAAAAATGTCGTTTGGCAGTCAGTTGGTGAGCTCTTCCAGCCAAACACGGGACAAAAGCCATGCCATGTCTAACACGCTACCACCTGCGTGCAGAGAAAGGGCGACATCTTCATCAACAAAACACGCCTGCAATGGAATACCATGGCTGCAACTTGTCCTGCTATACAAGGACTTCCTGCTTTTGAATTTTACCAGAAAAGGAAGTTCCTTTTCTTTAAAATTTGTGAAACAAGATCTTTGTGTGTCCACTGTATTTTTCAAACACTTTAAAACAAGCATTTGTAGAAATTGTGGGGAAAAGCAAGCTAAAATACCTCCATAAATCAATTTTTGCTCCAGGACATGACCCCTGGAGCCCAGCCGTTCAGGTTTTTTCATTTTGTGTAGTTGCACCTATGGGATCCACACTGTGAACAACACCAACAATGCACACCGGAACTTTAGATTTAAAAAAAAAATGCCACAACCAATTTTTTTGTTTAAAAATACAGGCTATGGAAATGAGCTGTTTTGTTTTTTAATAAGAATACTACTATTTTACCACACAACGCCAAATTTATAAACAAATCAAGGGGGGGTGAAGGAATTTGCCTATATTTTCATCTTTTTTAAGTACTGCAAGCACTAAGGCAAATCTTGTTATGTTGACAAAAGAATTCCCCCAGCAGAATGATCAGTTTGGATTATCGACACACATGACTGAGACTGAATTTTTTTTGTCATTGAAACTATCATTTTTTTCTTCTTTTTCTTTTCCACAACAATAGTAACATTTCAAAGTAGAGTTCATTCCGTGCGCCATAAACTCATCCATTCAAGTGTAACACAAGTTGAAGAAATTGTCAAAGACTTGAGATTCGGTGCGAACACTTGCGACATTCTTCTATCAGAACATACTGCCGCTAGAACTAAGAAGCTAAAAGACGAACCGTGCGAGTTCATAAAGCACTGCGTATAAATGTAAGAACACATACTGGCTAACTGCAGTCACTGAACCACCATGTTGGTTGGATTACAATCTTACCTTCGTTAAAAGTGTTCAATGGAGATTTTATTTTTACGATTTGTGCACATCCCCCCCACACACGAGTTAGTCTGCTATAGTCCCGTCAACATCTATGGTTATCTCAGGACTGTCACAGCGTAACGTTCAACCATGTATAACAAAACACACATCAATGATTCTTAACAACGTCCAAAAACCTTGGGGGAAAAAAGACAAAAAAGTACAATTCATGACATGGCATCTCCATCATTGCACCCCATAGCTCATAATTTCACACAGTGCTGGAAACGTTGAGCCACTCTACTCTACTTATCGGATCCAGGTTGTTTTTAAAAACAGTAAAAGGATAACAAACACATCCTAGTAAAAAAATATATATAAAGGCCATATTATAGGCAAATATGCACTGCAGACTGGGCAACATGTGCCCACTCAAGTGCGTAAGATATCACGCATGAAAGCCAGTGAACAATAAAAAAACCTGGCATGTCATAAATTGTAAATGAGGATGGAGAGAATGAAAAATGGGGATGAGGGGCTCTTAGTTTAAAGCTCCCCCACCACGATAAGGTGGGAGCCCCACACACGAGACGAGATTTTGATTTAAAGACCCAACAGAGGGAACAGATAATAGAAATGCAATTTTCATTTAAAGACCCAACAGAGAGAACAGATAATAGAAATGCAGTAACAGCTTTGCACACACATCACCCACACCCACATTTGCAGAGAAGTGAGCCACGTGTATCATCAGATCAGACTCCAGCGGAATGAACAGAGCGAACATACAGACATTGATAACATTCACGATGAATATAAGCTGTGCCTACACGTCATTTTAAAACCAATGGAATGTGGCGATTTTATATTTACATATATATTTTTTATTTTTTTAGAAAAAAGGTCACACACCGAAATACAACTAATGGTGAGTTTTCGTTGAGGAATGAAAATAGAATCGGATACAAAATGCAAACAGAAACATACTTGCATAATATGTGATTACCGGTAGTCTCAAGCCATTTCCAGTCGTCTCTCAATAACAGGAAGAAAGGTGGCAGAGTGGCTAAGATGTTCGCCTGCCAAATGTAATGCGTGACTGCAGCGCGAGTGACCTGGGTTTGAATCCCGGCCTCGCCCTTTCTTCCCGCTGTCTGGTATGGCCAAATTGAAAGCTAGGTTTTCCAAGTTTGTCAAAAGCTTGGAGACATTCGTAGCTTTAAAGGTGGACCCTGACAGATGAGTTTTTGCAAGAAACATGTCGAGATCACCAGAAAGACAGCCTTTTCAAGGATCGGATCACTTTGCTCTGGTTTCAAATTAAACTGTCAAAACGGCGATTCCTCCTTGGCGGAGATGCCTGAGAGAGTAGCAATTTTGGATGGGGTGGGTGGAGGTCACTCATTGTGGTTGAAGCAAGTTTTTTTTGTAGTGCAGTAAAAAAATAATTGGGAGCTGTTTCCTTTGTTTGTGAGCGAAACTCCTTTAGATATTCTGTATAAAATTTAAAAGAAAACAAAAGGCTTGTATTGCGAAAATTTCATGCAAACGATTTGGTCTAAACGCAGGCGGCCATTAGAAAAGAGACGGCACACGCCTTCTCTTCGGGTGAAAGAATTTGACTTCCAGCACCTCCGCCAAGGAGGAATCGCCAATTTGACGGTTTGATTTCTAGGAAACCAGAGCAAAGTGAGTGTTGCAATCTCTGTAAAGGGTGCTTTCCTGGTGATCTGGACATGTTTCTTACAAAACCTCATCCGTCAGGGTGGCCCTTTAAATTCATTGCTGACCAAATTTATGCATCGTTGCTCAGTCGAGCATGAATGGCAGTTTCTCAAAACAAGTGAGATAGGTCTTATAAGATCTTATAAGCATGACGATATGTAATTCGGTTGATGCACACATACATTCTTATGAACAAGGGAGCTCCATTAAACGACGACGATGACGATGACGATGATGATAGCAAAACTGTCTTGTTTCATGAAACACAGAATATAATGATATAGTAGTATTGCATCGCATTACCTAACAACTAGAACAAAATACACAAAACAAAAACTGTTCACTTCTGATGACTAAAGAATGGGTCAGTGGAGGAAGAAAGAGGTAAAAAGGAGAGTGGAAATACACCGTTAGAACACTTGCTCAAATAAACCCATTTCCAAAAACTTGCTCAAATAAACCCCATTTCCAAAAACTTGCTAAAAAAACCCAAAAACATTTCCAAAAACTTGCTCAAATGAACACCCATTTCCACAAACTTGCCGAAAATATGCCTGAACCACCACTTAATCATCTTGTCCCACGAGGCAATATGTTTCACAAAAGTCCACATTTCGGCTACATCCACATTTCGGCTCTTAAAGACCCCCCACGTCACATGCCACTGCAAGATTTCTTACCAGCTATGAGGGAAAACACGTTAAAAAAAAACGTGATTTTGACATGATGTGGTGGGTCTTTAAGGGAAGATGACGACAGATAACAGCTAGGCTGCTCTTTCCAGATTATCTTCTCCTAGGGACGACAATGTGGGATTTTGCCGTTGCCAACATGTCTGGAACTGTCGCTTGCCGATTTGCTGACTGAAGTGTTGAGGACTGCGCGGTGTCAGGCGGGGGCGCAGATGAGGATGTACTGAGGTGGAGGGGTATGTACGCAGGTGATGGATGTGGGGGTGGGGGTGGGGTGGGGGTGCAGAGTGTTGTCCCTTGAGTCTGGCGCCGCCGCTTCAATACTCCCCTGCAGGAGAGAAACACCCCCCGCAACGGGCACACAGCACCGGGTTAGCACACCGCACGTAACACCTCTTCGTCACATTATTACGATGGATTGGAGTCAAAACGGACTATCTTTAGATAGTCCATTGACGTATTATTGGATTTATTACAAAAACTAATAACTTGTATCAAACAATGGCTGCAGAAATATAATATTTCAGCAGTCTTTTGTTTATACAAGTTATTAGTTTTCGTAATAAGTTCAATATGTCAATGGACTGTCTAAAGATAGTCCGTTTTGACTCCAAGCCATCACATTTTATTTAGTTCATGAGTACTACTCTTTCATTTTTACACTAATTTCATTTTTTTTCATTTTGGGGAGTTGCACCCAAGTTCATGGACAACGTGTCACAATCTACACAGCATGTGACTCATCACCACGAAAGGGACATCAAGTCGCTGAGCTAGTTTCTCACAACAGCCATGAAAAGTTTTTAAAAAATCATTTTTGGGGGTCAATTTTGAGTTGTGGGTGTTTTTGCATTCCCCAACATCTTATCTTTAATATTTATAAAGGATACTGTCAACTACTCTAATAAGTGCTTTGAAATGAGTAGGTCAATGTATTTTCTTCAAGACTTTAGACTGCGATTTCTCAAAACGGCTGACATTCGCCTTATTAACCGAAAGTGCTCAAACTCATGGAATGGAAAAAAGATACTTCTTCTTCTTCTTCTTCGATCACTCAGACAGTTTCCTGTCAATTATGAGCGCAGATGCGTCATGCTGCCGTTATGCGCCTAACTAAGAAATAGTTAGGCCCAGCATGTCCGACTTCGGCCGGAGGAAATGTTTTTGAAAGTGTTTCGTGAAAAAAGGCAGGAGAATGGACCGGGAAAGGCAGAAAGGTAGTAGATGACAAAGGGAAAAGGCAGAGTCAAAGAGAGTGACACATTAGAGGAAGTTACAAGCACAGAACTTCCAGAAGGTGGGGGAACTATTTATATAAATGGACCCCCCGGGGGAAAAAAGATAGAAGAACGGTTCTTGCATCATTACAAAGAGAATGGTCCGAGGTTTCCAATGGCAAGTCCCTTTCGTGGTGATGGGTCACTTACAATAAAATTCACTGCATGTCTGCTCAGACTGTAGACCCCTTTAACCCTAAACATTCTTCATCAGCATCACCCCAATGCATTCAGATCTAGAATTTTGAACCTCCAGTGCAAACCTCCGCCAAGGAAGACTTGCTGGAAGTGAAAGCGAGCGGGCTAGTGATTTGACACATCTTTTGTTGTTGTTGTATTCTACACTGCGCTCTGTTATAATCAACATTGATTTTTAGATTGTTTATGGTTTTACGAATGAGGCTTTACACTGCTTCTTCGTGTTGCCCAAGGGCGATAATTTTATGTTGGTGGCGCTTACACGCGAGGCCCTCTGTTCACTTGAGAGAGAGAGAGAGAGAGAGAGAGAGAGAGAGAGAGAGAGAGAGAGAGAGAGAGAGAGAGAGAGAGAGAGAGAGAGAGAGGGGGAGAGAGAAAGGAGAGAGAGAGAGAGAGAGAAGGAGAGAGAGGGGGAGAGAGAGGGGGAGAGAAATGACAGAGGAGAGAGAGAGGGAGGGGGAGAGAGTGAGAGAGAGGGGGGGGGAGAGAGAGAGAGAGAGGGGAGAGAAAAAAGGGAGAGAGGGGAGGAGAGAGAGGGGGGGGAGAGAGAGAGAGAGGAGGGAGAGAGAGAAGGAGGGGGGAGAGAGAGAGAGAGAGAGAGAGAGAGAGAGAGAGAGAGAGAGAGAGAGAGAGAGAGAGAGGAGGGAGAGAGAGAGAGAGAGAGAGAGAGAGGAGAGAGAGGAGAGAGAGAGAGAGAGAGAGAGAGAGAGAAAGGAGAGAGAAAGGAGAGGGGGAGAGAGAGGGGAGAGAAATGACAGAGAGAGAGAGAGAGAGAAAGGAGAGAGAGAGGAGGGGAGAGAGTGTGAGAGAGGAGGGGGGAGAGAGAGAGAGAGAGGGAGAGAGAAAAAGAGAGAGAGAGAGAGGGGAGGGAGAGAGGGGGGGGGAGAGAGAGTGAGAGAGGAGGGAGAGAGAGAAGGAGGGGGAGAGAGAGAGAGAGAGAGAGAGAGAGGAGGGAGAGAAAGAGAGAGAGAGAGGAGGGAGAGAGAGGAGGAGAGAGAGAGAGAGAGAGAGAGAGAGAGAGAGGAGAGAGAGAGAGGGAGACACGAGCTAGAGACAGAGTAGACCTAGCAACAATGGGTGTCTTTAGGGCCTACGTGCAAGCGCCACCTAGTGATGAATCAGGGGAAGCAGTATAAAACCTCATTAAGAGAAAACTTTTTGATTGACTACAGGGATCATCCCAACAGCCAAATCACTTGAACACTATGGTACAAATGCATCAGCTAGGGAACAGAACATTACGTGTGTAACCGTTTTTTGATTACCCTGCCACGTGGGCAGCCATACTCCGACTTTGGTGGTAGAGAAAGCTTTTCATATCTAAACCTGTTTTATTGACACAAACAGAGTATTTTTCAAGGTGACGTTTTCTTCCTTTTGTTTTCAAACAATATATTTCAGCAAATATATTACTTTCTTTTTGCATTAAAACATCGATTAAAGCAAATATCAATTAAAAAAACAACCCACCCACGATTCTAGACTTCAGAAAGCTTTCGGAAACTTATTCAGCAAAAAATTCCTATCAACCCTACAGACAATAAAAGAGTTCTGAATCAGTTTAAAAGTTTTTAATAATGCTGGTGATAAAACTAAATTCATGTGAAATCTCTTCACTTGCTTTGTGTGCTGATATCCGTCTCAAACCATTTTAGGATATCATTGTAATCTGACATAATTTGTTACGATTAACACATTTATACCAATATTTTATCAATATTTGATAATCAATTGCTATTATAAGAAAATTAACTCAGATCACTGACATATTGCACAAATTAACACGTCACTGGTGAAAAGTACACCAATCTTCCAAATGCAATGAAACATCAAAAATAAAACACAACTACATGAAGTCAAGCTACTTTTCTTCTTCTTCTGTGTTCCCAGGCTAATTATGGCCATAATGGGTAAGGTAGTATGTGCTTTCACTGGTCTCCCCGCTGTGTACAGCCGACACATTCCGATTTCGGAGGAGCTCAAAGGAGAAAAATTATTTGGAAGATTTTTTCTTTTTTTAAAGGCAGGAGAATGGGCCAATAAGTCAGAAAGATAGTAGATCACAGAAAGCAAAGGGAAAAGGCAGAGTCAAAGAGTGGCAGATTAGAGGAAGTTACAAGCACAGAACTTCCAGAAGATGGGGGAACTATTTTTACAAAAGCCCTCCCAGTATCCCCACGGGGAGCAAGGGCTACTTTGAAGTTCATTGTCTTTGTGAGCACACACATTTGATAACGTTCACAATGATGTTCTGCAATACAAAGAACCAACCTCTCTACACTTCGCTGTGTTCTAGAACATTAATCAGTATTCAAGCATATATACAAGAAAAGCAAAAGCATGCACAAACAAGAAGTTGCAGTGTTAAAAAACAACAAATCACAACTTTCGTGTTAGCTCCCTTTTAACTCACTCGGCACTGGTGAGTTGCTTCCCCTTACAACTATTCCAGATTCCAATTCGATTGGGTTCGTAAAATTTTATTAAAAATATCTTAAGAACTAGGGAATGACATTTTCAAAAGAGATTAGCAACACCATGCATTAAATCGATCATTAAAAAAAATCCACATTCCATACCTCCATCGTTTGTGTTCTATTGACGGAAACAGTTACACATAGAAATACCGGGAAATTCAAAATTGTCCAAACTTTCTACCTCTGCTGCTCAACAACCAACCCGTAAAGTCTGCAAATGATTGGTCGATTTCAAGAGAGGAAAGGTCAGATCATGCTAAAATTAGATTATAACCTCATTCTGAAAAAAGTTGGTTACACACCAGAAATGGAAAGAAAAAATCTCTCGTGGCCCTGATCAGACTCACTCGTCTTTAAAGGTTGTGCACGCCATGAGCCAGATCAGACACGTTCGTTCCGAGTGAGTTAAAAACTGATTAAGAGACTGATGCCCTACAGTTTTCCACACATAGTTAAAATCCAATGAAGTATTAACCCTTTCACTGCCAAAGTCGCATTTTAGCACCACAGTGATTTAACACCTATGTCACCAAAAGGCATCAAATTGGGGTCCATTATCCAAAGACCCTATTGTCTTAGTTTTGGGAAGTAAGGATGGATCTTATTTTATATATGCCACAGAAGAATCCCCAATAATGCAGATGGATTTTGTTCTCTACCCAGGTAAATTTAATGGAAATGTTTGGCTGAAATACGGCTGGCGGTGAAAGGGTTAATGATAAAAACCCAAAAGAAAAATAAAAGAAATGTAAGTTTTCTTTTTCTAAAAGATACTATGGATCGGTTATAACCATCAAGACAATTAATCACAGAGACTGACAGAAAATTACACCAAAAAAGCTGAACCGCAAAAGCAGAAAATGGTATGTGCTCAACAATAAATACATCTACCGAAAAGATTTAAATAAGTTTGAGCACATATATATGATAGTGAAATGGAACCAACACCAAAGGAGCACAAAAAAAGAAACGTTGTGTGCGTAGTTGTGCAAATATTCTTTGAGACTATATAAAAGCACGCTTCTCACAAAAAAATATAAATAAATAAAAAGATCACAGACAAATAACATCAAATATTGTATTGATTGAAAAGCATGACTAGAAGTCAAAGAACATGCCAATCCAACCATAGTGTGTCAAATTAAAATATACATGGGTGCTCCTGGGAAATTTCAAAAATCCTGGACGCCCAGCCCTGGCGGAGTGCAGGGACAGTGCCCCTCCTGGGGGTTCCGGGGGGCAATGCCCCCTGGAAGCTGAAGGGAAACAACAGTTTCCAATGTAACTGACAGGCTCTCGTTGCACTTTTACTTCTGGTTAAACTTCATGACCTCTATAACCAGCAAAATGCATCTTCAGGCATGGGAATTGTCAGAGACAAAAAACTCTGAAAAGCCCCCCAATTGAAGTATTTAGTAACAAAAACGAAGTATTTAGTAACAATTTCAATTTTTGTTCTCGCAGAAATCCGCGAATTCGCGGACAATTCCCATGCCTGATCTTCTCAAATTCTCATAATCCGGCAACGCCAGCTCCGGGCAATTAAAAAATCCTGAACTTCAGGACATCCTGGACCAAAACAATCCTGAACTTCAGGACATCCTGGACCAAAACAATCCTGAACTTCAGGACATCCTGGACCAAAACAATCCTGAACTTCAGGACATCCTGGACAAAACAATCCTGAACTTCAGGACATCCTGGACAAAACAATCCTGAACTTCAGGACATCCTGGACAAAAACAATCCTGAACTTCAGGACATCCTGGACCAAAACAATCCTGAACTTCAGGACATCCTGGACCAAAACAATCCTGAACTTCAGGACATCCTGGACCAAAACAATCCTGAACTTCAGGACATCCTGGACCAAAACAATCCTGAACTTCAGGACATCCTGGACAAAACAATCCTGAACTTCAGGACATCCTGGACCAAAACAATCCTGAACTTCAGGACATCCTGGACCAAAACAATCCTGAACTTCAGGACATCCTGGACCAAAACAATCCTGAACTTCAGGACATCCTGGACCAAAACAATCCTGAACTTCAGGACACCCTGAAAGCAGGAGCATCCATGAATATAAGAGTACAAAGATGGTACCGTATTTTACGGACTACAAGGCGCACCTGATTATAAGGCGCACCCCCAAAATTTTACACAAAATTCAGATATTGTTATCATAGTTTCTTGCTATATTATCAGTCACATTATAAGGCGCAGGGGTCTCAGTCTAGGGGAAAAAAGTATCGCCTTATAGTCCGTAAAATACAGTAGAGAGAAAGAGAAAAACAGAAGAAGACAGTGGGGAAAAAGAACATGATACACTATGCAAAGTGCAACACAAGAAAGAGCATAATTATCGCACAATGGGCAGGGGAGATAAAAGTAACATTTTGAATTTCTCATGCATTCTGTAGAAAGAAGTTTGTCAAACTGATTCTGGACAAATTCCGAGCATTCTCGTTACTGGAGAATGCAAGTAAGGGCCGTATTGTGAGTTTTCTTATAATGGAAAATGTCTCAGTCTGAAACTTGTCCAAATCCATATTTTCTAAATCCATACTATGTTTTTCGAGTTATTCCCCTCAGTACTCTATCAGGGTTAGTTAAACTTACATTTTTGACACGCTTAACTTCATGACAGGGGACATTGTCGACACTTCTTCCTTGCTTTCTCCCTAGCGCAATAATAACTGAGAAAAAACAGCAATTTTAAGGTAGCATCGCCTTATAGTCCGTAAAATACGGAACTCAGAAATATGGCTTCATTAGTAATATCTTCTTTTTATATTCGGCACTCATAGCAAACCTAAACTGTGATCTAATTAGAATAATAATTTACCAGTTTGCCCGAATATCATCACATCGCGTATTATTACAAGATTCAAGCCATACACAATAGACAAAACACAATCAAAGCTGGGCACAGGTGCAGAACAACAACACCCCCCCCCCCCCCCCCCCCCATTGACATTGAGGGGGTGGGGGGTGTTAATCTGCTTCTTAGCCAACGCTTTGAGCTCCCGTTAATTGACAAAGCGTAACAACAGCGGTGCGTGCAGCAGATACCAAAGTCGTCGTTACACTGGGGGGAGGGGGTGGTCAGTGAAGTTGAGGTGGAAGTGGGACTGATTTAAGCTTCACAATAGCGGCAGATCACAGTGGATGTGCGGAGATCAGATCATAAAGCAGCGCTTGATTAAAACCCTGTTTCGCCGTTTGAGCATCGTCTTGTTTACCGACAAGAGAAAACGGTCAAACTCGCAACAGATATATGAACCAATTTTTGTTCCTGCTTTTGATGTAACCCTTTCCCTTCCTCCAACAACTTTACATCTTTTTCCTCATGGATAATTCACTCCTTTTTAAAAAATGCGAATTCTTTCAATGACATCTACAATGGCTATAAAGACATTTTGTTAGATTCATTCACATCAAAATCTCACCTTAAAAAACCACCAAATTCTCCAATTTAAAAAAACAACGAAGAAACTGAGAGAGAAAAGATGAACCATGCATACCGGGCAATGCGCAGCGAGAAACAGAGAAAGAGGGGCGGTGGGTGAACCTTCCCCTACATTGGACCAGAAACCCCAACGAGCATCATGCACTTGAGAGGCGCGACAAACCACCCGCACACGTACACATAAAAAAAGCGCTTCACAACTTGCCCACCTCCCCCCAAGAAACAAGTCCTACACCGAGATCCTTGGACCAGAACACACAACGCCCCCCCAAAGAGCGTGGGAACTACACAGTTCCACCATCATGTACACACATACTGAGCGCTAGACATACAGTCCAACTACACCACACATACACACACGGAGCGTTACACGACATACAGTCCAGCTACACCACACATACACACGACAAACGCCAAGAGCGATCATACAGTCCAGCTACACCATACATACACGACAAACGCCAAGAGCGATCATACAGTCCAGCTACATCACACATACACGACAAACGCCAAGAGCGATCATACAGTCCAGCTACATCACACATACACGACAAACGCCAAGAGCGATCATACAGTCCAGCTACACCACACATACACGACAAAGGCCAAGAGCGATCATACAGTCCAGCTACACCACACATACATGACAAACGCCAAGAGCGATCATACAGTCCAGCTACACCACACATACACGACAAACGCCAAGAGCGATCATACAGTCCAGCTACACCACACATACACAAATAAAGCGTTAGGCCGGGTTCACATTAGACACGTAAGTTCCGTACAGAAACCCCTAAATAAGTGTAAGAAAGAAGGATAAAAGATTACGCAAATAGGGGAAATCGGGACACGTGCGCAAATCTTTTCCCTTCTTGGTTTCACTTATTTAGGGGTTTCCGTACAGAACTTGCGCGTCTAATGTGAACCAGGCGTTACACGACAAACGCCAAGAGCAATCATACAGTCCAGGTACACCACACATACGCTCTTCGTGAGCTATACATGTGCAATGATCTCCAAAAGCAAGTGTACAGTTCAGCGGCACAACCAGTACACAAACTGCGTGCAAAACCCCCAAGAGCGATCACACAGCTCAGTTACATTACGCATACACATACTGCGAGCAGCAGAACAAATCCCACCAGCGAATACACAGTTGTTTTTTAAAAATTCACACACACACACACACTGCAAGCAATTGGACAAAGCCCATGAACAATCACACAGTTCCGCCACACTTTGCGAGCTACGTACACGCACGCGTGCATGCGATTGATGCAAGCCTTGGCCCAAATTTCTATGTCCAGCTTTAAACTTAGTGTTCTTCGCTTCCAGAGAGCAGCTTCCTGTGGGTCAGGATTGTCCTCAGGATTCCCCCCCAGCCACACTCAGGCTTCAAGCAGATCCACATGCACCCCTGCATACAGCAAGCCCTAGGACATGGGTGAAACTCCCTACATTGAAAGAAACCCTGTGAAAGTCAGGGGTCCAGGGGCCGCTTAGGGACCTAGGACATGGGTGCAACTCCCTACATTGAAAGAAACCCTGTGAAAGTCAGGGGTCCAGGGGCCGCTTAGGGACCTGGCAGGGTACAGGGCAGAGCCCCGTTAGAGGATTCAGGGTTTGGGGGGGGGGGGGAAGAACGCATGAGAGAGAGATAACCAGACAGACACAGTTAAAATGATGGACTGAGAGAGTTCAAGTCCGACAAGCCTTGAAAAAATCATTACATCGCCTTTGAAAACAATGTGGCATCCCCATACTGTTTCAAAAGATCCCCCCCGACTCAATAAAGAGAGACTTCCCGGGATGGAGGGATAGAGCAACCAAACTCAAAATGCCCCTAAATCGCCTGTGATCAATATGTTTC
>CM065684.1:3547870-3560370 GCA_017654935.2 Phymorhynchus buccinoides
AACACTATGGTACAAATGCACCAGCTAGGGATGGGAACATTATGTGTGTAACCGTTTTTGATTACCCCGCCATGAGGGCAGCCACACTCCGACTTCAGAGGAAGTGGGGGGTTTCAGTTAGATACATAGTCGGCTCTCTCATTTTTCCCGCCACCTTCCACCAAAAGCTCGTATCTCTAATGACTTTCTATCTGGGGTAAATGAGGTTGTGAAAATAGAAGAAAAACTCGTAAGTCCCAAATTCAGATCTCATTAACCCTATGACTCCCGACCATTCGAACCGAGAATCGATCCTGAGCACCGAGTGATGGGAAGTAACTCCGAACGTCACACCAAATCTTTTATCTAAAAAAATCACCCAGAATAAAGTCGAACTCACATTTAATTTTTGAAATAGCAATGATGATATTTTCATTCCAAAGCTAAGGCACTGTCACACAACAAACCATGAATTGGAATTAAAAAAATCCGTAATGGCACTCCGAGCATCGCGCAGAGTCAATACTGCGCACGTCACGTGGAAAGAAGAAAAATATTTGGGGTCACTTTGAAAAATCCGTTCAAAAAGACTAGTGGGTGCTTTCCCTTGCTGTAAAAGCCAAAAATGGACCAGCGAGACTGAGGTAAAGGAAGCACTAACTTAGTATATTGCATTGTGGGTAAGGCAAAAGTGAAAGTGAAACTACTAGACCGGGGGTTCAGCGGGCGCAATCGGCGCTACAGGGAGCCAATGGTAAAAAACAATCGGTCAGATCTGGCGTCTGTAGCCTTGAGAGAGCTAAGGACAAAAACCTCGTACCTTCGTTCTTTTCAAGTCTAAACAAAAATGTTTAAAACTAATTTTAACAAAATGCAGGACTAATCTCGCAATGTCTTGAAGAACATATTCATCACAGTTAATCAATTGTGGTCAACGCGGTTAATTTTTAAAAGTTGTTTTCTTTTTTCTCTAAACTACTAAAATTGAGATACAAAGTTTTTTGAATTTCACCGACGATATACTGTATTTTACGGACTATAGAGCACACCTGATTATAAGGTGCACCCCCCCCCCCCCACCCCTTGCATGGGACTGCAATGTATCCTGGGCAAAGCGTCTCCACACTAAACAAACTCCAGGCTAGCTGTCCACCATAGCAGCTACTGACTGGCACTCACATACATTTCTTCTTCTTCTGCGTTCCCGGGCCATAAGGCCACAATGGGTACGTATGTGTCCGTTTTCCAGTTTTCACTGGTCTCCTCGCTGCATTCAGCCGACACATTCCGGTTTCGGAGGAGCTCAAAGGAGAAAACTATATGGAAGATTTGTTTTTTGGGGGAAAAAGGCAGGGGAATGGGGCAAAAGTCAGAGAGATAGCAGATGACACAAAGCAAGGAAAAAGGCAGAGTCAATGAGAGAGACAGATTAGAGGAAGCTACAAGCACAGAACTTCCAGAAGGTGGGGGAACTATTTGTACGGAAGACCCCCCGGGGGGTGAGGAGGTGAATGTGGCCTATGGCTTTTCTTTGAATTTTCGTATTGTAATTCTTTTACTCTTGTATAATTGTGTGTGTGTGTGTGTGCGCGCACTCGTGCGCTTGCACGCGTGCGTGCGTGCATGTCTGTGTCTGTGTGCGAGGAAGAAAGAGAGCGTTGCGTGCAAGCATCGTGTGTATTTTACTTTCTAGTGAATCATTATTTGCTTGCCTTCAATATTCTTGCTCTCGATGTAAAGCGCACTGCGCTCATGTGAAAAAGCGCGCTATATAAATTCCCATTATTATTATCATATAGTTCCACGACAAATCTTCAGTCCACTCTCTCACTCCTACACAACGAAACCAAAATGCAATCCAAACAGAAATGGGATAAAACATGAACCTATCAAACACAGCCGACTCTTGAATGCAAGCTCCCAGCCAGGGACGTGTTTCTTCCAGATTGAACTTAACTTTAACCCAGTGCAAGCGTTAGGTCTTTTTCTTTCTATGTTTTCTATAGGTACATGCGCCCATGCGTTCCGTCGCGACTATTGCCAGTATTGGCACCTGCGACGTATTGATCTTGATCCTGATCCTGATCCTGAACTCACCGAGATAAGCAGGGGTACCCACGACCGATCTCCTGAACGACTTTTCCCCGATAATGCGGGCGAATCCAAAGTCGCACAGCTTCACCTGAACCAATAAAACCATTTCCATTTTAGTCTCAAGGCCAGCAAGTCTCTTTGGTTTAAACAATTTTTTTTATTAAAAATCATATAGTAAAGCAGCAACATAAACAAATGAAAACGAGCAAGTTTAAAACTTATACAAGGCGCTCACATACAAGTAGATTATACAATATTGGCTGCCACAAGCAAGTCTCTTTCAGCAGCAAACTACATAGATCATGCGTGTGCTAAGTGGGGAAAAATCAAATGCAAAGAAAACCAAAGAGGAAGAACATAACAACAACAACAACATACAGTATTTATATTGAATCTTGATAGAAATCAAATCAAAGCGCACGCACACGTTAGCATTCATTCATAACGCATTCAAACAAAAATGCAATACAAAGCGAACACACACGGATGACATAAATGGAATACAGCAGAAACAGACCTAATGGCAAGAGAGAGAAGAGAAAGAGAGCGGAGCTTTAATGTCGGGGGAACAGGTGGGTCTTGAGGTTAGCTTTGAAAGCAGAGGGTCGGTCGCTGACGGAGGGAAAGAGGAAGTTTAATCCAGGAGGTTGGTCCTGAGACAGCAAAAGAGCGCCGACCAACAGTTGAAAGCTTATACCTAGGGATCTGGAGAGAAAGCGGGTCAGAAACTGAACGCACTGTGCGAGCTGGCGCATAGATGGAAATATTGTCGCAGAGGTAAGATGGAGCAGCTTTATGGATAGATTTATAACACAACACACACTAACACTCATGCATGGAATACATAAAGCTCTTTCAAATGAGACCCGAGCATGCTTTGCATCAAACAGACAACACCACTGGAATAATAAACAAACCCCGCCCCGTGGGGATACCGGGGAGTCTTTTGCATAAATTGTTCACCCACCTTCTGGAAGTTCTGTGCTTGTAACTTCCTCTAATCTGTCACTCTCTTTCACTCTGCCTTTTCCCTTTGCTTGCTGTCACCTGCTATTTATCTGCCTTACCGGTCCATTCTCCTGCCTTTTTTCTTTCAAGAAACACCTTCAAAAAGATTTCCTCCAGCCGAAGTCGGACTTGCTGGGCCCAACTATTTCTTAGGTTATTTTTATTTTATTTTTTTCCATTATAGACCCATCAACAGCTATCTCAGGACTGTCACCGTGTAAAGTTCGACCACTTACTACAAAACACTCATCAATGTATCTTACCATATTTCTTAGTTAGGGGCATAACGGCAGCATGACAGGAAACTTCTGAGCAATCGAAGAAGAAGATAATAAACAAACAAAGAAACGAATCAACTGTTTATGAGAAAGAAACCTTGCAAATTGCAAGTCTCTTCTTCTTCTGCTGTGGTGGTGACCAACTTCTTTATACAGAAATAATTGTACACACTTTAGGGGGTGACCATAGAAAAAGAAGCGGAAGAGGGAAAGAGAGAAAAGGGCGCATACATTATCAGTTTTCCAAGAAAGGGCTACACACGTCACCCTATTAATTTTACTTGCCCAGGTTTAGCTTCAATATCTAGGGTAAAATCAGGAGTAGCAAACAAAATAAAAATCTAGTTCCGGGCTGGGGAGGGGAGGACCACAGCGATCTGAAGCGGGGCTCTGCCTGAAACTGGTCGCAACAATTTCTCCTCTTCACCAAGGACCTACCACCACTAACAAGGTCGGTTCTTCAGACCTGTTTACCCCTATTTTGCAAATTTGTAATTTCTGGGAATTTTTTTTTATAATTTTGAAAAAACCCTGTAATCCAACGCGTGGCCGATTCTTTTTCTTCACAAAACCCGAAATTTCTGTGCCACTTTTGGTGTCTTTCCATCAGATTTTGGATCATTTGACCTAGAACTCTCACCACGCACTCGCTTTGATGCCATCTTGAAAATAAATTGACGCGCGTTGTATGCTGGGAACCGGAATGACTTTTCACCGCATTGTTTCAAAAGCATCGCTTGCTAACGCAACTGTAGTGGTGGTGTTGTTTTTTTCGGTGTTTTTTTTCGCCGCCGTAATTATCGTAATTCGACTTTTGTTTCGTACAAAGGTAAACAGGTCTGGTTCCTCTACTAGCAAATCCCACCCACCTGTGGAAAGACGGTTTCCGAGGACAGCAGGACGTTCTCTGGCTTGAGGTCGCAGTGAACAATGCTCTTGGAATGAAGGTGGCGCAGGGCAATCAGGATCTGAACACAATTCACACACATGTTTATTTGTCTTGATTTAAAATGTATTTTAAAAATGTGTTCTGCTTTTACTGGACTATTTGTTTACATTTGTCCGGTTTGTTAATTACAACATTGCAGTGTTATTAGTTCATATTCTTTGTTGTTGATAAATGTGTTTATTGTTTGTTTTTTTGTGTGCACCTGGCTGCAATTTCTCTGTTCTGAGATAATAAAGATGATTTGGATTTGGATTGGTTTACGTCATTTTCGTTTCTGGTATTGTTTTGTCACATGTCTGTGAAATTTGGGCCGCTCTCACCCGGAGAGTGTGTCGCCACAAGTGCAGCACCACCTTGTATTATCTTTTAATCTTGTTTTGTTTTTGGGGGGTGGGGGTGAGAAGGTGAGTTGAGGGGGGGGGGGGGGGGGGGGGGACTTGGGAAATATCAATTTGGTCAATACCAGGTAGTGAGATTTCTCCCTTCTTTTATCGACAGTTGACTGCCGTGGGTTTTTATTTATGTGTGTAAAGCGCGTGGGTCAGACTTACTTTACGTCCCCGTCCAAAGGACTGGACGTTCAGTTCGATTTTCCTGTTGAACTGGAAAGAGAGAGTGAGGCTGAGATTCAAACTCGTGCAATCTCCCCGTGGGCATACCGGCGGGGGGGGGAGGGCCTTTCATATGCCTCACACGTACATACACACAGAGACACACACAGTCACCTGGTATATAAGGTACTGGGTGACCCGCTCGCTCAGTCTTCCCCGGGGACTGGACAGGATCATCTCCAGCATGTCTCCCTTCAGCTTCTCCATCACCACAAAGATCTGCAGCACACCACACACATATATTGAAGAAAATAATAATAATAATAATAATAATAAATAAAGCTTACATAGCGCTCTTCGATGAAAAAAAAAAGTTAACACAATAGCAAATAATAATAAATAAATTTTATATAGCGCTCTTCGATGAAAAAAAAAGTCTTCACAATAGTGTTGTTGATGACGGTGGTTGGTGATGATAGATATAATAATAATAATGACAATTTATATAGCGCTTATTCTCCTTACGGGGCTCTAAGCGCTTCACAAAGAAGTTAAAAAATCTAAGCAAAAATAACAACAAAACAACGCACTTATCATAAGGAACAACCCGAAACGAAATCACAATAACTACATTTATATCACCCCCCCCCCCCCAACCTTTCACACTCCCCCAGAATCCAAACCATTACAAATAGCGTTTTCCACGCAAAAGGCATTTTCTCACACTACCCCCCCCCCCCCCCCCCCTCTCTCGGCCCGCCCCCGCATTCACCATCCCCCTTCAAAGACCTCAAGCTGACCTACTTTTTATAGATCTCCCAGCACGCACGCATGCATGCACACACACAAGCGCCTTATATACCCCGATATGATGAGGATAATGGTAGTAATAGTATTGTCATTAGGAGTATTGCTCCTGTTATTTATTTTGCCTTTGCTGAAGTTGTGCTTATTTCCATTATTTGTTGCTATTTATTTATTTATTAATACTATCATTGTTCGTCATGTTGTTGTCATCTTCATCGTTGTTGCTATCATTGTTGCTATCATTGTCTGTTGTTGTTGTCATCTTCATTGTTGTTGCTATCATTGTCGTTCATCCTGTTGTTGTCATCTTCATTGTTGTTGCTATCATTGTCGTTCATCCTGTTGCTATCATCGTTGTTGCTATCATTGTCGCTGTGTTGTTGTCATCTTCATTGTTGTTGCTATCATTGTCGTTCATCCTGTTGTTGTCATCTTCATTGTTGTTGCTATCATTGTTGCTGTCGTTGTTGTCATCTTCATTGTTGTTGTTGCTATCATTGTCGTTCATCCTGTTGTTGTCATCTTCATTGTTGTTGCTATCATTGTTGCTGTCGTTGTTGTCATCTTCATCATTGTTGTTGCTATCATTGTCGTTCATACTGTTGTTGTCATCTTCTATCATTGTTGTTGCTATCATTGTTGTTCATCCTGTTGTTGTCATCTTCATTGTTGTTGCTATCATTGTTGCCGTCGTTGTTGTCATTTTCATTGTCGTTGCTATCATTGTCGTTCATCCTGTTGTTGTCATCTTCATCGTTGTTGCTATCATTGTCGTTCATCATGTTGTTGTCATCTTCATTGTTGTTGCTATCATTGTCGTTCATCCTGTTGTTGTCATCTTCATTGTTGTTGCTATCATTGTCGTTCATCATTGTTGTTGTCATCTTCATTGTTGTTGCTATCATTGTCGTTCATCATGTTGTTGTCATCTTCATCATTGTTGTTGCTATCATTGTCGTTCATCCTGTTGTTGTCATCTTCATTGTTGTTGCTATCATTGTCGTTCATCCTGTTGTTGTCATCTTCATTGTTGTTGCTATCATTGTCGTTCATCCTGTTGTTGTCATCTTCATCATTGTTGTTGCTATCATTGTCGTTCATCCTGTTGTTGTCATCTTCATCATTGTTGTTGCTATCATTGTCGTTCATCTGTTGTTGTCATCTTCATTGTTGTTGCTATCATTGTCGTTCATCATTGTTGTTGTCATCTTCATTGTTGTTGCTATCATTGTCGTTCATGCATGTTGTTGTCATCTTCATCGTTGTTGCTATCATTGTCGTTCATACTGTTGTTGTCATCTTCATTGTTGTTGCTATCATTGTCGTTCATCCTGTTGTTGTCATCTTCATTGTTGTTGCTATCATTGTCGTTCATCCTGTTGTTGTCATCTTCATTGTTGTTGCTATCATTGTCGTTCATCCTGTTGTTGTCATCTTCATTGTTGTTGCTATCATTGTTGCTATCATTGTCGTTCATCGTTGTTGTCATCTTCATTGTTGTTGCTATCATTGTCGTTCATCCTGTTGTTGTCATCTTCATTGTCATTGCTATCATTGTTGTCATCAATCATCACTATCACAGTTACTATTACTACCATTGTTGCTGTTGTTTTTGTCCTCGTTACATTTAATGTTGTGGCTGCCATAGTCATTGTCATTGTTGTCATGTTATCAAATGATTACTATTCTGTATGATATGTGCATGTATGTTTCCTACAAAAATGGAAAACACTTTTAAATAAAAAATAAATAAACAAAGAAAAACAAACCCATCCTCAGAGCGTTTTACAATTACAATTTACACAGAGCATGAGAGAGATAATAGAAGCGCACACATGGAAGAGAAAGTGAGAGGCAAGCTTGAGGTCTCCTACCCTTTCTGGGGTCTCGAACATCTGTTCCAAGTTCACCACTCCAGGATGGTGCAGATTCTGCAACAGTAACAGAACAAAAACAATGGTAAATAAGCACACTCATTATTATACAGTGGAACCTCCCTAATAAGACCTCCCATTACAAGACTCACTCCCATATAAGACCTACTTCTCTGAGACATTGCCCTTCTTTGTAAGTATTAAAATTACCTCCCTTATAAGACCCCTCCCTTATAAGACCTCATTATGCATGATATTTTAAGGTCTTATACTGGAGGTTCCACTGTAGTTTTTACGATTTCAAATGGCAAATCCCCCGTGGCCCTCCCTGTGGGTCTTTCGTAAAAACAGTTCCCCCACCTTCTGGAAGTTCTGTGCTTGTAACTTCCTCTAATCTGCCACTCTCTTTGACTCTGCCTTTTCCCTTTGCTTTCTGTCATGTATCACGGCCACATGGCCTGGGAACGCAGAAGAAGAAGTAGAAGTGGCCAATTTTCACGTGTATTGCACACTTTTTCATCAGGCCATCATTGCAATCTGACAGTGCCTGGCGAACATGTCACGTAGGTGATCAGGCAACAGAGACGAAGAATGGGAGGGATTGGCTCGAGAGTCGCACAAACGTTTATGTAAAGGGAGAAAGAAAAGAGCGGTTGGAAAATGAATAACCAAAAACTAGGTTTCTGTGATGATATTTAGAGGGGCATCCTGACGGATGAGTTTTTGCAAGAAACATGTCCGAGATCACCAGGAAAACACCCTTTACAGAGATCGCAACACTCACTTTGCTCTGGTTTCCAAGAAATAAAACCGTCAAATCGGCGATTCCTCCTTCGCGGAGGTGCTGGAAGTCAGATTCTTTCAGTGAAAGAGAAGGATGTGCCTTCTCTTTTCTAATGGCCGTCTGAGTCGCTTAGACCAAATCACGAAATGTCCACAATACAAACCTTTTATTTTGCAGTTTACCAAAAGTAGTTTTGCTCACAACAAAGGAAATAGCTCCAATTTTTTTGACTGCACTACAAAGAAAAAGAAGTTTCCGCCACTCTTCTCCACCCACCCCGTCCAAAATGGCGGTAAAGGTCAAGATGTGCCACCCCCCTACCTATCTCGGTTAATTCTATTTTTCCGTTATTGCCTTTCTTACCATACAGAAAGCTGTATTTTAGGAACATTTTTAGCTAATAACCTTTTTGGAATACTAACCCTATCCCTAACCCTAGCCCTAAGCCTAACCCTACCCCCCACCCTATAAGACGGAAAAACGCAACGAACCACAACTGTGACAAATCGCGGTGTACTGCAGTACATAGTGGGGGGTTGGGTTAGGTTTAGGGTTAGGGCTAGGGTTAGTATTCCAAAAAGGTTATTAGCTGAAAATGTTCCTAAAATACAGCTTTATGTATGGTAAGAAAGGCAAAAATGGAAAAATAGAATTAACCGAGAAATGCAGGGGGGGGGGGGGGGGGGGGGGGGGGGGGATGGCACATCTTTACCTTTACCAAAATGGCTTCTCTCTCCGGCAAATCAGCCAATGAGGAATCGCCGTTTTGACTTCTAGGAAACCAGAGCAAAGTAGGTGTTCCAATCCTTGAAAAAGCTGTCTTTCTAGTGATCTCGGCGTGTTTCTTGCAAAAACTCATCCGTCAGGGTATCCCTTTAAATTCTTTTCTCAGTTACAGTCTCTGTTTTGTTTTGTTTTCCTTGACGTCAGAGACAGAAGTTGAAAAAATTGGGAGCCTTGGCCTTGTTAACAGAGTTTCAAACCATGTCATGGGGAAAAAAGTTAATTCATTGAAGAATTTGTAAGTTTCTGCGTACATCTTATTCATGCGTGCACATTAAAAAAAATTTTTTTTAAAAACTTGAATGCAAGCACATATGAAGGCAAGAATGCAAGCTCTTACATAAAGGTAAGCACACACACACACACACAGTTAAAGACCCACCACGTCACGTGTCAAAATCACAGTTTTCCCTCTTACAGCCAGTAAGAAATCTTCCTAGCACAAGAGGGAATGTGACACGTGACGTGGGGGGGTCTTTAAGAGAATGTGATGGAGAGAGGGGAGTGAGAGACCAAACGCTAAGAATTAGTAATCAACATTTAGCTTCACACCTGCAAAATAGCCACCTCTGTCTTGAGTTGGGCTTCCTGCTTTGTGGGAAAACGCAGCTTGTCTATCACCTTGATGGCCACTTCTCGGTTCGACTTACGATGGCGACCTGCGAGTGGACATTAAAACATTAGTCATGACACTGGCTAGAGACCTGTTTACCCCTGTTTTGCAAATCTGTAATTTCTGAAACCAAAAAATACAGTGGAACAAGATCTCCCATTATAAGACTCCCTCCCTCATAACTCGATTCTCTGAGACATTACCCTTCTTTGTAAGCATTAAAATTACCTCCCTTATAAGACCCCTCCCTTATAAGACCTCATTTGGGATGGTTTTTGAAGGTCTTATAAGGGAGGTTCCACTGTATTTGCCTTTTCTTTGGTGTTTTTCCATCAGATTGTGGATCATTTGACCTAGAACTCTCACCACGCGGTCGCTTTGACGCCATCTTGAAACAGAATAAAAAGAAATTGACACGCGTTGTATGCTGGGAACCGGAATGACTTTTCACTGCATTGTTTCAAAAGCATCGCTTGCTGACGCAACACAGTACACTCATTCCCCTCATTCTAGCTCCTTTCAGTTTTCCACAAAGAGGTGTTTGTTTCAAGTTATTTCTTTTAACAGAGGTAAATATTCTTATTATTGATTTTGGTTAGGGATAGGAAAAGACCTTACAAGTGGTATGCCACCATAAAACAATGAAATCCTAATGGATAAAACACTTTAAATTGGTTTATGCTGGTGACGAGTGTTAACAAAAGGCATGAACTGAAAGGAGCTGAGAAAAACTACTGTAATGGTGTTGTTTATTTTCGTCGCCGTAATTCTCGTAATTTGACTTTTGTTTCGTAAAAATTACGTCAAAATTGTAAAGGTGAACAGGTCTGCTGGCTGCACATAGTGCGTGCCTACATGCCCATGTTGTTATGCATACTATTGAATCGATAAAGGTGAACAGATCTGCTGGCTGCACACAGTGCGTGCCTACATGCCCATGTTGTTATCCATACTATTGAATCGATAAAGGTGAACAGGTCTGCTGGCTGCACACAGTGCGTGCCTACATGCCCATGTTGTTATGCATACTAGTGAATCGATAAAGGTGAACAGGTCTGCTGGATGCACATAGTGCGTGCCTACATGCCCATGTTGTTATGCATACTATTGAATCGATAAAGGTGAACAGGTCTGCTGGCTGCACACAGTGCGTGCCTACATGCCCATGTTGCTATGCATACTATTGAATCGATAAAAATAAAAATTTCAGCAAAACAAGTTGATCTCTCGGTCAAATAGTTTTGGGGCAATCTGAAGAAGAAGGATCTAGCAAATGTCCAAACTATCACACATTCGGCCAATAATTTACAAGCATCCATTGAACACACAAAATAAACCAGACGGAACAGCCAGAGCCCAGCAGGTAGAAATGAAGGAATTTTCAGGGCTTGGCAAAATGCAGATGCAACAACAACATACATTATTTATACGGCGCTAAATCTTGATAGAAATCAAATTCAAAGCAGAGAGGGTTGGTTGCTGACGGAGGGAGAGAGGAAGTTTGTTCCAGGAGGTTGGTCCTGAAACAGCAAAAGAGTGCCAACCAACAGTTGAAAGATTATACCAAGGGATGCATGACGCATCTGCGCTCATATGACAGGAAACTGTCTGAGCGATCCGACAACAAAGAAGTACCTGGGGCAGTGGGTGGATGCCTCGTGCCTCCATACGGGGAGTTGGACGACCCCGCTCCCTCGAGTCTCTCTCTGTGGGGATACTGGGGGGGTCTTTCGTAAAAACAGTTCCCCCACCTTCTTGAAGTTCTGCGCTTGTAAACTTCCTCTAATCTCTTTGCTTTCTATCATCTACTATCTTTCTGACTTATTGGCCCATAAAAATTTGATGGCTTGGAGTCAAAACGGACTATCTTTAGATAGTCCATTGACGTATTATTGGATTTATTACAAAAACTAATAACTTCTATCAAACAATGACTGCAAAAATATAAAAAGGGGGTTTTGCTTTTTATATTTTAGCACTTTTTTTTTAATAACTTAAGTTATCAGTTTTCGTAATAAGTTCAATAATACGTCAATGGACTATTCAAAGATAGTCCGTTTTGACTCCAAGCCATCGCATTATCCTGCCCTTTTTCTAAAAATGTTTTTTCAAAATAACTTCTCCTTTGAGCTCCTCCAAAATCGGAATGTGTCGGCTGTACGCAAGCCCCCGGGGAGACCAGTGAAAACTGAAAAACAGACACAACGTACTTTACCCATAAAGGCCATATGGCCATATGGCCTGGAATGTGTCGGCTGTACGCAAGCCCCCGGGGAGACCAGTGAAAACTGAAAAACAGACACATACGTACTTTACCCATAAAGGCCATATGGCCATATGGCCTGGAATGTGTCGGCTGTACGCAAGCCCCCGGGAAGACCAGTGAAAACTGAAAAACGGACACATACGTACTTTACCCATAAAGGCCATATGGCCTGGGAACGCAGAAAAAGTAGAAGAAGAAGAAGCAGTACCTCCGTAGACAATGCCGAATTGCCCTGAGCCCAGCACGTCCTCGGGGAAGATCTGGTACAGCTGGCTGATGTCCACCTGCTTGCCTGAGCTGGAGTCAGGAGACACGTTCTCTGCAACACGCCATAGCATTCTGGTGTGCTCACATTGCAATAATAATGTGAATTTATATAATAATAATAATAATAATAATTACCGTATTGTTCTGACTATAAGGCGCACCTTTGTATAAATTTTACCCAAATTTCAGATTTTGTTACTATATTTTCTTACTGTTTCATCAGTCACATTATAAGGCGCAGGGGTCT
>CM065684.1:3570370-3577870 GCA_017654935.2 Phymorhynchus buccinoides
AAGTGCATGGGCACATGGGACCTCGGTTTATCATCTCATCCGAAAGATTCCACGTTCAGACCATAAGGCCTAGTGCAAAGTGACAGGAAAAATCCCCTGTACCCAGGTTCGAACTCGGGTTTACTTGACACGAATCGAACGCGTTACCACTGTGCCACTCCACTCAGTGTGCGGCACCCATGCATCATCAGTCGCGTGTCTTGTTCGTTGTGTTAGTACCACAACACGCACACACCGCTATCAATTTGTTGGTCAAAGAAGTTCAACCTTTTAACTCATTCAAGTCGTTCCTGCCATATGTGTCCAGAATTAATAGATATCTGTCAATTTGATGCATTTGCTTCAAGGGAAGTAAATCTGTGTGCACACCATACCTTGGTCACTTCCAAACTTGCTTCTCTCCCTTAGACCACAATTTTGCCTCTGACTTTGCTTTTGTAGTGGTTTGTTGTGGGGAAACCAATCGGTGTAGAGAGTTTTTCTATATAAAGTCTATAATAATAATAATAATAATAATGAATATTTAGGGCGCTTAATCTTAACAAAAGCCCTAAGCGCTTACAATCATGATAAAAACAATACTAACAAAATGAAAAGCTGGACAACACACAAAACACTCACACGAACTTAAGGTCAAAACACACACACACACACACACACACACACACACACACACACACACACACACACACACACACACACACACACACACCAACAAAACACACACACACACGCACGCACACGCACACACACACATGACTCAACGGATAACCTTTGCAGGAGGAGGATGAGAAAGATTATGTTTTGAAGAGAGTTGTTTTGAGGGAGGACTTGAAAGAAGAGAGGCTGTTTGAGGTTCGGAGTGCAGAAGGGAGGCCATATCAGGCATGAAAACTACTGTTCCAAAAATGAGATTTTTTTAGCCGAAAAATCCTTCCACCCGGATTTTCAGCTAACGTCAGAAGTTTTGTTGAGCGGGGCAGGGGAAGGGGGGGGGGGGGGCAGGGGGGGCGGGGGGTGGGGGTGGAAGCTACTGTTCTCATTTCACATCCTACTTCGCCTTTCAACTAACAACTTTTTGACGCTCTTCGGTCACAAACTACATTCTGCAGCCAATCACTTCTCCGATGATTCACGTACTGTTTTGGGTTTTTTTACATTTTGGTTTTGCCAACTCGATACATGCGTTCTCGGCGGACTCCATCTTGGAAATGACAACGGCGGAAGAGCAAAAAGGCGCGAAATGAAGATTGTGCCGTATAAAGATAATTTGGGTTCGGGGTTTTTTCTTTCGAGATTTTTCGTTTTCGGCGGAGATCGATTTCTAAAAAATAATCGGCGGAGACAGCTGTTTTCATGCCTGATATATAAAAAAAGTCTGATCTACCACTTCCCTATGTCTAAGCCTGAAGTAAAAACCTGTAATCTTCTTTTACTTCGTTTGTTTATGTACGTTTTGTTTGTGTGTATGGCTGGAGTGATTTGTGAGTTTTTTTAATAATTCAAAATCATCGCTTGTGGTCAATTTATTGAAAAAAAATATTTTTTAAATGGGGGGCGGGGGATATCTAAAACAAAACAAAACTGAAGTTCAGTTTCTGGTAAAATTAAAAAAGACTGAAACAGTGTGAAACTAAGAGAGTTGCACCCACGGCATTGTACAGCATTGCTGCCTACCTGAGGGGTGGCTTGGGGAAATACAAAACACTAAACAACAACAAAAATAACAACTAAACCGACGTTTCCCAGCATAACTCCTTCGTCTGGGTACATTTTGTTGTTGTTAAGGCCGGGTTCACATTAGATGCATAAGTTTTGTACAAAAAACCCTAAATAAGTGAAAGAAGGATAAAAGTTTGCGCAAATAGGGGAAATTCGGACACGTGCGCAAATCTTTCCCCTTCTTTGTTTCACTTATTTATGGATTGCGCACGGGTTTCCGCATGGAATATCCGCTCATGTGTGTACACGGCCTTAGTGTTTTGGATTCCCCCAACCCACCACTTTATTTTTAAGTTTTCCTGAGACTTTGTGGAAATCCTGCAGTTATTTATTTTTTATTTTTTATTACCTGAGGGGCGGCTTCTGCTCCATGTCGGTCACGTGGTCGCTGTCCTCCTCCTCGTTGCCCGTGGAGATGTCGTCTGGCATGATGATGTCCTCAGAGTCCATGATGAACGACTCGTCCGTGCTGATGGACGCCGACGTGTCGTCCAGTATGCTCTCCTGGTCTGCACCACACACAGAGAGACATTCAAGGTTAAAGGGTCAGGTCAAGGTTCAAAGTTCAAGGTTAAAGGATCAGGTCATGCTCTTGTTCCAGTATGCTCTCCTGGTCTGCACCCCACAGACATTCAAGGTTAAAGGGTCAGGTCAAGGTTCAAAGTTCAAGGTTAAAGGATCAGGTCATGCTCTTGTTCCAGTATGCTCTCCTGGTCTGCACCACACACAGAGAGACATTCAGGGTTAAAGGATCAGGTCATGCTCTTGTTCCAGTATGCTCTCCTGGTCTGCACCACAACCACACAAACATTCAGGGTTAAAGGATCAGGTCATGCTCTTGTTCCAGTATGCTCTCCTGGTCTGTACCACACACAGACATTCAAGGTTAAAGGATCAGGTCATGCTCTTGTTCCAGTATGCTCTCCTGGTCTGTACCACACACAGACATTCAAGGTTAAAGGATCAGGTCATGCTCTTGTTCCAGTATGCTCTCCTGGTCTGCACCACACACACAGACATTCAAGGTTAAAGGATCAGGTCATGCTCTTGTTCCAGTATGCTCTCCTGGTCTGTACCACACACACATACATTCAAGGTTAAAGGATCAGGTCATGCTCTTGTTCCAGTATGCTCTCCTGGTCTGCACCACACACAGAGACATTCAGGGTTAAAGGATCAGGTCATGCTCTTGTTCCAGTATGCTCTCCTGGTCTGCACCACACACAGAGACATTCAGGGTTAAAGGATCAGGTCATGCTCTTGTTCCAGTATGCTCTCCTGGTCTGCACCACACACAGACATTCAAGGTTAAAGGATCAGGTCATGCTCTTGTTCCAGTATGCTCTCCTGGTCTGCACCACACACAGACATTCAAGGTTAACCCTTTCGTCGCCAGCCAATGTTTAGCCAAAATTTCCATTCAACCTATCTGAGTAGTGAAAAGATTTTGTCTGAAATATTGGGGATTCCTCTGTGATGTATGAAATGAGGCCTAACTGTACCTCTCAAAATGAAAAAACACACTAGACCATTGGATAATAGGATCAGATTTCATGGCTTTTAATAATCATTGTAGTGCAGAAATGCGACTTTGGCGGCGAAAGGGTTAAAGGATCAGGTCATGCTCTTGTTCCAGTATGCTCTCCTGGTCTGCACCACATACAGGCATTCAGGGTTAAAGGATCAGGTCATGCTCTTGTTCCAGTATGCTCTCCTGGTCTGCACCACATACAGGCATTCAGGGTTAAAGGTTCAGGTCATGCTCTTGTTCCAGTATGCTCTCCTGGTCTGCACCACATACAGGCATTCAGGGTTAAAGGATCAGGTCATGCTCTTGTTCCAGTATGCTCTCCTGGTCTGCACCACATACAGGCATTCAGGGTTAAAGGATCAGGTCATGCTCTTGTTCCAGTATGCTCTCCTGGTCTGCACCACATACAGGCATTCAAGGTTAAAGGATCAGGTCATGCTCTTGTTCCAGTATGCTCTCCTGGTCTGCACCACATACAGGCATTCAAGGTTAACTCACTCGGGACTGACTTCTTCTTCTTTGATCGCTCAAACAGTTTCCTGTCAATTATGAGCGGATGCATCATGCTGCCGTTATGCGCCTAACTAAGAAATAGTTAGGCCCAGCAAGTCCAACTTCGGCTGGAGGATATCTTTTTTGAAAGTGTTTCTTGAAAAAAGGCAGAAGAATGGACCGGTAAGGCAGAAACATAGTACATGACAGTAAGCAAAGGGAAAAGGCAGAGTCAAAAAGTGACAATTTTTTTAAAAATCAGTTATAGGATTTTAGGCCAAACCTTGGAATTTAAACCAGTCAGTAATTTAAAAAAAAGAAAAAGGGTGGAAATAGAAACATCTTTGTAAGCTTTACTGGGCAATGAGAGCAACCATACAGGGACACACACAGACACATGCCAACCAGTGAGAGCAACCATACAGGGACATACACAAACACATGCCAACCAGTGAGAGCAACCATACAGGGACACACACAAACACATGCCAACCAGTGAGAGCAACCATACAGGGACATACACAAACACATGCCAGTCAGTGAGAGCAACCATACAGGGACACACACAAACACATGCCAACCATACAGGGACACACACAAACACATGCCAGTCAGTGAGAGCAACCATACAGGGACACACACAAACACATGCCAACCATACAGGGACACACACAAACACATGCCAATCAGTGAGAGCAACCATACAGGGACACACACAAACACATGCCAACCAGTGAGAGCAACCATACAGGGACACACACAAACACATGCCAGTCAGTGAGAGCAACCATACAGGGACACACACAAACACATGCCAGTCAGTGAGAGCAACCATACAGGGACACACACAAACACATGCCAACCATACAGGGACACACACAAACACATGCCAACCATACAGGGACACACACAAACACATGCCAACCATACAGGGACACACACAAACACATGCCAACCATACAGGGACACACACAAACACATGCCAACCATACAGGGACATACACAAACACATGCCAATCAATGAGAGCAACCATACAGGGACACACACAAACACATGCCAACCATACAGGGACACACGCAAACACATGCCAACCATACAGGGACATACACAAACACATGCCAATCAATGAGAGCAACCATACAGGGACACACACAAACACATGCCAACCATACAGGGACACACACAAACACATGCCAGTCAGTGAGAGCAACCATACAGGGACATACACAAACACATGCCAACCATACAGGGACACACACAAACACATGCCAGTCAGTGAGAGCAACCATACAGGGACATACACAAACACATGCCAACCATACAGGGACACACACAAACACATGCCAATCAATGAGAGCAACCATACAGGGACATACACAAACACATGCCAACCATACAGGGACACACACAAACACATGCCAACCATACAGGGACATACACAAACACATGCCAGTCAGTGAGAGCAACCATACAGGGACACACACAAACACATGCCAACCATACAGGGACACACACAAACACATGCCAGTCAGTGAGAGCAACCATACAGGGACACACACAAACACATGCCAACCATACAGGGACACACACAAACACATGCCAACCATACAGGGACATACACAAACACATGCCAATCAATCAATCAATCAATCAATATTTATTATCCTCATTAAAATGAACAAGGAAATTTTGTTTGCTGTCACGTTAAAACATACAATAAAACACAATGCACACGAGAAGAAACATATCAGAGATATAAGATTATGAGTAAAGCTTATATATGCACAACGACACACACTCTCTTTCTCTCATGTACAGCTAAACGCATCACACACATGCACAACGACACACACTCTCTTTCTCTCATGTACAGCTAAACGCATCACACACATGCACAACGACACACACTCTCTTTCTCTCATGTACAGCTAAACGCATCACACACATGCACAACGACACACACTCTCTTTCTCTCATGTACAGCTAAACGCATCACACACATGCACAACGACACACACTCTCTTTCTCTCATGTACAGCTAAACGCATCACACACATGCACAACAACACACACTCTCTTTCTCTCATGTACAGCTAAACGCATCACACACATGCACAACGACACACACTCTCTTTCTCTCATGTACAGCTAAACGCATCACACACATGCATGGACACACACACTCTCTTTCTCTCATGTACAGCTAAACGCATCACACACATGCACAACGACACACACTCTCTTTCTCTCATGTACAGCTAAACGCATCACACACATGCACAACGACACACACTCTCTTTCTCTCATGTACAGCTAAACGCATCACACACATGCACAACGACACACACTCTCTTTCTCTCATGTACAGCTAAACGCATCACACACATGCACAACAACACACACTCTCTTTCTCTCATGTACAGCTAAACGCATCACACACATGCACAACGACACACACTCTCTTTCTCTCATGTACAGCTAAACGCATCACACACATGCACAACACACACACTCTCTTTCTCTCATGTACAGCTAAACGCATCACACACATGCACAACAACACACACTCTCTTTCTCTCATGTACAGCTAAACGCATCACACACATGCACAACGACACACACTCTCTTTCTCTCATGTACAGCTAAACGCATCACACACATGCACAACGACACACACTCTCTTTCTCTCATGTACAGCTAAACGCATCACACACATGCACAACGACACACACTCTCTTTCTCTCATGTACAGCTAAACGCATCACACACATGCATGGACACACATACTCTCTTTCTCTCATGTACAGCTAAACGCATCACACACATGCATGGACACACACACACACACACATGTGCATATGTACGCAGCACACACACACACACACACACATAGGTGCTCCTGGGAAATTTCAAAAATCCTGCAAGGCAAGGGTCCAGGCCCCGGTGGAGTGCAGGGACAGCGCCCCTCCTAGGAATGCCCCCCGGAAGCTGAAGGGAAACAAGTTTCCAATGTAACTGACAGGCTCTCGCTGCACTTTCACTTCTGGCTCAACTTCATGACCTCTATAACCAACAACATGCATCAGGTCAAATTCTCATAATCCGGCGACGTCGGCTCCAAGCAATAAAAAAATCCTGAACTTCAGGACATCCTGAACAAAAAAAATCCTGAAAGTAGGAGCATCCATGCACACATGTACGTATGCATGCAGCATACACACACACGCATACATGCCCACGTTTGCTCACACACACACACATACGCACACACCACTCACTAGCCACGTTGATTTGCACATAATTGTATGATTCAAAGTGAACGGACGTAAGACAGAAAAAGCAAACAAACAGACACACAAACACATGTATGTATGCATGCAGCACACACACACACACGCACACATACATACACACACACCACTCACTGGCCACGTTGATTTGCACATAATTGTATGATTCAAAGTGAACGGACGTAAGACAGAAAAAGCAAACGAACAGACACACAAACACATGTATGTATGCATGCAGCACACACACACACACGCACACATACATACACACACACCACTCACTAGCCACGTTGATTTGCACATACATGTAATTGTATGATTCAAAGTGAACGGACGTAAGACAGAAAAAGCAAACGAACAGACACACAAACACATAGAAAGACAGACAGAAAGACACACACACAAACATAACAGTTCAGTGAACACGGACAGACATGCCAGCAATGATAATCCAGTACCTTCCA
>CM065684.1:3580370-3595370 GCA_017654935.2 Phymorhynchus buccinoides
TGGAATCTGAAGATGACCGCAATTGCCTTGATGGAGCATAGACAGAAAGCATGTAAGAAATGTAGCTAGGGGCATTTCCAGAGAAATAAGAATGACATAGAGTGGAAATTTTGTAGTCAATACGTGCTTTGATGGAAAGCCAATGAAGGGATATCAGGAGTGGTTGAACATGATGATACTTAGAGACCTTGAGGACAAGTCTGGCAGCAGAGTTCTGGACTTTTTGAAGCTTGTCAATGAGGTGTTGGGGGCAGCCATACAAGAGTGAATTACAATAATCTAGTTTAGAGAGAACAAAAGCGCAGACTAGTATTTTAGTAGTATCTATAGACAGGAGATGGCGAATCGTACCAATGCGACGCAGCTCACAGTATGCTGACCGACAGATAGTTTGAACTTGTGAGTCAACACTCATATCTTGAGAGATGTGGAAGCCAAGATTTCTAGCAGAAGGAGAAAAAGGTATTTGAGTGTCACAGACAGAGATGGAATCAGGCTTTGGGTACGAAAGTTTTCTAGATGGAGAGTGGATGAACAAGGCCTCCGTTTTGTCGTCATTCAGCTTCAGTTTGTTTTGTAGCATCCATGATTTGATGTTGCGAATGCAGAATTCAAGTGAAGATATAGAAGGAAGAATGGTAGATGGGGATACAGGCTTGTGGAGTTGTGTATCATCAGCAAAAGACTGAGAATCAACTGAATGAGAAGTGATCAACTCGGACAGGGGTTTAGTGTACATGATGAAGAGGACTGGTCCAAGTACTGAGCCTTGAGGAACCCCACATGTGAGGCCAACCATTGCAGAAGATGAGTCATTGATGGAGACAGACTGAGTTCGACCAGAAAGGTAAGACGAGAACCATGACAGAGCAGTGCTTGATATTCCATAGGTGATTTGAAGCCTCTTAAGGAGTATATGGTGGTCAATAGTATCAAAAGCAGCTGAAAGATCCAAAAGAGTTAATATAGATGCGTCACCAGAGTCAAGAGCTAAGAGAATGTCATTAGTTACTTTCAACAGTGCCGTTTCAGTGCTGTGAAATGGCCTGTACGCTGATTGTGAACAACTGATGAGTTGATGTTCATTGAGATAGCCTAGGAGTTGATGAAGAACTAATTTCTCAATGATTTTTGATATGAAAGAGAGGTTGGATATAGGCCTATAGTTCTTGAGAGTGTTTGGGTCAAGGGATGATTTCTTTAGAAGTGGTTTGACAATGGCAGTTTTGAACACAGATGGAAAGGAGCCAGATGTTAGAGAGTTGTTGACAATATGGGTGAGAGTAGGGAGTAGTTCATCAAGATACTCTATGAAAAGTGGCGTCGGTATAGGGTCAAGAGGACAGGAAGTGGGTTTAGCTTTTAGAATGATCTTCTTCAATTCAAAGGCAGTAACTGGCTGAAATTCCGAGAACGTGGATGTTGTTCCTATTTGGTCTAACAGGGTGGTAGGCCTAGGTGTGGAAGAAGCCTGATCAAGTTCGTTTCTGATCAGCTGGATTTTCTGAACAAAGTAGTCGTTAAAGACATCAGGAAGGTCACTGACAGGGTGGGTGGTAGGGAGAGGGGTGCTTTTTTCACGCCCCAGTAGTTTGCTGCAGATAGAAAACAGCCGACTAGAGGTCACTGCATTGTTTATTTGGTCAGTGTAAAAGGAGGATCTTGCTGTCAACACTATGTTCGCTATTTTTCGTTTCGCAGCGTTGAAGATTTGTTTCGTAACGGTAAGGGGGGTCTTAAGCCATGCTCTTTCAGCTACACGCTTTTCTGACTTCGCCGAGTTCAGTTCAGTGCTAACTAAAGGGTACCACGGCTCCAGTCTATCGGCACGCTCTTGGCGGTGACATAACGGCGCGTGTGTGTCGATAACGCGAGTGAGAGCGCTGTTAAGGTTGTTGACCGTGGGGCATGATTCAGGGCAGATAGTCGCGCGCAACTCTGCTTGAAATGCTGATCTGTCCATGCCGCGTACATTACGAGACTGTCTGCAGATGCGTCATGCTGCCGTTATGCGCCTAACTAAGAAATACTCTAGACGTGTCATGTTTTTACTTGCTAAGCTTGTGATTGACTAATGGTTTTTAACAAAAGTATTTTAACCAAAAACTTTGATCTTGTTTTACTTTGTGTTTTTGCCCCTTTTTAATACGTGGTGAGATGCAACGTGGTGAGATGCAACGTGGTGAGATGCAACGTGGTGACAGCCCTGACATGGCCTTTGTTGTCGACAGGGCTATAATTTTAATCCTAATCCAAAACTAAGAAATAGTTAGGCCCAGCAAGTCCAACTTCGGCTGGAAGAAATGTTTTCGAAAGTGTTTCGTGAAAAAAAAAAGGCAGGAGAATGGACCAGCAAGGCAGAGAGATAGTAGATTACAGTAAGCAAAGGGAAAAGGCAGAGTCAAAGAGAGTGACAGATTAGAGGAAGTTACAAGCACAGAACTTCCATAAGGTGGGGGAACTATTTATACAAAAGACCATCCCGGTATCCCCACGGGGAGATTTGGTATCCGAGATATATGGAGGATTACGATACGGAGCAAAGGAACAATGTGAACCACTTAACCCTTTCACCGCCAAAGTCGCATTGTAGCACCACAGGGATTTAACACCTGTGTCACTACAAGGCATCACATTGGGGTCTGTTATCCAAAGACCCTATTGTCTTAGCACCACAGTGATTTAACACCTATGTCACTACAAGGCATCACATTGGGGTCTGTTATCCAAAGACCCTATTGTCTTAGCACCACAGTGATTTAACACCTATGTCACTACAAGGCATCACATTGGGGTCTGTTATCCAAAGACCCTATTGTCTTAGCACCACAGTGATTTAACACCTATGTAACTACAAGGCATCACATTGGGGTCTGTTATCCACAGACCCTATTGTCTTAGCACCACAGTGATGTAACACCTATGTCACCAAAAGGCATCACATTGGGGTCTATTATCCAAAGACCCTATTGTCTTAGCACCACAGTGATTGAACACCTATGTCACTAAAAGGCATCAAATTGGGGTCTATTATCCAAAGACCCTATTGTCTTAGCACCACAGTGATTTAAGACCTATGTCACCAAAAGGCATCAAATTGGGGTCTATTATCCAAAGACCCTATTGTCTTAGCACCACAGTGATGTAACACCTATGTCACTAAAAGGCATCAAATTGGGGTCTATTATCCAAAGACCCTATTGTCTTAGCACCACAGTGATTTAAGACCTATGTCACTAAAAGGCATCACATTGGGGTCTGTTATCCAAAGATCCTGTTGTCTCAGCACCACAGTGATGTAACACCTATGTCACTACAAGGCATCACATTGGGGTCTGTTATCCAAAGACCCTGTTGTCTTAGCACCACAGTGATGTAACACCTATGTCACCAAAAGGCATCACATTGGGGTCTGTTATCCAAAGACCCTGTTGTCTCAGCACCACAGTGATGTAACACCTATGTCACTAAAAGGCATCACATTGGGGTCTATTATCCAAAGACCCTATTGTCTTAGCACCACAGTGATTTAACACCTATGTCACCAAAAGGCATCAAATTGGGGTCTATTATCCAAAGACCCTATTGTCTTAGCACCACAGTGATTTAACACCTATGTCACTAAAAGGCATCACATTGGGGTCTGTTATCCAAAGACCCTGTTGTCTTAGCACCACAGGGATTTAACACCTGTGTCACCAAAAGGCATCAAATTGGGGTCTATTATCCAAAGACCCTATTGTCTTAGCACCACAGTGATTTAAGACCTATGTCACTAAAAGGCATCACATTGGGGTCTGTTATCCAAAGACCCTGTTGTCTTAGTTTGGGGAAGTAAGGGCAGACCTTATTGTATATATGTGTCACAGAAGAACCCCCAATACTGCAGATGTTTTTTGTTCTCTACCCAGGTAAATTTAATGGACATTTTGTGCTGGAATATGGCTGGCGGTGAAAGGGTTAAGTTAAAGACCCACCACGTCGATGTGTATTTTCCTTCTCTTGCTCAGAATATCATTTAAGATTTCTGATATGGCAAAAGGAGCAAAAAAACCAATACTACCCCTCTACAATCCAATCTGTGAATGATCACAGGGCAAACTGCCCTGATAGACTCAGTGAGCTAAAAATGCATCAACAAAATGTTCAACTCCCTTGAAATCACTGGTTTGAAACCGCCTTGTCTTAAGGCTGTGTCAGACCAATTGACATAGGCTAGAACACCAAGGCTACATCAAAATGTTGCTATGCTCTGCATAGTTATGCGGGGGTTGAATTTAGCCATGATAAGCTCCTAGCATAACATCAGTCTCCAAAATCCCCCGAAGACTGAACGTGGCTGCCCACGTGGCGGGGTAATAAAAAATGGTCACACACGTAATGTTCTCATCCCTAGCTGATGCAATTGCACCATAGTGTTCAAGCGCTTCGGCTGTTGGGATGATCCCTGGAGTCTTTCAGCCAGGGTACGAAAACAACAACAAACAATCAGTTGGGGTTTTTTTAAATGACAAGTACATGTTTCAATACAGTCAAACCTTTATTTTAAGTCAGGAAAAAACGGTCTTAAATTGGAGGGGGTCTTATAACAGAGTTAATTTTAATTTAAAAAGCTGAGCATCCGTCCAAAAAAAAATGGTCTTAAATGAGGTCTTTTAACGGATGGTCTTATGATAGAGGTTTGACTGTATCTCCATTCACAGATTACCGTACTTTACGGACTATAAGGCATCATATAGTAAAAAGCCAAGTGTCCGTGTGTGTGTCTGAAACACAAAACAGGCCTTATAAATCCGCCGTTTTTCGACCGAATTGCTTCAAATTTGCTGAGAGCCCTAACAGGGCGATGGCAACGGCAACCGAGGCGGCCGTGTCATTTGCGCGGTTTGGCAAATGCGCGAAACGCGTATCCACCGGTTTCTCGGCGCCCGTATCTCCTGTATTTCTGGACCGATTGCCTTCAAATTTGGCAGGTACATGACCGGGGACGGTGACTATCGATGTGCCAAACTGGAAGCGAATCGATGCAGAAACGCGCGCGATATACGCCGCTTCACTTTTTCACAAATAACTCCGCTGGTTTTTTTAATCGAATCGCTTCCAATTTGCTGTCTGGCTTGCTGTGGCCGGGGCAAACCCTGGCAGCAAATTTGAAGAAAATCGGGAGAGAGCGTCACTCTCAGAACAGCACCAACGGGAAACGGGGCCTTATAACTCCGCCGTTTCTTAAACGAATCGCTTCAAATTTGCTGTACTCAGCGTTACCAGTACTTGGCGTTACCGTTACTAGGCGTTACTGTTACTAGGGAGAGCGTGTCACTCTCAGAGCAGCGCCAACGGGAAACGGGGCCTTATAACTCCGCCGTTTCTTAACCGAATCGCTTCAAATTTGCTGTACTCAGCATTACCAGTACTTGGCGTTACCGTTACTAGGCGTTACCGGTACTCGGCGTTGCGCTAGTACCTTACTATAAGGCACCCTCCAAATTTTACACAAAACTCAGATTTCGTTATTATATTTTCTCACTATATTATCAATCATATTATAAGGCAAAAGATCTAAATCTGGGGGGAAAAAATATCGCCTTATAGTCAGAGAAATATGAAACGTTTCAATGTCTTCATTCACAGACTTCTCATTTCTTAAAGACCCACCAGATCACGTGTCAAAATCATGGGTTTCACGGGTTTTCCCTCTTATAGTTGGAAAGAAATCTTGTTTCGACCAGGTTTGACTCCCATACAAATGCCCCCAAATTCAAAAATGAAACATTTTAAAGAGCAGCCTCAATTTCAAGGCATTTGTATATGGGTCACAGCTACCCAGAAAAAAACAAGGGACTTAATCGTGGTGGGTCAGTGTATCTTTAAAGGAGAGTAAAGCTGGCGCTACACTCCATACAATTTGATCCCAATATATCTAAATCTAATCCTTCTTCTTCTTCTGCGTTCCCAGGCCATATGGCCATCTAGATCTAAATGTCTGTGAGTCATGATTCACGTGAAATACTTCCATCTAAAAATAACTCTACTATTTTCGCTCACTATATTCAAGCTGACTGCAATACACGAATCAATGTCCGATACCAAAAAATAAGACATTGTACGGGAGACTACAAATATAGTGAACATAACTACAGTGGAGCCTCCCTTATAAGACCTGCAAAAATCATCCAGAATGAGGTCTTATAAGGGAGGGAGTTGTATAAGGGAGGTAATTTTAATACTTACAAAGAAGGGCAATGTCTCACAGAAGTAGGTCTTAAAAAAAACCCACGTCACATGTCAAAATCACGGTTTTCACGTGTTTTCCCTCTTATAGCTGGTAAGAAATCTTAATAAATCTTCCTAGCATAAGAGGGAATGTGACACGTAATATGCGGGGTCTTTAAAAGGGAGGGAGTCTTATAATGGGGGGGGGGGGGGGGGGTGTTCCACTGCAGTAGGATTTCCTCTATTTAGACACTAGAATTTCACGTCAACCATGTCAGATGAAGAGAAATAACTCATATGCTGGCTTTTTGCTCTAACACAGTCAAGGGAGCTATATCCCCAGACCATTGTGCCAGATTGGCTCTACAGTGGAACCTCCCTTATAAGACCTCCCTTATAAGACTCCCTCCCATATAAGACCTACTTCTCTGAGACATTGCCCTTCTTTGTAAGTATTAAAATTACCTCCCGTATAAGACCTCATTTTGGATGATTTTTGAAGGACTTATAAGGGAGGTTCCACTTATCAGTTCTTATTCATGACATGATTTGTACAATTCTTATTCTTCTTCTGCATTCCCTGGCCATATGGCCATAATGGGTAAAGTATGTATGTGTCTGGCTTCAGACTTCACTGGTCTCCCCTCTGCGTACAGCTGACACATTCCAAATTCAAAGAGAGTGGTAGATTAGAGGAAGCTACAAGCACAGAACTTCCAGAAGGTGGGGGAGCTATTCTTAATTTACGAAAGACACCCCCCACCCCACCCCGGTATCCCCACAGGAACTCGTGGAGGGGGAGGGGGTCGTCCAGCTCCCCGCATGGAAGCATGAGGCACCCACCCACTGCCCAAGATTTATACAAGGATTTTTTTCTCTAATTTTCTCTGGCAGTCAAGGGGCAAAACTTCCCAATAGGGCAGTTGCCGCGTGTAAGCGACCTTGAATTTCACCACGTTGAATTTAGAGAGCTGAATTAGAAAGGTCAACGCAACTCGGGCAGAACGAGCGCGGGCAAATCAGTACCGTATTTTTCGGACTATAAGGCCATACTTTTTCCCCAGACTGAGACCCCTGCGCCTTGCAATGTGACTGATAATATAGTAAGAAACTATCATAACAGAATCTGAATTTGGTGTAACATTTGGGGGGTGCGCCTTATAGTCTGAAAAATATGGTAGTCTCGTATAAAGAACGAACACTCGTGGCAAATGCCCTACTCACCTGTGCAAGGTTGTCTGTGGGGGTCTCCGGCTTGGGGGGGAGGGGGAGGGGGAAGGAGAGGTTAGCGGAGGACAGGCGGCGGTAGCGGTCGCGGGCGCAGTTGTTGGGGATCTTGTACGCGCACCGCTTGTGGAAGTTCATGCCGCAGCCTGCACAATTAGGGACACACAAGAAACAAAAAAAGGCTTTGAGTAAGTTTACCAGTACAGTACATATCGCTGTCTGCATGCAATACAGACGTACATGTAACTCAAAATTAGTCATCTTCGATGTTTTGAACTTACCAGTTGATCTAGACAAGCTGCATCATCTAACAAAGCTGTAAAACAACAATTTGCAAAGATAAAACACCGATGGTGACGCTAAATGAACAAAAAATGACGTTATGTGGCCTGAAATGACCAAAATATTGAGTTTTCCATTCCTCATGTGAAGTGACGTCATTCGACTTACGTCTGTATTGCATGCGGGCGGCGATATGTGTCACGGGGAAAATGCAGAATCCATGGAAATTCCAAATTTTCCTGGTAAGATTCCAAATTTTCCCAAGCAAGTGGCTGCATGCTATAGAAATCATGAGAGGAAGAGAGAGGGAGGGAGGGAGGGAGGGAGAGAGAGAGAGAGAGAGAGAGAGAGAGAGAGAGAGAGAGAGAGAGAGAGAGAGAGAGAGAGAGAGAAATGTAAAAATATATAAAAAAAGAGGGGAGAGAGAGGCAGACAGAGAGAAACAAAAAGAGGGGGGGAAGAGATAGAGAGATAGAAAGACAGACAGACAGATAGAACGAACGAAAGAGAGAGAGAGACAAAGATAGAGAATGAGAGGAGGCACACACCTAACTTTCAACTATTGAATATATTCCTGGAAAATTCCGAATTTTCCCCGTCTCTGGAAGATTCCCGATTTTCCCCGGGAAAATGGGATTGAAAATTTTCCCATGACATGTACCTACTTCTTCACAATTACACAAGATGCATTAGAGGACTGAAATCTAAATTATAATAAACAACATCTGAACACTGAAGAAACTGTTCCCTCTATCTTTACAAAGACAACAAAGTCTCTGTAGATTTTACTTTTTTTTTAAACATAGAAGCATTGGAGAGCATCATTCTTTTCTAAACCATTAACCCTTTCACCACCAACATCGAATTTTTGCACCACAATTATTCAACACCCATGTCACTAAAAGGCATCAAATCAGGGTCTGTTATCCAAAGACCCTATTCTCTTAATTTTGGGAGGTAAGGATAGGCCTTACTTTAAATATGTCACAGAGGAATCCCCAACATTACAGACAGATTTTTGTCTCTACCCAGGTAAGTTTATTGAAAATGTTTTGCTAAAAAATGGCTGGCGGTGAAAGGGTTAAAATAAACTTCCCTGTTCACGAAGAGTTCACATTTATCTTACACTAGCAGACCTGCTTGCTACGCTTCGCATGTGCGCGCACACACACACATACTCTCTCTCACACGAGAAAGAGAGATAAATGAACAAAACAAACCGAGCACCCAACAAATATTCAAGGGGGGGGGGGGGGGGGGGGGGGGGGGGAGGGAGAGAAAGAGAGAGATAAATGAACAAAACAAACCGAGCACCCAACAAATATTCACCACACACACGCACACACATACACTCACTATTTTTACTCCTATTTTTTGTGGTTTATTCATTACTTCTACAGTGCAGTCCTATTCATTCATATTGATTGTGCATACACCTGCATGCACACACTTTGATATACGCACACACACATATTCACATGCATGCAACCACTTTAACATACATTAAAAAAATCCCCCCCCCCCCCCCCTGTCAAATATCACAAGTGGATAGATGTTAAATAAAAGACACCTGCACGCACGCGCACACACAAAAAGAGAAGGCTGGAGAAAGGGAGAGGTAGAGAGAGAAATGAACAAAACCTCCTCCGAAATCGGAATGTGTCGGCTGTACGCAGCGGGGAGACCAGTGAAAACTGAAAACGGACACATACGTACTTTACCCATTACAGCCTTTTGGCCTAGGAATGCAGAAGAAGAACAACAACAAAACAAACCGAGCACCCAACAAATATTCATTCACACACGCACGCACGCACACACACACGTGCGCGCGCGAGCATACAAAGAAAGAGAATGCGGGAGAAATGGAGAGGAAGAGAGAGATAAATTAATAAAGCAAACCACCAAAGAAATATTTGCAAAAACAACACACACACACGGACATGCACACACACATGCAAAGAAAGAGAAGTCAGAAGAAAGAGAGAGGGAGAGAGAAATTAACAAAACAAACCGAGCACCCAACAAATATTCACACACGCATGCACTCACATACGCGCACACATACTCACACTCACAGACACACACACTCACAGACACACACAAACACACTCACTCACACACACTACATTTCAAATTCTAAATTGACAGAGACAACCCTACGTTTGTCCTGCCACATACACCGGTACTGCGATTGTTTTACATCACTTTTTAGCTTTGAGAAACGCCCAAAACATTGCTTCATTTGATTGAAATAGAGAGACAGGGAGAGGAACCAGGCCAAAAGTGCAGAGTGGCACAGTGGTAGTGCGTTCGCTTCGTGTCAAGTACACCCGAGTTCGAACCTGGGTACAGGGGATTTTTCCTCTCACTTTGCACTAGGCCTTGCGGCCTGAACGTGGAGTCTTTCGGATGAGACGAAAAACCGAGGTCCTGTGTGCTCATGCACTTAGCACACGTTAAACACAGTGGCAACGAAAAAGTTGTCATTTGGTCAAAATTTACCCCCCTCCCTTCCTTCTTCATCAGTCACACAAAAATCGCGCTCTCCAGGTGGGAGGAACCCGAATTTCACAGAGACGCCTCTGTGACTATAATGTAAGTCTACCTAGCCTACCTACCTAAACAGCATCTCCCTACAGAAATCGCAGAAGTGGGGGGCTTGTATTTGGTATTTTGGTACCTTTATAGTCACAGAGGCTTCTCTGTGAAATTTGGGTTGCTCCCACCTGGAAAGGGCATCGCAGCCAGAGGCGCACCACCCTTTTGTTTTTTAATAACTTGCATGCGACATTTGTGTGACTGATGAGGAAGGAAAGGGGGGCTTTTTCGTTGCCCCATGGTTTAACATGTGCTAAGTGCATGGGACCTCGGTTTATCATCTCATCCGAAAGACTCCACGTTCAGAATACTGTAAGGCCTAGTGCAGAGTGAGAGGAAAAATCCCCTGCATCCAGGTTCAAATTCAGGTTGATTTTGCACGAGGCGAACGCGTTACCTCTGTTGCCACTCTACTACACCACAAGTTGTAGGAATGCACAAACAGCAGGTGCAACCTACAGACATGCCTACCACAACATTTGCTTTCAGGGACAATAAAGAAAGAAATCAGGAACAAATCCGTGAAATCAGGGACGCCTACAGTCATCTGTCCCGCCAGATTTCAATACACACGTCTGGCAGAATGCAAACCAAACTCCCTTTTTACCTTGTTTCAGACAAGGCCACTTTTCCGTGAACTCTTTCTTGAAAACATGCGCGCGCTTCACGGCCGTTTTCTTCTTCTTTTCACACTTGTCTGGTCCGTGATCCCAATCAGAATCCGACTCTGTGTCGGCATGTGCTCTCTTCGACGCCATGTTGCCTTCAACTTGGAAGTGAAAGAGAGGCTATCTTCTTCGCGCATGTGCATTCCGTCTAGCAGACGACAACGATTCCTGGCTCAGTTCTTCTCTAATCGTACGGCACGATGGAACGGCTTTTCGATTCCCGATGGGTTTTTCCCGGGACGCGTATTGCAAATCCGGGATTTCCGGGACAGTCGCTTCTAAAATCAACTTTCCGGGACAAATCCCGGATGTACAGGGACGGTACCTTCACACTTGAGGCCCTGTTTGACCAGGCCAAACAGCATCCCCCACAGAAGTGGGGGGACTTGTAGGAGTGGACGAACAGCAGGTGCAACCTACCTTCACACTTGAGGCCCTGTTTGACCAGGCCAAACAGCATCTCCCCACAGAAGTCGCAGAAGTGCGGGGACTTGTAGGAGTGGACGAACAGCAGGTGGGGCCGGATCTGCAGGTCCTCCATCGTCGCTTGCTCTGCACACAGCCACCGCAACATCACCGCAATTAATAAACGGGGGGATCACAAGAAATTAAAACAAAGTCAAATCTCAAACCCAAAAAAAGAAAGATGTAATTTAAACAAAAAACAACAATCAAGTCATGACTTGCTTTTCAAGTACCTAAAAACAGACATCAAATAGCTAATACAGTGGAACCTCCCTTATAAGACCTTCAAAAATCATCCAAAATGAGGTCTTATATGGGAGCCCGGAGGGGTCTTATAAGGGAGGTAATTTTAATACTTACAAAAAAGGGCAATGTCTCAGAGAAGTAGGGCTTATATGGGAGGGAGTCATAATGGAAAGTCTTATAAGGGAGGTTCCACTGTAATAGACATCAAGTAGCTAAGAATAGACGTCTACGTTTCTTCAAATACTAACAGGGACGTTGGAAGCAAAATCCTGTTTGACAGATAAAATCTAAAACTTTAAAAAAACAAATTTGAAAAAACAACAAAACCCTGCACACTCACTGCTATACTACATGGCTAATGCTAGCAGCCAATCAAATTAGTTTCCAGCTTTTGAAACAGCATTAGCCATCAAGCTTTCATGACTGATTTCAATAAGCGAAAGAGAAAACACAATTTGTAGTGGAAAATAATCCAACTTTGAAAGGGAAAAGGCAAACCGTTTCGGGTGTAACGGTAACCGTTTTTCAGGGTAAAGACATAATAATGAGATGAGATTCTCAGAGAACCAAAAAAGAGGCGGGTTCGGGGACCGGCACATGCCTTCGGTGGGTCCAGTGGCAAAGCCCCTAATGGGGGTCAGGGAAGAATGCTGAAGAAGTTTTGCGTTTGAACCTGTCAAAATAAAATCAGCCTCCAAGACAGCAAAAATTATTAAAAATTAATATTCTTGATCCTACAAAAATTTGTGAACATATTTATTATTACGTATTAGGTACTTTATAGTCAGAGGCATCTCTGTGAAATTCGGGTTGCTCCCACCTGGAGAGCGCGTTGCAGCCAGAGGCGCATCACCCATTTAAAAAAAACAATTTCATGTGATTTTTTGTGTGACTGATGAGGAAGGAAAGTGGGGGGGGAGGTAATTTTGACCAAATGACAACTTTTTTCTTGCCACTGGGTTTAACGTGTGCTAAGTGCATGGACACATAGAACTTTGGTTTATCGTCTCATCCGAAAGACTTCACATTCAGACCGTAAGGCCTAGTGCAAAATGAGGAAAAATCCCCTGTACCCAGGTTCGAACTCGGGTTTACTTGACACGAGGCGAACGCGTTACCATTGTGCCACTCTACACTTATGAACACCATTGGCTCAGGGCCAGTGATTGTTTGACACAGAGACAGACAGAGACAGACAGACACAGAGAGAGACAGAGACACACACAGAGAGACAGAGACACACAGAGACAGACAGAGATATACAGAGACAGACAGAGATATACAGAGACAGACAGAGACACACAGAGATATACAGAGACAGACAGAGACACAGAGACAGACAGAGACACAGAGAGAGAAACAGACAGAGATACACAGAGACAGACAGAGATATACAGAGACAGACAGAGACACAGAGAGAGAAACAGACAGGCAGAATGAACCAATGAGAACACAATATCTATCAAACTTTTCACTGCATTTTCGCTTCCACACAAAACTTGATCCTACACCCTCCCACCAAAAATGAAAATTCTCAACAGATTTACACTGATCTCAGAAATGACTCCTGGGGCCATCAAAAAGGGGGGGGGGGGGGGGGCCAGGAATCTCATCTCTGATTTAAAAAAAAAGAGGCTCTGATGAAAATCACTGTTGACAAACACTTAGGCTGGGAGTCCAAGGACACACTGACGAAGTTTGTTTAGACCCCATCACGGATGCTCCATTTGTTTAATCAACTGCACCTTTCACCGCCAAAGTCGCATTTTAGCACCACATTGATTTAACACCTATGTCACTAAAAGGCATCAAATTGGGGTCTAGTATACAAAGACCCTGTTGCCTTAGTGTTGTGAAGTAAGGATCGACCTTATTTCATATATGTCACAGAAGAATCCCCAATACTGGAAATGGATATTGTTCTCTACCCAGGTAAATTTAATGGACATTTTGGGCTGAAATATGGCTGGCGGTGAAAGGGTTAATGATCACCATTTTTTTTTAAATAAAAAAAAATCTCGTACATGAATTCCGTCTAATTAACGTGTAACCAGATTATTAACCCTTTCACCGCCAACGTCGCATTTTGGCACCACAATGATTTAACACCCATGTCACTAAAAGGCATCAAATCAGGGTCTGTTATCCAAAGACCATAATCTGTTAATTATGGGAGGTAAGGATAGGCCTTACTTTAAATATGTCACAGAGGAATCCCCAATACTGCAGACAGATTTTTTTCTCTACCATGGTAAGCTTAATGGAATTTTTTTGGTTGAAAAATGGTTGGCGGCGAAAGGGTTAATATGGTGACAGAACTAGTAAATACTTGAAGCAAATTTTTTTTATAAAATGCCCTCTTTTTGTATAAATCCAGAAAATTAAAACAAAATCAAACAAGCAATAACAACGAAATTCCCAAGGGAAAACAACTTAGTGAGCAAACAAAATGTTACAAAATCAGGACAAGCAAGCAAACAACCCAGATTCACTATGAAAGTCTAACAAATCAACTTCCTCGTACTACTAACTGTTAGAGACAGAAAAAAGTCTGGAAAGAGCTTCCTGTATTTCAAAGGCAGAGACACAAATTCAACAACTACTAGTCCTACAGTGGAACCTCCCTTAATAGACCTTCAATCAAAATTGTCTTATAAGGGGGTCATTTTAATACTTACAAAGAAAGGCAATGTCTCAGAGAAGTAGGTCTTATGGGGAAGGGAGTCTTCTAATGGGAGGTCTCTTATAAGGGAGGTTCCACTGTATAACGAAGCAAGGGGGTCCTTCTCATAACAAATGGTCAAATAAAAAATGTAATTCAACCAATACAAATGATGGACCCATCTTCTTTACTTACTCTCTGGAAATAAATGACCCATTCCTCTCCCGGCCCTAAAAAGTAACCAGAAATCTAGAAATTACATTGAGTCGGAGTGGGTACAACAAATTTATACTCACACACACAAATGCACACACATGCACATACACACTAACACACACACACAAACACACTGGCCCTAAAAAGTAATCAGAAATATTGAAATTACATCGAGTCGGAGTGGGTACAACAAATTTATACTCACACACACAAATGCACACATGCACACATACACACACACACAAACACACTGGCCCTAACAAGTAACCAGAAATATAGAAATTACATCGACTGGGCACAAGTTTATGCTCACACATACAAATGCACACACGTGCACATACACACACTAACACTACAAAGTACTGATAAAGGCCAGATCCTTAACAGGGAAATGCGGCCACATTGATAAACTATGAGAAT
>CM065684.1:3600370-3602870 GCA_017654935.2 Phymorhynchus buccinoides
CTGGAAGTGCACATAACACACACGCGCAGAAAGCCATGCGCAATCCGCAAACAGAATCTGGAAGTGCACATTACACACACGCGCAGAAAGCCATGCGCAATCCACAAACAGAATCTGGAAGTGCACATTACACACACGCGCAGAAAGCCATGCGCAATCCACAAACAGAATCTGGAAGTGCACATCACACACAGAAACTCATCCGCTTATTTCTTGTATTAGGCCGGGTTCACATTAGACGTGTAAGTTCCATACGGAAAACCCTAACTACGCATCATTTGGGGACATTCGGACACGTGCGCAAATCTTTTCCCTTCTTTGTTTTACTTATGTATGGATTGCGCACTGGTTTCCGCATGGAATATCCGCTTATGTGTGTAAACAGCCTAAGTGTATGTGGTTTCCGCACGGAACTTGCGGATCTAATGTGTGTGTGCCCTTAGAATGCGCCATCAGTCAAATAAAATAAAATCCTAACCACTTGGCATTCTCAATCAAACAGTATGGGAATTAATTACCCATCCCCTCCTGACCTCAGTCATCACACCGGGAAATCTGGGAACAAAATTACAGTCACGGCTGTTTAGATAGTAGTGTAGGCATGCATGCGCACATGCACACACATGTGCACATACACACACGCATGTGGAACACACAAACAACACAGAGAGAGAGAGAGCGAGGCAGACACAGAGAGAGAAAGAGAGAGAGAGAGCTAGAGAGAGACAGAGAGAGAGAGAGAGAAACTTTGAAAACTTAAACTTTATTTTCCAAGGATAAAGATTTAGGCAACGCCTAGTCTTCCAATCTGTCCTCAGTACATATACGAACATAGAATACAAACGTGGCAAGGCATACTATTACACATACATATTTGAACACATAAAGGTAGCAAAGCAGGTGATATTATGATAAAAGAAATATGGATATATAAAACTTGCATACTTGCATAAATGCATATTGTTAATACTCGTGCATGCATACATGCATGTAACCATACATGCACACACCCGCACATGCGCGCACACAAGCATACATGCACATAAGCACAGAGAGAGAGAGAGAGAGAGAGAGAGAGAGAGAGAGAGAGAGAGAGAGAGAGAGACAGAGAGAGAAACACAGAAACAATCACTGTAGTAAAGTGAGAACACATACAAAAAACAACAACTATAACATTCATTCAACAGAGAATCTGCAATTCCCAACAATCAAAAACGCAACAACTGACCACAACTATCCTTGGTCACTGAAACCTGTTTCTGCAGCACTGACCACTAAACCCATCTGACAGTAAATGTTGTTATGGACGGACTGGACAGTACTTGGACACTAGCATATAGACTAAGGAAGTTGAAATTACCATCTCTGAAATATAGACGAATTCGTGGGGATCTGATAAACACTTACAAACTTTTTCACAGTGATAACAATACTAATAAATCTTTGTTCCAGCAAACAACTGACTCGAGAACCCGTAACAGTGATTTAAAAATACTAACCCAGTATAGCCAAACTAATATTAGAAATTTTTTATTTTCTAACACAAAGTTTTGGAATACTCTTCCTGCACATCTTAAACGAGCACAAAGTCTAACACAATTCAAAAACCTCCTTCATAAATACACCAACATCTCAAAACTGCAATACGAGCATGACTAAAAGGCAGATTTGCCAAAAACTAAATTTAAAAACCTCTCAGCGGTGCAAAAGTTCAAACAAAAATGAAAGGACAGTGAAGCGGCCGCGAGGCCTAATGTCCTAACTACCTGACCTGACCTGACCGATATATCTATCTGCAGGAGAATTGTCAGGGAGGTCAGATTGCTGGCACGAGCATTTAGGGTGTCATGAGTATGGCAACAAACCCCTGCCGTGTTAGGTATTGAGGGATACCCTGAGTCTCCACAAATTTGTATCATAATAATAATGTGAATTTATATAGCGCTCTTTCTCACATGAGCTCAGTGCGCTTTACAATGATAACAAGAACATTAAAGGCAAAGAAAAAATGAATGATTAGAAAGTAAAATAAACATGATGCTTGCACACAACATTCTCTTTCTTCCTCTCTCTCTCTCTCTCACACACACACACACACACACACACACACACACACACTCACACACACACGCATGCATGCACACAGGCACACACATACACACACACATGAACGCATATGTTATCATGTTATACTTCTTCTTCGATCGCTCAGTTTCCTGTCAATTATGAGTGCAGATGCGTCATGCTGCCGTTATGTGCCTAACTAAGAAATAGTTAGGCCCAGCCTCGGCTGGAGGAAATCTTTTGGAAAGTGTTTCTTTAAAAAAGGCAGACCAATAAGTAGATGACAGTAAGCAAAGGGAAAGGGCAGAGTCAAAGAGAGTGCCAGATTAGAGGAAGCTACAAGCACAGAACTTCCAGAATGTGGGGGAACTGTTTATACAAAAGACCCCCCGGTATCCCCACGGGGGGAATGATATTCAATACCCCAAACAGTTCC
>CM065684.1:3607870-3617870 GCA_017654935.2 Phymorhynchus buccinoides
GAGAGAGAGAGAGAGAGAGAGAGAGAGAGAGAGAGAGAGAGAGAGAGAGAGAGAGAGAGAGAGAGATGAGAGAGAGAGAGAGAGAGAAGAGAGAGAGAGAGAGAGAGACAGAGAGAGAGAGAGAACAGACTTTTATTTAATTATTTGAGAAAGAGAGAGAAATACAGAGAGAGAGAGAGAGAGAGAGAGAGAGAGAGAGAGAGAGAGAGAGAGAGAGAGAGAGAGAGAGAGAGAGAGAGAGAATTGGCAATTGTAATACAGTTCAATTGATCTGGGCCATATGCCCATATCAATAAGGACCAGGGGATTGGGACAGCATGCACACACAATTTCAAGAACAAATTACAGTTTATGCCATAGACTTAAACTTAGTTTTTTAACCCTTTCGCCGCCAACCGTTTTTTCGGCCCAAAAATACCATTAAACTTTTGAGAGAAAAAAATCTGCAATATTGCAAATTCCTCTGTGACATGTAAAACATTAGGCCTATCCTTACCTTCAAAAATAGGGTATCAGATAACAGGCCTGATTTGATGCTTTTTAATGATGTTAAACCATTGTGGTGCATAAATGCGACATTGGTGGTAAAAGGGTTAAAATGTAAACATGTTAATACTGCAAGATGCATAGATGGGAATAAGCTTTTAACATTCCATAATCATACTGTGTGATTGTTCCCTTATGAAGCAGTACCTACCCAATTTCCAATTACCTGAAAATCCTTCAATAGATTATTTTAAAATTCTAACTTCAAATTACTTATTTCTGTCTAATGTATCAAAGTATTTACTTCACAGTCCTATTGGTATGCTAGTATGATGTTTTCAGTTTAAATTTTTTTTTTTAAAGTTCATTTATAATTCTATGTAAGTTTTTGCTTGAAGCCTTTATTACGTTTTAATTTATATAATTTATATAATAATATCATTGTTATTTTGATATAATTCATTCTTAATATCATTTTGTTTAAAAAAACACAATTAGGTATTAGGTACTTTATAGTCACGGAGGCGTTTGTGAAATTCGGGTTGCTCCCACTTGGAGAGCGTGTCGCAGCCAATTTTTTGGTGCATGCGATTTTTGTGTGACTGATGAGGAAAGAAAGGGGGAGGGGGTAAATTCTGACCAAATGACAACTTTTTTGTTGCCACTGGGTTTAACCCTTTCGCCGCCAAAGTCGCATTTTAGCACCACAGTGATTTAACACATATGTCACTAAAAGGCATCAAATTGGGGTCTATTATCCAAAGACCCTATTGTCTTAGTTTTGGGAAGTAAGGATAGACCTTATTAAATATATGTCACAGAACAATCCCCAATACTGCAGATGGATTTTTTTCTCTACCCAGGTACATTTAATGGAAATATTTGGTTGAAATATGGCTGGCGGTGAAAGGGTTAACGTGTGCTAAGTACATGGGCTCAGTTTATCGTCTCATCCGAAAGACTCCACATTCAGACCGTAAGGCCTAGTGCAAAGTGAGAGGGAAAATTCCCTGTACAACACTACAAGCGAACGGTTCTTCAATTAGTACTCACGAACAAAAAAACACTTTATGGATTATTATCACCAATATCAGCCATAAGTTTCAATTAGTGTTAATGTAGAAAATCACTTAAGGGGATACTATCAGCCATAAGCGGACGATTAGTCAGTGTTGACGTAGATGTTCTATTGGCCACTGCAACTAGGGTTATCAACGCCCTTGACAGTGAGAGTTAATCCATTGTTGGTCAGTATCCAAAAGGTCAGTCATTCTTGCAAAAGGCAGCCATTCAGTGGCCTCAAATAGGGTTATTGGCGAGAGTCACGCCCTTGTTTGGTCAGTACTCAAACATCTACCAAGGGCATTCACTCTTGCTAAAGGTGGTCGTTGCAGTGACCAATCAAACCTCCCTGTTGAAGCCATCCATCCCCAATCACCCTCCAGCAGCCTGAAGAGTAATAGCGACAACTTTCACCGACACTTCCTCCGATCCAAATTTTAACTCATTCAAGTCGTTCCGGCCATATATGTCCGGAATTAATAGATTATCAAAGCTGTCAATTTGATGCATTTGATTCAAGGGAAGTAAATCGTTTGCACACCATACCTTGGTCACTTCTAAACTCGATCCGCTCCCTTAGACCACAATTTTGCCTCTGACTTTGCTTTTGTAGTGGGTTGCTGTGGGGGAACCAATCAGTGCAAAGTTTTTCTATATAAAGTCTACTGGCGAGAGTAAAGTCTATATATAAAAAAGTCTGATCTACCACTTCCCTATGTCTAAACCTGAAGAAAAAACCCATAATCTTCTTTCATTTCTCCTTTTGTTTATGTACGTTTTGTTTGTGTGTATGGCTGGAGTGATTTGTGAGGTTTTTTTTTAATAATTCAAAATCATTGCGATGCGAATGAGTTAACACTGCATTTTGAGAGAGAGCTTGATGAGTCTTCTGCTGTTCCCCTTGCTGGTCATTTCACTGGTGGTTCCCCTGGCACATGCTGACTGTGAAGGACATTTGACCAACTCCACGGGTGTCATCACCTCACCCAACTTTTTCATTGCCACTGGGCTTAACATGTGCTAAGTGCGTGGGCACACAGGACCTCGGTTTATCGTCTCATCCGAAAGACTCCACGTTCAGACAGTAAGGCCTAGTGCAGAGTGAGGAAAAATCCCCTGTACCCAGGTTCGAACTTGGGTTTATCGCATACGAGGCAAACACGTTACCTCTGTGCCACTCTAGACCTATATTCAAGTCGCCCTAAACCGCCCGTAGCTTGCACCTGACTCTAAGACCCCCTCTGATGGCATTTTCATCACGCACCAAGTTCTGGCATATAATACACACACTATGAAGAAGCTTCTCACTTGCTAGGCAAGGCAAGGCAAGGCAAATGTTTTATTTCATACCCACTTGGGGCACAGAAATATAAAACAAAGTACACACATAGTTAAACAATCGAACATCAAAACAGATTGATGTCTACATTATGAAAAACGACAAGTAGATAACTAGGACAAATATACCTATACCATATTACAAAAAACAAAACATGTTACATTTTGTCCATACAAATCATGGAAAAGAACTGTTTATAACTGTAACAAAGTGCTTAAGCTTAATCAAAAGTTTCTTATTTTTTTAGGAAAACAAAGCAATGATGCGATGGTAACTGTATGGCACCCTGTGTGCTTCAAAAGACAGATTTTCACAAAAAATGTGTGAAAGAATCTGAACACTAGAAGAAGTTGTTTTTTTCTGTGCAAGAGGGTTAAGGATAAGAAAATCAATAGATAAACATATTAATTCCCTGTGAAAATGTTTTGTGGTCTTGGTTCTGGCATGCGCTGTATCAGTGCTATCTATTTTATTCTGTTTTCAAGACAGGTTAGAGCAAAAAACAACAAGAAAACACACAGATATGATAGATCGGTGTATTATTTTGTGTATGACTTTTTGTATAATCTTCTCGCATAACAGAGACTCATTCTCCATATATACCATGAATCACTGTGAATTTGTTGACTTTAAGATCATCAATTTCCATTGGCTCAAGATCACAATGTCTTTTTTTAAATGCGGAAGTGGGCTTAAAAACAAAGCACACATTTCGTTTGTTTGTTTGCTTTTAAATTAAAATGTCTTTGGACAAAGGACCTGGGATTAAATTCTCTTTTTAAAAAAAAGAGAAGAATTCTTAAGTATGTGTGTGTGTTTGTGTGTGTGTGTGTGTGTGTGTGTAATATGGGAGAGTAGGAAGGTGCAATAGTTAATAATAATATTGAGAGATTGTAGTAAAATACATCCAGGGTGACACACACACACACGAACACACACACACTGTACACACATGCACGCACACACACACTGTACACACACGCACGCACACACACACATTGCTTGTATTGTGCTTGTACGAGACCACACTGTAATTTCACCTAACGTGATAATAAAGTATTTTTGACTTTGACTTGACTTTGACTTTTGACTTGACATCTGAACTCTCAACAATTTTATTCAGGAATAATATGACGAACAGTATGAGCCATACAGTTCATGTCCTGATGAAGATAAACGACAAACGTCAGACATCTGCACATGCACATGAAATTGAAACAGGCTTGTTAAAAATATGACATCTATTATCTAAATAACACCATTCACATAATTACAGTGGAACCTCCCTTATAAGACCTCCCATTTTAAGACCCTCCCATATAAGACCTACTTCTCTGAGACATTGCCCTTCTTTGTAAGTATTAAAATTACCTCCTTTATAAGACCCCTCCCTTACAAGACCTCATTTTGGATGATTTTTGAAGGTCTTATAAGGGCGGTTCCACTGTACTGCAAACAATGCAGAGGGATACATTTGGAGGTAGTTACAGCCATTCACTTATATAATAGTTGGGCACACACACACACCCTCTCTCTCTCTCTCTCTTTCTCTCTCTCTCCCTCCCTCCCTCTCTCTCACGACACACACACATGATGTGCACACCAACAAAAATGCTGGTGGATACTGATAGTGATATATACTAGTTCAAGCAAATTATCACAGTTCACACACACACACACACACACACACACACACACACACACACACATACAGTGATACACACACACAGTAACACACACACGTGCATACACACAGTGACACACACACACACACACACAGTGACACACACACGCACAGTGACACACACAGAGTGACACACACACAGTGACACACACACACTTTTGTTTATGCGTCTACAAATTCTAAAATTCTGAGATCTTTTCTAAAAAGCCTAAGCACAAGCCCTGTTTTCAAAACATCTCAAGGCACTGAAATGGATTGTTTTACCCCCCCCCCCCCCTCTCCCTCACCACCCCACCCCCCTTTTAAAACTGAAAATTGTCAAAGATTTTAAGGAATGCATGAACCCCGCTGAATATTTGGGTAAGATTGGAGATGCGCTGAGGAGGCGACAGAGAGGAGAATAGTGCGTAGACTCAATAATAGTAGATAACTCTCTCTCTCTCTCCCACGGGTAGCAGTGACTGAGAACCTTTGCAGAATATAGCCCCCCCTGTCACAGTGCCCTTCTGCACTCTCCTCTCTCGTCAATACCTTCCATTACCATGCATGGGTCTGGGCTGGAGAAAGTGAAAAGATCAAGCCATTGCAAAGTTCACCTTCGTCAACTGAACCCTTTCGCCACCATCCATTTTTCAGCAAGAAAATTCCATTAAACTTAACTGGGTAGAAAAAAAAATGTTTCTGCAATATTGGGATTTCTTTTGTAACATGTATGACATTAGACCTGTCCATACCTCCCAAAATTAAGAAAATAGGGTCTTCGGATAACAGGCCCTGACTTGATGCCTTTAAGTGACATGGGTGTTAAACCATTGTGGTGCATAAATGCGACATTGGCGGTGAAAGGGTTAAATAAGGGCCTGCTACACTGCATACGACTCGCTGACAATGAGATGCGATTGTGGCGATGAGAGTCGGGATTCACCACGTGAAATACCTCCGTCTAAAAAAATAATTCTACTACAGTGGAACCTCCCTTATAAGACCTCCCATTATAAGACTCCCTCCCATATAAGACCTACTTCTCTGAGACATTGTCCTTCTTTGTAAGTATTAAAATTACCTCCCTTATAAGACCCCTCCCATATAAGACCCCTCCCTTATAAGACCTCATTCTGGATGATTTTTGAAGGTCTTATAAGGGAGGTTCCACTGTACTTTTGCTCTATATACTCAAGTAGAACCAATAAACGAATTTCTACGTGTGACGATGAGAGTCAAGATTCACGACATGAAATACCTCCGTCTAAAAAGACAATTCTACTACTTTCACTCTATATACTCAAGAAGAACCAACAATGAATTTCTATGTGAATCATGACTCGCATCGGCACAATCGCATCGCATTGACAGCAAATCATATGCAGTGTAGCAGGCACTTGAGTGATGGTCGGGGCAGTCAGTCAATCATCCTCAGAGCCCATCATCAATGCAGACAGGCCTACTATAGCTGTACCAGGGCTGACAATTTGGTCATACCAGGCAGCGGGAGTTTCTCCCTGCTTTTACCAGCCGTGGGATTTTTACGTACCGTAATTTCGTAAGGCGACACAGCGCATAAGGCACACACCCTGCTTTTTAAAAAAAATTTGTAATTTGAACAAAGATAGGGCGTATACACCCGATAAGGTGCAAAGAAACCAAAGAAATAAAAAAAAGGAAGAACGAAACGATCAGCGAAAGTAACATCATTACAGGGCCAGTGACGGAAGTGGAAGCCTAACAAACAAGAGATACAATCGTGAAGCGAAAGTGCAATGTGAGTGAACTGTTGTCGGTTTGTTGTGGAAGCTACCAGAGCATGGTGAGTTGTTCATTTCAACTCTCGACCCCCTTACTTTTTTCTGTTTAGAGTATAGAAAGGGCGCATGCGCCGGATTGGGCGCAGGGGTCAAAGTTCAGTAAAAAAAAAAAAGTTGCGCCTATTAATAGGCCATAAATTACAGTATGCAAAGCGCACGGGTCAGACTAGCTTTAAGTCCCCATCCAAAGGACTGGGCCTTCAGTTCGATTTTCCTGTCGAACTAGAAAGAAAGGGCGAGGCCGGGATTCGAACCCGGGTCACTCACGCTGCAGACATGCACTGAATTTGGCAGGCAAACTGTCTTAACCTTCTTCTTCTTCTGCGATACTAGGCCATAAGGCCACAATGGGTACGTATGTGTCCTCGCTGCATTCAGCCGACACATTCCGATTTCGGAGGAGCTCAAAGGAGAAAACTACATGGAAGATTTTTTTTTAGGGAAAAAGGCAGGAGAATGGGCCAAAAAGTCAGAAAGATAGTAGATGACACAAAGCAAGGGAAAACAGCAGTCAAAGAGAGAGACAGATTAGAGGAAGTTACAAGCACAGAACTTTCAGTAGTAAATCTGCTTAACATCCTCCGGTCTGGAACAGACACATATGGGACACTAGTAGATATAAAGATGGTGGGAACGATCCTGGAGGCAATGCCAGAATGCAGTGCAACACCAGTAAAGTCCCGAATTTTGTAACAATACAGATAGCTTTGCTAATAATTGTAAGAACTTCCACACGGTGGGGGAACTATTTGTACGGAAGACCCCCCCGGTATCCCCACGGGGGACCGTTTTAACCACTCGGCCACCTTCAAAGCACGGTTCCACAGATTAGAGGAAGTTACAAGCACAGAACTTCCAGAAGGTGGGGGAACTATTTGTACAGAAGACCCAGGGACCCCCATTTGGGAGTCTATGATTAGTATGAAGCACTAAAATTCTAAAGGACCCTCTAAAAGAATGTGCAGGGGGTCCCAAGGATGCACTAGAAAAAATATTTGTAGCATTCTCAATGCCAATGGGACCCTCTATCCCGCCTCTAGGACCCTCTATCCTGTAAGTGAAGGAGTCCCTGGGACCCTTGTTTTGCGGGACGATTGGGAGCCCTGACATGTTAAACCCAGAGGCAACGAAAAAGTTGTCATTTGGTTAAAATTGACACACACACCCCTCCCCCTTTCCTTCCTCATCAGTCACACAAAAATTGCATACAAATTATAAATTTAAAAAAAGTGGCGTGTCTCAGGCTGTGACGCGCTCTCCATGTGGGAGCAACTGTGACGTAAGTGTCCCGCGCGACCCCTCTTTCTTTATCTACACCCCCCCCCCCCCTCTCCTTTTCTTTTCTCTGTCCGGCCGCCACGTTAATTGCCACCCACCATCTAAAGAATGCCGATTAAGGGATTGGTCCCTTTCAAGTTCGATTTGTCTCCCCGGTCAGCACGTACCACCTACCGAGGTTATCTCCCTTCACCCCCCCCCCCCCTCTTATCTACCGTCTCATCACAAGAAAGTGACAACCATAGTCGGCCCCTTTCAACCCTTCCTTTCCGAGCACGAGAAGGATTTGAATGTCCGGCACGTGATAAGGATGTAATAGGCGCGTGATTGTTCGGTACACTCTGAACAGCATCTTGTGACGTGTCGACTGTAATAAACCAATAGCAGGCTTTCATTGTTTGAAAGTGAAGGCTATAATTGGCGTAGTGAGAAAAAGTTTTTCACACAAGACGCTGAAACTGACTAGAGCAACACCTCTCCCAGCCAGAATAGCCCACCTAGTAAGTCTTATTGATGACTGGTGATTGAGACTGGTTGTTTGTTTGACTCTAGTTTTGATCTAGATCCTATGTTCAATGATGAATAAGGAGTAGATAGATATGTTATAGAAAAGAAGTGGTAAACATTCTATTCTATTTATGTGCACTGATTATTTGTGTGTGTGTGTGTTTCTGACTTGAACACTTTTGGTACCAGAACCGGAGTTTATGCCTACTAACCCTTTTGTCTATTTTTAGTAGGAAACCTATGGGCCGCAATCTTGCACTATTTTTAGTAGGAAACCTATGGGCCGCAATCTTGCACTTTATGATACCATTCCTTTCCAGGTGTTGGATGGAGAATGATGTTGTCTTGATCACCTTTTATGTTTTACTGATCTCAGTTTGTTAACTGAAATTCAGTTTATTTATTAACTAGTGATTGTACAAGGGAAGCCTTCAAGCCGGTTGGGATTCACTAATTCCCTGCCGACTGAAGCCCCTTGTCTCTAAGCCATAGAGATCTACATCCACCTTCTCCTGTGATTATCAGCAGGGCATCGTGGGCCGGATGCTTATCCCGGACTCCACCAAGCACCAAGACGGGACTGTCGCCAAGACGACCCGCACCCAGAATCCGCGAGGAGACCACGCCTGAACCGTGCCATCCCGCGAAGCCGTAATCGGAACGACTGGGAGCTACTCTCACCTGACGAGCAAGCCCAGAACTTGAAACAGCTAAGTCCACCTGACTGCGCCAATCATTTGAACTTTCCTACGGACACTAAAGATAATTAGTAACCCTTCCGGCATGGGGCGAACCTTATAGAAAGACAAAAGTCTTGTAAATCCTTTCGGATTTCATTGTGTTTTTATCCATATTTTGTTTTGGCGCCATTGAGCTGCTTTATTATTATTGTTGCATAATCTTATGCAGATTTTGGGAGTAAATAAAATACAAGTGTCAAATAATCCTGAACCCTTTGGTCAGACTGATGAGAGTGGGAGTCTTGTAATTTCATGTAAAACCCTACTTCTCTCTGTCTGCCATTTAGAGCAATTCAACCACTTGTATTTCTTACAACCATCTGACGAGCCAGAACCCGGGCACAAATATAAATTTATTAGATGAAAAGGGGCCGGGAAAGTTGCTCATCTCCCATACCCTAGAGAAGTGGGCTAAAGGCAAATTTTCTAAAGTCTTCCCTAGAGACTTAGCCTTTTAACCCATTACCTCGTCACAGCAACCCCAATTTCAGAGACGCCTCTGTGACTATAAAGTACCAAATACCAAATCTTCCTGACAAAAAAAATATTGAGCTAAACTATGTTGACGATTCCTTTGTGTGGATCACGCAGAATAGCCAACTAGCAACTAGTGTACGGAAAACCCTGCGGCATCCCCACTGACCTGAGAGGACGACCTCCACCAGGCAGTTCTCGGTGATGTCCCCGGGGTTGGTGAGGATCTGCAGGACGTTGGGGTCGAACGGGTCATGGCGGAACAGCAGGATCTTGTCCACCAGGTTGTAAAAATGGTGCTCTGGAAACTAAAGGGAAAAAAACAAATGTAGGTGTTAAAAGTAGTACTACTTATTATTGAGAAAAAAAAGCATAAGGCAAACTGCAGGATCTTGTCCACCAGGTTGAAGAAGTGGTGCTCTGAAAACTAAAGGGGGCAAAAATGTAGGTGTTAAAAGTAGGTGTTTATTATTGAGAAAAAGAAAGTAAAAATCACTGACACATTGCAAACAGCAGAATCTTGTCTACCAGGTTGAAAAAGTGGTGCTCTGGAAACTAAAGGGAAAAAAACAAAAATGTAGGTGTTAAAAGTATGTACAGTGGAATCCGCTTAATCGGCCACTTTTGG
>CM065684.1:3622870-3650370 GCA_017654935.2 Phymorhynchus buccinoides
CTCACACCCGCTCTACCACTACGATTGAGTCTCCGGTCTCCCTCTCTCTTAGTCTCCCCTAGGTTACTCACCCTTCCACCACTATCGGCTTATACCCCAACTCACCCTCCCTAACCCCCCCCCCCCCCTCCTCTCTCTGAGCTCTCTTTATTTATCTACCTGTCTCTGGATTTGTTAATAATAATAAAAAGTACTGAAACAGTGCACACCTTTGCTAAGGAAACAACCTTCTCGTCATGGATATACCAGTATGATAAAGCCAAGCTCAGACTCAGAGCTTTCGAGTTCAACACCCTAATCAAGTTTGTTCAAATTAATCTAGCTTAGTGTCGTAGACAGGCATTGACATCAAAAGAGAAAAAAACCGACCTCTAAACTCAATGTCTCTCCAGAACTTTGTTTTTATACATGCTTGGTAGGGAGCAATGAGCGGCTCTGGTGGAGTCATGGCCCTTAGTCCTTGACACCAGGTGGCGTTTCCTTTAGAGGCATTTTGATTTTGTCAGGGACAGTGAACTCCCTCTCTCTTTCTATCTGTTACTCTCTCTCGGGCGCACACGTAGACACACACAAACAGCAAATACAGGTTATGCCTTCTAATTTGATCAAGGAAAATCAGATAAGCCACAAGAGTTATGCCATGTACGGCCACCAACAGGGCTCCTTCCCATTCAACCATCACAGTGATGAGAAAAGTGAAGGTAACAAATTGGAACCTCCCTTATAAGACCTCCCATTATAAGACTCCCTCCCACATAAGACCTACTTCTCTGAGACATTGCCCTTCTTTGTAAGTATTAAAATTACCTCCCTTATAAGACCTCATTTGGGATGATTTTTTAAGATCTTATAAGGGAGGTTCCACTGTAACATGCATTGATTAATAGATAAAGGACTAGTACTGTAGTAGACACAGCGTATAATGTCTTTTTTTTAATTATAAAAATGACTCAAGATTTCCATAATTGTTCCACTCTGTTTTGCTTTATCATGTTTATGCCCTGCTCTATCCACCTTGCATCATCTACAATCTCTCGGCAAATGTTAAAAACAGCCCCCCTCCTCTGCCACTTCCATTCATTTCAGACGGCTTCGGTTTGGGAGAGGGGTAGGGGTAGGCTTAGGGTCAGCTAAGTGTCAATTTCATAACATAACGTAGCTTCTTTTTTGGGGGGATGTGTGTGTGGATTAGACGGTTTCAGGTTAGGGTTAGGAATAGGGTTAGGGATAGGCTTAGGGTCAGGTTAGCGTGAAATACACACAAAAATAAAAGATGATGACTAATCTGACCCCAAACCTATCCCTAACCCTATTCTTAACCCTAACACAAACCTGAAACCGTCTGAAATGAATGGAAGGGGCAAGGAGGGGAATATTCTTAACATTTGCCAATCTTTTTTATTTATACTGAAAAAATTAACCTTGGAATAGCCTTTAATCAAGCAAAAATGAAAAAACAACCTTGCACAGCTGCATTAGGTGATTAGCAAAAGGTCACTGGTCCATTTGTTTCCATGTTTGGCTCACTCGTGTCAATGACACGAAAGTGAGTATGTTTTCATGCTTCTTCAGTTTTCCGGGTGTCAATGTGTGTGTGTGTGTGTGTGTGTGTGTGTGCGTGCGTGCATGCGTGTGTGTGTGTGTGTGTGTGTGTGTGTGTGTGTGTGTGTGTGTGTGTGTGTGTGTGTGTGTGTGTGTGTGTGTGTGTGTGTGTCCGCCTGAGCTAACTTTAACGTTGGCTTTTTCTCTGTATCTAAAAGGCATTCATCGATCAAACTTTGCACACATAAATGTGTATTATATATATGTAAGCTTTCAAAGATTAATGACTTTTGATAATTAAATACTTAAAACAACACTGTAAACAGACAACAAACAGATAATATTTTAGATTAGTGGGTTAGAGTATTGAATCGGCAACATGAGTTAAGAAAATCATCAACAGTGAACGCCTCAATATCTGATTGAGTAGAGCGTTTATCTCTCATGCGAATGTTCAGTGTTCGAATCTCGGCCAGCGCACTTTTTTTTGTTTGTAACGAGTTTCATTTCACACACATGTATGCATGTGCACACACATGTGTACATACACACGCATACGCACTAACACACACAATGTTTGTTTGATGTGGTTTTTTATGCTGACACACAATTCCTACAAAAGATTATAAGCCTACAGCTAAATTATGGTTATGTCACAAAGAAATGTCATTTTTGTAAAGTTAAGTAAAAAAAAGAAATGACACATATACCTTCGTTTATCATGTTTTTTTCCAGAATGTTAATAAAATTCAGGGGGTGAGGCTTAGACAACGGTGCGCTTTGTAGACGGAAAATACAGTAATAGCATAACAAACACAGTGGAGAACTGATAACTCAAAAACGGACTGCGGTACTCAAAAACACTGGATAACTCACAATAATTTTTTGGGTCCCAGTATAATAATCTCTATGTTAAAAAGTCTTTTTCACTCAAAATATTGGCTATCTCAAAATAATATTTCAGTCCCTTCAATTTTGACTTTTAAAGCGATTTTTACTGTATAACGATTAGGAGAAATACAGAGACAGACACATCCTTATATTTGTTTTCTTCTTTCTTTTCTTATTGACTATTTCCATGCGCAAACACACGTTCGCAAACACACACACACACACACGAACGTGCGCACGCACATGTCCCACATGTGTCTATTCGAGTGAGCCTTGAAGGCTTTGCCTCTTCTTTTTTTTCATTAAAAATCTACATGACACTATCTTGATAGCTCTGTCACGTGCTAATATAGTCAGGCTCCTTTTTTTCCCTCAGCAATCAATCTGCCGATTCCTCGATCGGGTGTGGCTTGACACACCTTCAATGCAAACATTAGGCTTGTATGTCCCCCCCCCCTGGAGTTTTTCGCTACAATTCATCACAGAGGGAGACTCCAGGCAGATTGCCTACACTGATATCATACAGCCAAAGCAATACATGTCTCATATCTGCATGGGTGCAACTCCCCAAAATGAAAAAAAACCTGAAAGGCAGGGATCCAGAGACCCATGAAGAGCAATGGGGCAGAGCCCTGTCGGACGATTCAGGGAGGGGGGGGGGGGGGGGGGGGGGGGGGGGCAACTTGAGAGAGAGAGATAAAGAGACAGACAGTTAAAATGATAGACAGAGACAGTTTGAGTCTGAAAAGCCTTGTAAAATTATTACATTGCCTTTGTAAACTTCCAAGATAGAACAACCAAGTTCAAAACGCCCCAAATTGCTTGTGGTCAAAAAAAAAAAAATTGGGGTGGGGGGGGTGGGGGTGGGGGGGAATTAAAAAACACATGAAGTTCAGTTTCTGGTCAAATTAAAATACTGAAATCAGTGTAAAAATGAAAGAGTAGAACCCATGTACCTGTATGATGAAACTACAGCCTTACTGATACTAGTCTGGTTCTACTAGGTCAAAGAGTGAATGCATATATATATATGATATAGAGAGGCCTGTCCACAATCCAACTGTGTGAACATCATCAGTGTAAACTTCCTCATAAGATTTGTTCCTGTCTTTTTCTCCTGGAACAATACTACTACTATTACTACAGTGGAACCTCCTTTATAAGACCTTCAAAAATCATCAAAAATGTGGTCTTATAAGGGAGGGGTCATATATAAGAGAGGTAATTTTAATACTTACAAAGAAGGGCAATGTATAAGAAGTAGGTCTTATGTGGGAGGGAGGTCTTATAACTTATAAGGGAGGTTCCACTGTACTTAATTAGACTAGAGAATTAATATTTTCTCTCTCTCTCTGAGTCTCTCTCTCTCTCTCTCTCTCCCTCTGACTCTGTGAGTGTGTGTCTGCGTGTGTGTGTGTGTGTGTGTGTGTGTGTGTGTGTGTGTGTGTGTGTGTGTGTGTGTGTGTGTGCGTGTGCGTGTGTGATGTGTGTGCGCTTGTGTGGGGGTGGGGAAAGGGTTATTAAATTCAAAACAAACAAAAAATTGAAAAAGTGAAAGGAAGTGAAATATGCAAAAATAAGATGGCAAGCTATACAAACGTACTCCCAGTCACAGAAAATGCATAATTAAACAATACAACCATATAAATTATGATTCTATATCAATTATAACATGTCAATTAATTACTCAATACACTGTATTATACAGTATTGTCATTTGTACTGTACTAGCTCGCAATTTTGGCGGAACAAAGAAAAGTTAATGTCAGGACGATTTTCTCAATTTCTTTAATAAAACTTGAACACAGTGGAAAATCCCTTATATGGCTTTCCATGTTGGTGAAATAACACATATAGTGATATACTTAGATGTGACGAGGTAATGGGTTAAAAGGCTAAGTCCCTAGGGAAGACTTTAGAAAATTTGCCTTTAGCCCACTTCTCTAGGGTATGGGAGATGAGCAACTTTCCCGGCCCCTTTTCATCTAATAAATTTATATTTGTGCCCGGGTTCTGGCTCGTATGGTTGTAAGAAATACAAGTGGTTGAATTGCTCTAAATGGCAGACAGAGAGAAGTAGGGTTTTACATGAAATTACAAGACTCCCACTCTCATCAGTCTGACCAAAGGGTTCAGGATTATTTGACACTTGTATTTTATTTACTCCCAAAATCTGCATGAGATTATGCAACAATAATAATAAAGCAGCTCAATGGCGCCAAAACAAAATATGGATAAAAAAACAATGGAATCCGAAAGGATTTACAAGACTTTTGTTTTTCTATAAGGTTCGCCCCATGCCGGAAGGGTTACTAATTATCTTCAGTGTCCGTAGGAAAGTTCAAATGATTGGCGCAGTCCGGTGGACTTAGCTGTTTCAAGTTCCTCCGTGGTGATCGGCGAGTGCTGGGTTGGCTGGGCTTGCTCGTCAGATGAGAGTAGCTCCCAGTCGTTCCGGTTACGGCTTCGCGGGATGGCACGGTTCAAGCGTGGTCTCCTCGCGGATTCTGGGTGCGGGTCGTCTTGGCGACGGACCCGTCTTGGTGCTTGGTGGAGTCCGGGATGATCGTCCGGCCCACGATGCCCTGCTGATAATCACAGGAGAAGGTGGATGTAGATCTCTATGGCTTAGAGACAAGGGGCTTCAGTCGGCAGGGAATTAGTGAATCCCAACCGGCTAGAAGGCTTCCCTTGTACAATAGCACTAATTAATAAATAAACTGAATTTCAGTTAACAAACTGAGATCAGTAAAACATAAAAGGTGATCAATCCAACATCACTCTCCATCCAACACCTGGAAAGGAATGGTATCATAAAGTGCAAGATTGCGGCCCATAGGTTTCCTACTAAAAATAGACAAAAGGGTTAGTAGGCATAAACTCCGGTTCTGGTACCAAAAGTGTTCAAGTCAAAAAACACACACACACAAATAATCAGTGTGCATAAATAGAACAGAATGTTTACCACTTCTTTTCTATAACATATCTATCTACTCCTTATTCATCATTGAACATAGGATCTAGATCAAAACTAGGGTCAAACAAACAACCAGTCTCAATCACCAGTCATCAATAAGACTTACTAGGTGGGCTATTCTGGCTGGGAGAGGTGTTGCTCTAGTCAGTTTCAGCGTCTTGTGTGAAAAACTTTTTCTCACTACGCCAATTATAGCCTTCACTTTCAAACAATGAAAGCCTGCTATTGGTTTATTACAGTCCACACGTCACAAGATGATGTTCAGAGTGTACAGAACAATCACGCGCCGATTACAGCATTATCACATGCCGGACATTCCTAACCTTGTGATTGGAAAGGCAAAACCGTCTTCAAAGGGAGATAACCGTGGTTGTCACTTTCTTGTGATGGGTAGATAGATCTTGCTTCAAAGAGATAATTGCCTTATTCGGCGTTCTTTAGATGGTGGGTGGCAATTAACGTGGCGGCCGGACAGAGAAATGAAAAGGAGAGAGGGGGGGGGGTGGGGAGGGGAGAAAGGGGGGGGGGGGTGTAGATAAGAAATAAAGAAAGCGGGTCGCGCGGGACACTTACGTCACAATGTATGCATCACTGTATTTTAATACTGTCAGTTCTCATAATATTCAGTTGAGTAGTTGGTTAAATCCAACGAGAGTATAGGACATTCCTTGAGCATTTTTTGCACAACTTTTCTCCTTCATTGGGTAAGGGATATGGCTAGAACCAGTTTAAGGTTGTCTTCATGCCACAGAAAGTTTCAAAGATGAAAATAATCAGCAAGGAAAAAACGAACGTAAATCCTCTAAATTCAGCGTCGCCATTCAGTGTTGCCGTACATTATGGAAAATTCCTGTAAAAATGCCAAGTTCGCATACGGTAACCTTTCGAGCAGCTGTTTATTTTCTTAAATTATAATCATAAATCTTTGATTCTGACGAAAATAGCCCATAACCCTATCCCTTACCCGATGAAGTGCAAAAGAGCAGAAGTTGAGTGAAAAACGCTCAGGTAATTTCCGATACTCTCATTGGATTTAACCCAGCAGTTTACGGTAATCAAAGGTAATCTCACTGGGAGTAGTGTACATCTTAAGGCTTGCAATTTGACATGACATTCATGTGATTCATGAGCCATGATGAAGGACCTCATCAGCAGGACATCTGGTACAATTCTGGTAATTTTAATTAATTTATTATCATCAGTAATGGGGCAATGGGTGGATGTGGACGACCCCGCCCCCTCCACGAGTCTCTCCCCGTGGGGATACCAGGTGGGTCTTTCATAAAAATAGTTCCCCCACCTTCTTGAAGTTCAGTGCTTGTAACTTCCTCTAATCTGCCACTCTCTCTCTGACTCTGCCTTTTCCCTTTGCTTTCTATCATCTAGTACTATAATAAACTACTATCTTTCTGACTTATTGGCCCATTCTGCCTTTCTTTTGTCTTTAAAAAATCTTCCAAATAAATGTTCTCCTTTGAGCTCCTCCGAAATCGGAATGCTGTACACAGCAGGGGGACCAGTGAACATTGAAAACTGGACACATACAGTGGAGAACTAATAACTCAAAAAATGGATAACTCAAAAGCACTGGATTCTAGTTTCAACTGAAAATAAGGTAAAAGTAAAGGTGTGCCACCCCCCCCTGCATTTCTCGGTTGATTGTATTTGTCCGTTTTTGCCTTTCTTACCATATAGGCTTTGAGCCAGGGGGGTCCATCGGTACCACCTGAGCTAACCAGCTCTAATGTATATTTTTCATAAGCCCATTGCTCCTAGATTTAAAAAAAGTATGATAATACTTCAGGGTACACAGCTTTCTATGTGTTATCACATTACTTTCTAACGCGCCAACGCCGGTTGTACATTTTGAGGGAAGTGCAGTTTGATCATCAATTGAAATGTGATAATGTTACTAAAATCAACCACACTTTGCTTAGACCATGCCACAATAAGTCTTTCTGTTAGAAATATCAAAGGCTAATGTGAAATAAGCTCCTTCTTGCTGAATCACATTAGATGGCGATTATCTCACTTTGTTACGTTTTGATAATGTCCCGTGCAACTGTCCACACTGTCATGAATGTGCTTGCTATTGTGGGGAAACGCTTTCAAGATGCAGGTCTTGGTGATCTCTGCATTGAATCAGGAATCCTGGCACAAGGGTCTGTGACTGGTGTATTTGAAGGCAAATCATACAAAAGAAGTGTTAGGGTGCACAAATGTGTCCTACTATTATTATTATGTCTGAGAATGCCCCACATGGCCGAAGTAAAAAGAGGGCGTAAAACACTATTATTATTACAAATGTGTCCTGGAAGCCCTTCTTCGCATGAGTTGGCAGTGCTTCCTCCCGTGGGTAAAAGACAACCACCCTGAAATGCTGGAAGCTGTTAATGAACTAGAAGACCTTGTTGACCGCTTCCATGATGATGTTGGACAAGCTGCGTTTGTATCACTGCTGGAACAGCCCGTGCTGACAAATGTGTTTCACTTGTGGAATGACTTTCTGAACTACTTGCGTCAAGACAACGGAGAGCTCTCCGCCTTCTGGATGACGTACGTTGACATCATCGAGGACATCTTGTTGGGCCTGCTTCGAGCCTCTCGCGAGGGAGACCTTGATCTGCATCTTCACGCCATCCGACTGATGATCCCTTGGTGCTTTGCGTATGACAGACTGAATTACACAAGATACCTCCCTGCATACTATGCTCAAATGACCAATCTTCCTGCCACTCATCCAGAGATCTACGAGGCTTTCAAAGAAGGCAACTTCAATGTTCAACTTAGAGAATCCAATCCCTTTGGCCGCATACCTGTTGACCAAACAACTGAAGTAACCGTGAACAGGGACACCCAGACAGTAGGTGGTACCACCAGGTTCAGTCTGAAGCCTGGAGCTGTCAGCAGATATTACCTCACAGCTGAGCACAGGAGTGGCTTTCTGGCCAAACTCAGGAACATGGTTCAGCACAACAAACGTGGCATTGATCATCCTGATCTCCAGAAATCGAGGCGAGAACAGGACGAAGAGGCAATCACTGCAGTGGAAGAAACACTTTACAGTTGGATCAGTCCCTTTGAGAGCAACCTTGACTTGATCAGTGTTTCAACAGGGACTGCTGCACCGAAGGAGGTTGCCGAGGATCTCAAGAACGCGCGCACAAAAGGAGAAACTGCTTACGCCACATTCAAGGCAGAAAGACTTGAGACAGATCCACCAGTAAAGAAGTTCCACGATCCCATGAAGAAGAGTTCTCTAAAGACATTTGGATCAGCTGCAAAAAAAGAGGCAGACAAAATGTGCTGATGGCAGATCAGTTATCTTGAAAGCTGACAGATGGTTGTTTGGGAGAATGATCGTCATGGGACAGAAAAGAGATCCCAACATGAAAGACGTGCTGTGCTTTCCTCTTGGACCACTCCCCTGGTCACTGGCTGCACCTGATGGAAGCCTTCGAAAAACCAACAAAGCTGCCTTGGCCAAAAGCATCAAGAAGAATGCTCCACTGGCTGACTCACTCCCTATCCACTCTGCCACCATAATCGATGGAATGGCCCTTGTCCAGCGAGCCAAGTTTGATGGCCAGCAGCCAACGTTTGATGAAGTTGCTGATCGTATCTTCTCGATGGCCATCAGTGAAGCGTCAATGAGCACCAGAATGGACATTGTCTTTGACACATACCAGAAGCTGTCTATCAAGTACAATGAAAGGGCCAACAGGGGTGGGATCGCAGGACTACAGGTACAGAACATTGCACCTGGTCAGAAGATCAAGCAATGGCGTAAATTCCTGGCGCAAGAGGGAAACAAGGTGAGCCTGATCAAGTTTTTGGTCCAGGATTGGAGAAGCGAGAAGTATCTGGAGAAGCTTGGCAGCCTTCGCAAAGTCCTCTTTGTCACCTGTGAAGAGAAGTGCTACCGATTCTCAGCTGTCAGATGTCGTGAAGTGCCTGAGCTGGAATGCGTCCAGGAAGAAGCTGATAGCCGTCTCCTTCTACATGCTGCTCATGCTGCTGAAGGTGGATTTGAAGCTGTGATGATCAGCTCAAATGACACAGATGTCTTTGTATTGAATCTAGCCTTTTGCAGTGCTATCAAAGCACCGATGTACCAGAAGAGTGGAACAGGCACCCGCACACAGCTGATAGACATTGGCAAAGTTGCATCCTCTCTGGGACCTTCTGTTTGTGCTGCTCTTCCAGGGATGCATGCATACACTGGCTGTGACTCTGTCAGTTCTTTCGCAGGAAAGGGAAAACTGGCAGCACTGAATATGTTGAAGTCCAACGAAGAGGTGCAGCAGGCTTTCCGTGACCTTGGCAAAGACTGGGAACTGTCCCACGAACTATTCGAGAAATTGGAAAAGCTCACTTGCTAGCTGTACGCACCAAAGCAGCCAACATCTGGAGTCAACGAGCTCAGATACTAGTTGTTCTGTGCGAAGAACGGAGATATTGAATCTCACCAGCTGCCTCCCTGCCAGGACTGCCTGCTGAAACACGCCCAGAGAGCCAACTACCAAGCTGGATTATGGCGACGCTGCCTTACAGGCGATCCACAGTCTCCTGACCCAACCCAGAGTGGGTGGAAAATTGAAAACCAGGATGGCGAGGATATTCTAGCGGTAGACTGGATGAGCGTCCAGCCAGCACCTGACGCCATTCTGGAGCTGCTGGCGTGCACATGTCCCAAAACGTGTGACATCAAAGACTGTGTCTGCCTCCAGAATGGGCTAAAATACACAGACATGTGCAAAGTGAAAGACTGTGACAATCAGCCACCTAGCGATGACACTGCTGTGCCAAACTTTCTCGATGACGATGATGACGACGATGAACATGATGAAGAGGACTAAACTGTTTGTGCTGGGGGTGTGGATGGAGTGGGAGTGGGGGTGGGGCTTAAAATGTTCTTGACCATTGTCAAACTCATGTGTGCATTTGAACAAGTAACATTCAGAGACTAAATTGGAATAAGCAGGTGTGGCGTGTACGTGACAGATGATGACGATACGCTATGATAAAAATGTTGAATATGTATACATGTATGAAGATCAAAGTGTTAATATAATAGTATTTGTTTTATCTTTCCTTGTATCACAGTGCTTGTCTAATGACATACTTCAGGGTAAATGTTGATGTGTTTGCAAATGAACAAAAAGATCTCCCACCGAGATGTTTGTGAATAAAAAAGGAATACAGTAGTCAGCACAATACTTAATAAACAACATCAAATTGCACTTTTGAGGGTTTTTTTTGTCTGGGAGCAACATCCACTGATACAATGTCTGAGAAGTTTTCCTTAGTTTGGCTCAGTGATTTCATCAAAAATGACAGTCTACATTCCCTACGCTCATATTTTAACGAAATACGGATGACATTAAATATCACGTGTTAACACAGCATAAGCTGTGCGTCACCAAATGTTATCATAGATTTTCAAAGTCTAGGGGTATTGAAGATATAAAAAATCCATGTTTGAACTGGTTAGCTCTACTGGTACCAATGACCCCCATTTGAGGGTATCAGCTCAGAATCTAATACATAAAGCTGTATTTTAGGAACATTTTTAGCTAATAACCTTTTTGGAATACTAACCCTATCCCTCTCTCTTCCCCCCACTATGTACTGCAGTACACCGCGATTTGTCACAGTTGTGGTTTTCGTTGCGTTTTTCCGTCTTATAGGGTGGGGGGTAGGGTTAGGGTTAGGGCTAGGGTTAGGGCTAGGGTTAGTATTCCAAAAAGGTTATTGGCTAAAAATGTTCCTAAAATACAGCTTTATGTATGGTAAGAAAGGCAAAAACGGAAAAATAAAATTAACCGAGAAATGACCTTTACCGAAAATAATTTTTGGGTCCTGGAAATAATCTCTATGTTGAAAAGTCTTTTTTACTCAAAATATTGGCTATATCTCAAGTGTGCGGGATTACCGAACTACGGAAATGTGTCATCGGGACCGTGTTAATCACTTTGCTATTCAGCAATTTCACTTTCCATTGTATTATTATATTTATAATTTGGAATAACTTTTGGGGTTTTCTGTAGAATGTTTTCATAATTCAGCCTTACCATTCAGTGTTTTGATCATTCCACCTTCACCATTTGGCATGGTTTGACCATTCAGCATTTTCCGGTATTTTTCGGCATTTTCCGGTGCATAGACACTGATCCTCCTGCACCATTGACAAATATATATAATTTAACTATTGTCTTGAATATGACTCAACGAGGAAATACTCCGAAATAGAGAGGATATATAAAAAATATATTACAGTGGAACCTCCCTTATAAGATCTTCAAAAATCGTCCCAAATGAGGTCTTATAAGGGAGGGGTCTTAGAGGGAGGTAATTTTAATACTTACAAAGAAGAGCAATGTCTCAGAGAAGTATGTCTTATATGGGAGGGGGTCTTATATTAATTAATGGGAGGTCTTATAACTTAAATATTTATTTAAGGGAGGTTCCACTGCATTGTTATCCAAATTAGAAACAGGACTGCAAAACTTACGTCATAAATCTTAGCAATGTCTGTGAAAACTGAAATAGCACTTACTTGTCTGTCAACAAACTGGCATGCCACCTCCTTCAAGGCAGCAATCGTCATGTCAGGCTCGGCAGCCGTCTGCTCTCGCATGAAACCAACCTGCATCCAGAAGGCACATCTCCCCTTCAGCAGGCCTAATTCTTCAGACATTTTTTTCACAAGCTTGGCGATTGCTTTCTTTTAGCCTTTATGACTTTAAACGCGCCAAAGTTTATCTGAACATGTCTTCTCGTCATAAACACACGGAAAGCACCAGGCTAAAACAAAAGTGAACCAATGTGACAGTGGGTGAGTGACACCATGACACGCCGACACTACTTTCACTCCTTGAAAATCGCAAAGCAAACTGTGCCGTCTGCTGTCTTCAACACTGCGACGTCTTGAGCCAACCCAGCCAGCCAACGCCTCAGCGCACGCCAGCAAGTGACATGTCAAGGGAGATGTTTAGGGGGGGGGGGGGGGATGAAACAAAACTGTCTTGTTACGTCAAAGCCAACAGAAGATGGGATAAAGTTCTTTCTTTTTGTTTTGGCTTTCGGGAGGCGCACCGCAAGCACACTCACAGGTGTTTCGAAAAATCGTTTCACTCAGGCGCTTTCTGCGTCACGGGCAGGCTGTGGGAAGTCGTAAAAAAATTAAGGGAATTTGTATTGGCTCTAACAAAATATTTAACAAACAAAATGTGTCTGTTTCATCATTACTGGAGTATATCGACAATCAACTTTGTGAGTAAATGCGAAAATATTTCACCAATTTGTATTTTACGACAAATATAACTCATTCTGCCCATGTTGACAAGTTCGTCACAAACATGGCTTCCTGCTCAGATTCGGCGACAGATAGTCACACAAACAGTCTTTCCAATCGATCAGACAGTCATACTGGAAGTGAATTTGAACCTAATGAGCTTAAAGGCTACTTAATGAAGAGGGCAAGATTAACAAGAAAGTGGAAACGTGTCTATTTCGTCTTGAAAAACTGCGATCTTCTCTACTACAGATCCACAGAGGTAATGAGTGACCCTGCTGCCTGCACACTTTTTTGGGGTTTTATATAATATTGAAATAGAGGTCTTCGCCTTGGCATAAGGCTGTGTCAGACCAATTGACATAGGCTAGAACACCAAGGCTACATCAAAATGTTGTTATGTTCTGCATAGTTATGTGGGGATTGTCTAGCCATGGCAATTCTACGAAATAAAGGCTACGGTCCTTTTTTTTTTCTTAAAAAAAAAAAAAATGAAATCAGATCCACACTAGGTTTATTTTATGTTTACTTTCCTTTCCATTAGGCTACTTCTATCTCCTCAGCTTTCTAATTTTTTATCTTCTTACTACCCCCCAAAGTGCAGCAAAATCTTCAACCTGATGAACAGCGTGATGAAGTTGGCTGCCTAAGGCGAAGAAGAAGAAGAAGTTGGCTGCCTGAGGCGAAGCAGAAGAAGAAGCTCCTAGTATAACCTCATCAGTCCAAAATCCTCTGAAGTCGGAGTGTGGCTGCCACGTGGCGGGGTAATCAAAAATGGTCACACACGTAATGTTCTCATCCCTAGCTGGTACATTTGTACCATAGTGTTCAAATGCTTCGGCTGTTGGGATTATCCCTGGAGTCTTAAAGCCAGGGTTCGACAACAACAGCAGAGGTCTTGTGAGGCAAGGAGAGGATATACAAAGGTAGAGAACTCTCCCTAAATTAACTCCCCTCCAAAGTTGCTTACGACACCCCGCCTAGCTCTACATGAGCAATAGTCAAAGGGAAGCAAAGGATCTTATTTCACTTTACAACCCGAAAGGCTCCAGGGGCTTGACTGGAGCTCCCTGCAGCAACGCCGCCAGGTGACAAGACTCGCCATGTTGTATAAAATACAAAATGACATGTTGAGCGTCAATAAGATTAAGAACAGACTTGTCCCCCAACCAGAGCGGCAGCGCAGAGGACACACAGTGCAATTCCTTGTCCCCCAGTGTCGAACACAATACCGACAGAGTTCCTTTTTCCCACGTACCATCAGGGAGTGGAACATCCTACCTTCAGCAGCAGTTGAGGCCAGAACTCCAGAGAGCTTCGCGACTAGAGTCTGGGAGCACCTGACTGGAAAAAACCCTGCTGCAGCTGCCACGTCTGATGGCCCCACTCTGGGGATGTCAGACTAACAAGCACCAACAGCCCCCCCCTCTCCCCCTCCCCGTTCCTCTCCCATCCCCCCATTTGGTCCCCCCTCTTCCCCCACCCCCTCCTCCCCTCTTCCAACAACCCAACGGATCAACAGTTTCCTAGTTTTCGTATGATCTGTGCTCTCTCTGTTGTTTTATTTCTTCTCAGGCCTTGAGTCTTTCTTCTGGCAAAAGTGGTCTTGAACCTCCCCGGTTCCGTGGCATAATAATCAAAGTGTTGATTGTGGCCACGTGCAGTCAAGAAGAAGAACCCGCCATCATCCTCTTGGCTGTTGATCCTCGGTTCTGTTGTAATTAACTTGTATAAACAGGGAACTCCAGTCTAGCAGCTGAGCAAACGGCTGCTGAACGCTTTAGAAGACATGGTTTGGGAGATCAGATGGGTGGTGGAGGGTGTAACTGTAAGAGGGGCTAGTTTGGGGTGTTGGGAGAGAAGGTGGTGGGAGGGGACTGGAGTGAGAGTGGGTGGGCGGGGGTAGGGGGGGGAGGGAGGTAGGCTATATTTGGCATTTGAAGCCTTCCACTGAGGATGATGTCATGACCTCAGATGGAAGGGAGTTCCACTCACTGATGGTACGTGGAAGAAAGGAGAACTTCCTGCAGCTGGTCTTGCAGGAAGGGAGGGGATGGGTAGACTGGTGGTATTGCCTTGTCCTTGTTGGTGGGTTGGAGCGTATGGCGTGTTGATGGAGACTTGGCCGTGATATTTGTGGAATGTCGTCAGTCTTGCTGTTCTTTTCCTGTCGACGAGTGGTGTCCAGTGCAACTGGGTGCACATTCGCTCGTCGCTGGATGTCTTGCGGGACTGAGAGGGGAACCGGCTCGCTTGAGGAGTTTATGACCACCTCTTTGCAATTATATAATATTTGAAGAATTCTATGTATCTCTCTGAGCTCCCCCTTCCTCCCTCCTTCCCTTCTCTCTCTCTCTCTCTGTACACAAATGTCTTGCCTACCATTTAGGACTTCGGTCCCTCCACATCCCATTTGTTAAGTATTTTACTATTTATGGTGTTTTTTTAAACCTATAATGCTGAATTTATTATGTGTCTGTTTACATTGATAATGTGCCTGCTTATGATGATAATGTATGTTCGTTTTCTTTGCTTTGCATGCCTTTCTTATTTATTGAATTCTTTGCTTTGATTTTTTTTCCTTTTCCTTTTTTTTTTCTTGAGGTCTGGATGAAAAAAGTATTTATACTTACTCTATTATCCTCAGAAAATAAAAGTTATTCATTCATCCATTCGTACCATGGACAGTTTCAGTCAGGATATAGCATGCACCATTAACTTAAAACATCATTTTCTTTTTATCGACATTTCTGTGTGCAGGCCAAGCCCAAGAGGATTCCCCTGTCCAACGCCGACATTTCGGAGAGCAGAGTGGACAAGAAACAATTTGCATTCCGCATCAAAAGCAAGGAACAGGGGCGAACGCATTACATCCACGCCGATGACGAGCTCAGTCAGAACTGTTGGATGCAGGCGATTTGTTTCGCCAAGGCCGCAGGGAACGACAGCTCACCATCCTCGGCCTGTGTGATACAGTAGATCTATGCTGTGTGAGCGTCGTTCATTTGCGTGCGCATGTGTTTTACAACTGTAGAGGGAAAAAGAAGGATGGATAAGCTATGTGCATTGTTCGTTTGTGTGCACATGTGTTTTACAACTGTAGAGGGAAAAAGAAGGATGGATAAGCTAATGTGCATCATTCGTGTGTGTGCGCATGTGTTTTACAACTGTAGAGGGGAAAAGAAGGATGGTATATTATAAGCAGTGTTAAGTACTGTGTGGTGTTTATGTGTGGGCTGAAGTTCTGTTACTAATAGTGTGCTCACGTGTGGAAAATGCTTGTGTGTTGTGTGTGGGGGGGCCTGTGTGTGGTGTTTATGTGTGGGCTGAAGTTCTGTTACTAATAGCGTGTTCACGTGTGGAAAATGCTTGTGTGTTGTGTGTGTGGGGGCCTGTGTGTGGTGTTTATGTGTGGGCTGAAGTTCTGTTACTAATAGTGTGTTCATGTGTGGAAAATGCTTGTGTGTTGTGTGTGTGTGGGGGCCTGTGGGGGGGGGGGGGGGGGGGGGGGGCTGAAGTTCTGTTACTAATAGTGTGTTCATGTGTGGAAAATGCTTGTGTGTTGTGTGTGTGGGGGCCTGTATGTGTGTGTGTGTGGGGGCTGAAGTTCTGTTACTAATAGTGTGTTCACGTGTGGAAAATGCTTGTGTGTTGTGTGTGTGGGGGCCTGTGTGTGTGTGTGGGGGGGGGGGGGGGCTGAAGTTCCGTTACTAATAGTGTGTTCACGTGTGGAAAATGCTTGTGTGTGTGTGTGTGTGGGGGCCTGTGGGGGGGGGGGGGGGGGGGGGGGGGGCTGAAGTTCTGTTACTAATAGTGTGTTCACGTGTGGAAAATGCTTGTGTGTTGTGTGTGGGGGGGCCTGTGTGTGTGTGTGTGTGGGCTGAAGTTCTGTTACTGATAGTGTGTTCACGTGTGGAAAATGCTTGTGTGTTGTGTGTGGGGGGGCCTGTGTGTGAGTGTGTGGGCTGAAGTTCTGTTACTAATAGTGTGTTCACGTGTGGAAAATGCTTGTGTGTTGTGTGTGTGGGGGCCTGTGTGTGTGTGTGTGTGTGTGTCTATTGGTGCATGCATACATGTGTATGTGTGTTCAAGGTCTGTGCAGCTGCAAGCGGGCGGGTACGCGCATGCTTGATATGTGGGCAGTTCTAGTGTATTTGTGTGACTGTGAGTGACTTGATACGTGTCAAATAATGTGCATGCGTTGCGTCCGATATTTGTACAACACAAATTGCATCGTGACTATTGAGCATGTGAAAGCTGTTTTTGAAAGTAATAATTTTTGTAAATACTTCCCTCCTCTTTGGTCAGTCTGTAGATCAGTTAAAAACCATGTGAATGTCATTATATGTGATAGCTTCTTCCGAAAGAAGCATTTGAAATGTGTATGTTTTGGTGTGTTTTTTAATATGTAGCTTGTAACATTGTTTAAATTTCTGGTAAAAAAAAAAATTGGCCATCAAGATTTGTGAGGTGATTGGTAATTCGTATAACAATGAAGGGCCTGCTACACTGCATACGATTCGCTGTCAATGCGATGCGATTGTGACGATGCGAGTCATGATTTGCGTGGAATTCGTGTATTGGGTCTACATTCTTGAGTCTGTAGAGCGAAAGTAGTAGAAGTATTATTTTTAGACAGAAGTATTTCACGTGAATCATGACTCGCATCATCACAATCGCATCGCATTGACAGCGAATTGTATGTAGCGTGGCAGGCTCTTGATGGACACCAATTATAATGCTTTTCCTTAGTTTTTAACAATATCAATTGCTCGTTTTAGCCGATATGATTGTTTTAGTTTATCAAACAAAAATGTTTTTAAACGCTGTTGAAGACATCTATTATTTTTTTCATTTTATCTGATGTGACCGTTTTAATTTTAAATGTTCAGATAAGTTGAAGACATCTTTGAAAGAAATGTTCTGTTTTATTAGGGTGTTGAGAGCTACTAGTATCTTTTATTATTTCTGTCAGTGTAAACCGAATATTATCTGCACTTGATTTTTGAATCAGAAATGCAGAATAGATTTGTGCAGGACCATGTTGTTGTTGTTGTTGTACCCTGGCTAAAAGACTCCAGGGATCATCCCAACATCCGAAGCACTTGAACACTATGGTACAAATGCACCAGCTAGGGATGAGAACATTACGTGTGTGACCGTTTTTGATTACCCTGCCATGTGGGCAGCAACATTCTGATTTTGGAGGACCAGCTAGGGATGAGAACATTACATGTGTGACCGGTTTTGATTACCCCGCCACATGGGCAACCACACTCCGACTTCGGAGTAGTGCAGGACCATGTAATTTTTAACAGCCCCACACAAGCTTTCAACCTGCTTTAGATGTAGACATCCTCATTCCATTCTCATTAATTTAAACAAAAATTATTTTTTTTAAATGTCCATACATTTTGCTTAAACACAACTTTAAACAAACAAACAAATAACATCATTATTATTAACAACAGATATGAGCTCATTTATAGTAAATTATACTGTATGTGAAACTTGGAAAAATTGACTGCCTGTCTACATCCTTTCCCTCTATTCTTGTATTTGGATGTGTTTTAATTTTCGAAACTTTGCTACCATTTTCCATGTTTTGATTTTGTTTTTATGACATTGAGTTAACATTTGAGAGACTTTCATGTATTTTTCAATTGTCTTATATGCATAGTCAGGGCCATTGTCAAGTTAAATGTCTATGGCAAATAACTGAATGTCTGCAAATTTTACAAATGAAATGTTCCATTTGTTATTTTCTTTTTCAAATTCTCTGTCCCATTTTCTTTGAATTGATAATTATCGCACTGTATAAACTTTATTAGAGACTGTATATCGTAATAGAATATCAATCAATAGAATATTTATCCTAGTTGGCATCCTTAGAACACAGCTGTTTCGGGAGGAACATTTAGTTTATCTACATTTTCAGATAGTTTTTTCAAGCCAACTTTAGTTTAGTTTCCCTAACTTTTCATAATGACGAAAATTAAAAATGTTGTAGTATGTGACTAAATTAGTTGTATTCAGTGGATATTGCTAGATTTTCACTCACGAGCAACTTTATTTATGCTTGCGATACGAAGTGCATTATTCAAGAACGTTTTCTACTAAGTATGTTGCATGATACTGCTCAACAAAAAATAAGTTTTTACCATAAATCTGATGGAAAAAATACTTTTAAAATACAATGATGAACATACATGATACAGCCAAAATACAATGAAGAACATACATGATACAGCCAAAATACAATGATGAACATACATGGTACAACCAAAATACAATGATGAACATACATGATACAGCCAAAATACAATGATGAACATACATGGTACAACCAAAATACAATGATGAACATACATGATACAGCCAAAATACAATGATGAACATACATGATACAGCCAAAATACAATGATGAACATACATGATACAGCCAAAATACAATGATGAACATACATGATACAGCCAAAATACAATGATGAACATACATGATACAGCCAAAATACAATGATGAACATACATGATACAGCCAAAATACAATGGTGAACATACATGATACAGCCAAAATACAATGATGAACATACATGGTACAGCCAAAATATTTGTACAAACAAAAGTTTGGTGCAGTTTTTATCTAAGATTTCTGGATTCAGTCTAGATTTTGTGTGGAGCGGAACAACTGTGAGATTGTATTTGACTTCTAAGATACTGATTTGTCCTTAGCAAAATATACATGTATTCACGGGTCTAAAACTTTAAACGCTTGTAAATGAGGTAGAAGGGTATCTTTGTTCTTGCAAAATTTGTCTATTATAGTCATGTAACTGGTATGTCGATGGCAGTATGATTTGATTTTATGTTGTAGTATTGTATCCAAACTTGATTGAGAATGTGAATGTGGTCTATGTTTCTTCTTAGAATTTTCATATTGTAACTATTTTACTCTTGTATAATTGCGTGTGTGCGTTCATGTGTGTTTGTGTATGTATGTGTGTGTGTGTGCCTGCGTGCATGCAGGCATGCATGCGTGCGTGTGTGTGTGTGAAGAAGTAAGAGAACGTTGCGTGCAATCATCATGTTTATTTTACATTCTAATGATTCATTATTTGTTTGCCTTTAATGTTCTTGTTATCAATGTAAAACGCACTGAGCTCATGTGAGAAAGAGCGCTATATAAATTCCCATTATTATTATTATTAGGTCCTCTCTTTTTCTGCAAGTATTTTATGACCTGTTTTAAGTTTTGATTTACAAATTAAGGCTGCTCAATTTCATAATCGGTAAAAAAAAATAGTGTAACAATGAAACGAAAAGACTTGACGATATCTTGGTGCTACTTTTACTCTGTGTGTGTACATGTGTGTGTGTGTGTGCGTGTGTGCATGTATACACACACACGTGCGTGTGTGTGTGTGTGTGTGTGTGTGCTTGCTTGAATGATTGAGGACATGTCGGGAAAAAAACCAAGGTAAGGCAGATGATGACCTGTACAAGTACTATATTTTACGGGCTATAAGGCGATACTTTTTCTCCCAGACTGAGACCCCTACACCTTATAGCATGACTAGTTGTGTTTGCTGGGATATTGTGTTTGCCGGGCTATGTCTGACATGGCCATGGGGGGGGGGGAGCCAACACTTGCTGGGAAAATGAAAAGCATCTTTGAAATACATCCACAAAATTTCTTAGTGTTATATCAGTTCAACGTTATTAGTGTGCTACTTTTTGCCCCTTTCTTCTTCTTCTAAGGCTATGTGCAAATTGTACAAAAACTTCTGCACCGATCCGCCGTCCGCAAACAATTTTTTTTTTAAAATCTAGAAGTAAGAAATTAATATCCCCCCATGGGGATACCAGTGGGTCTTTTGTATAAATAGTTCCCCTACCTTATGTGCTTGTAGTTTCCTCTAATCGGTCACTCTCTTTGACTCTGCCTTTTCCCTTTGCTTACTGTCATCTACTGTCTTTCTGCCTTAACGGTCCATTTTCCTGCCTTTTTTCAAGAAACACTTTCAAAACAATTTCCTCCAGCCGAAGTCAGAATTGCTGGGCCTATTTTTTAGTTAGGCGCATAATGGCAGCATGAAGCATCTACGCTCATAATTGACAGGAAACTGTCTGAGCGATCGAAGAAGAAGAAGGAAGATTTCTTACTTTAAAAAAACCTTTAATTGTGTATGGGTTTTCGTTGGGAAGTTTTCGTTGTTTTTGTAAATGTGCACTCTGCCTTATTTTCTGCTTTCTTTAGTGGTTTTCTGCTGAGCTGATCTGTTATAAGATTTTATTTGTTTTGAGTTAAATTAAAATATGTTCCATGGAGACCATAAGGAGGAAATTTCCTGATTTTGCTTTGTTCAGTTTTGTGTTGTTGCGTTTCCAACGTTATTTGTAGCAATACAAGATATTAGATAGCCTTTTGTGAAAGTTTTGCTTTACTAAGTTTTATACCTGAATCTAGTCCCGATTAGCTGATCACTCGTTCACAGTGAAAGGTCTTGTGTCCATGACTTTGAATCATTTTCATTTTATAATTGTCGTGTGATTATCTTTGGTTATCGGGATATTGTTTGGAGTTGTTTTGCACTCACAAAAGCACACATGCCTGCGCACACACACAGATTAACACAATTAATCAACTTTGTGTGTGTTTTGTTTGAACAGATCTTTCTGTCTTTGTCTTCACAAGAACTCACAAGTTTGAATTTTGTGTATGAATACCTACGTCAAATGACCATTAATATAAATTTTGCTAGGCCTAGAGGTGGGCGACCTGGAATTTCAACTAAGGCTTTGAATAAGAGTCCCCCCGGGGGGGGTGTCTTTTGTATAAATAGTTCCTCCACCTTCTGGAAGTTGTGTGCTTGTAGCTTCCTCTAATCTGTCACTGTCTTTGACTCTGCCTTTTCCCTTTGCTTACTGTCATCTTTCTGGCCTTACCAATCCATTCTCCTGCCTTTTTTCACGAAACGCTTTCAAAAACATTTCCTCCAGCCGAAGTTGGACTTGCTGGGCCTATTTCTTAGTTAGGTGCATAACAGCAGCATGACGCATCTGTGCTCATAATTGACAGGAAGCTTTCTGAGCAATCGAAGAAGAAGAAGAGAGCTCATGCAACTACGGGCGAAACACGGGCAAAGTTGTACTTGTAGTCTTAAGGGCCAGCCACACGTCCACTAAAATCTCACGACTGTACGATACGATTCAATCACGTGGTCTCGATGCACCAATCACATTTGTTCTTGGAGATCACGTGATCGAATCATATCGTACAGTCGTGCGATTTTAGTGGACGTGTGGCTGGCCCTTTATCTACAGTACGACCTTCCATTGCAAATGCCCTTTTGGCTCTTATGTGGAAAGGGAAATAATAAATGTTGTTTTAACTTTGTGAGGTGACCTCCCTTTCTGACAAGTGGTTATCTACTTGACATGCATTGTGTGTGTGAATGCGCCTTTCAAACCCATTTTTAATCCGTGTGTTAAATTAACCAGAACATGTTCACCGTTCAGACATGTCGCGTGTATGTTATGGATCTACTGCAGGAAATTATAAAAATCATTTATCTTTCAATGATTATAATATTAATACTACTGTATTGTGTAACATGGACTTCTAAAATGGCTGAATGATATTCAAACATGTTTGGGTTTTTTTTTCAAAGATAAAGGGGGTTTGTGTCTTTTCTTGTCGTTATTGTTTCTTTTATATTCTTGATATTCAGAGGTAAAGCCTTACTATATTGAGTATCGCATCGGTTCGGTTCAGAAATACTCTAGAAAATCTGTGTAGCTAAGAAAAAGAGAAGCCTTTTTAACCTGCTCAAACAATATTCAAGAAACTTGAATCATATTTTGAGTTTGTTCATGTACAGTATGACTTCCTTGTGGCTATATTTGAATCAGTCTGAAAGATTTCATTATAATCTCTGATTCAGTGTTTAATTTTGTGAGTGTGAAGATTTCATTACATTTCTGTCTATCAGTGATGTTTCTGATATCTTAAATCAGTAAATGCTCTGCAAAAGAAACGTTATAATGTTTCTTAGTTCTAGCTTTGATCTTTCTCAGATTCCAGTAAATGTAAACAGTGTGTTTGGTTCTGGGTATTTCATGCCAAAATTCTTGTTGATTTTGTATGCATATAAACAAAATTCTTCTTCTTCTGCGTTCCCGGCCATATGGCCATAATGGGTAAAGCACGTATGTGTGTCTGGTTTTCATTTTCAGTGGTCTCCCCACACATTCTGATTTCGGAGGAGCTCGAAGGAGAAAAACTATTTGGAAGATTTAATTGTTTAAAAGGGCAGGAGAATGGACCAGTAAGTCAGGAAGGTAGTAGATGATAGAAAGTAAAGGGAAAAGACAGAGTCAAGGAGAGTGGCAGATTAGAGGAAGTTACAAGCACAGAATTTCCAGAAGGTGGGGAACTATTTTTATGAAAGACCTCATGGGGAGAGACTCGTGGAGGGGGCGGGGTCATCCAGCTCCCCGTATGGAGGCACGAGGCATCCACCCACTGCCCCAATAAGCTAAATGATTCACCACTGTCCTTCGTCCCATCCTAGATGGCGCAATGTTTCGCTGAATTTTGTTCTTTTCTGTGTGTTTTCTCAATTGTGTTGATGGACTCGTAAAATGAATGGATTGAATGACAGAAATGCTCCGGATATCTTTATGCTTCAGAATTTGCATTTACGACTATCATTTGTTTTTCTATCGCCAAAGAAATATTTGAAAGTCCTGCTTCTACGGTCTCATGGTGCTGATGATTGTAAATATACACAGTGGTTTTGATGAATTTTTGCTTGACCGAACTGAACTGCTTCTGCTTGTAGGATTCTGGTACACGTCATGAGTTTCAAACAGTTTTTAATTGAAGCATTAATGGTTGTGTTTTTGTTGCTGTGCTTAAAATGATTGACTTGGATCTCTCGTAAAACAGAGACAATTTTACTACTGTATCTTGGTTTCATGCGTGAGGGTGTGTGTGCGAGTGTTGTGTGTGTGGGAGTGCATACTGAAATGATTTTTTTTTTCGATTTTATGCTATGACTAAATGACTAATCAGATACTGGCATGTATTTATCCACTCAAGATGTTTTTCCGATGGTTTCATACATTGTTTAATATTTGTATTCATATTAGAGAATGGTCGAATGGTTAGAGCGCTCGGCTGCGGGTGCGGAAGGTCGTGGGTTCGAGTCCAGCTTGGAGTCGGATTGTTTCTGTCCTGAAAACCCTCTCTGTCCACCCAGCAGTAAATGGGTACCTGATTCGTTCAGGGAAGGTGAAAAGGCGGCGGAAGGAAAGATGGTGGCCCTTGACACGGTGAACCTCTAACTGTTCACCGCCCCTATGGCCGATGGCTATTGGACGCCTAATTATTAACTTTGGTCACTGCTAGACATGCATACTGGCTGTAGCAGAAAATCTTTAGATTTTGAATTGACTATTGAATTGATCCATTTGTACAAAAGACCACCCACCCCACAGGGAGATTCACTTATTCAAAATAGAAAGAAGAAAGGTTTACTTTATAAACAAAGTTTTATCCAACATCAAGATGCAAAACACAATAGGAGCGGCAGCATGAATTGTAGTATGCTCATACTTTATCAGTGTTTCGTGGGTTACAACCATTGTGAAGGAATCTGTCCCCAGACTGAAGTAAATGCATTGGTAATGAAAATGTATGTCACATTGCAGCATGAATTGTAGTATGTATGCTCATACTTTATCAGTGGGTTACAACCATTGTGAAGGAATCTGTCCCCAGACTGAAATGAATGTATTGGTAATGAAAATGTATGTCACATTGCAGCATGAATTGTGGTGATGCTTCCGGCTTCTTGTTGATTTTGTGATCTGATGTGATACATGTGTCTGTCTGTGTGCATACCGCAACATGTTTTTTGTAGGTTAATGTACATACCAACGCCAGATGCATATATACTTATACTAATTAACTTAAATGTTTTTTATGTAGTTAAATAATTTTTGTCCGTATGTGCTCAGTTCTCAGCTGTACTGTTGAGCAAGCATTGGAAAAATTTGTTCACTCAAATTATTTGCCTTTGAGATGGTTCTTACACAAGCGTAATGTGCATGTAATGTTTTTCTAATGACCTAAGTTTGTCTGTTAGTACTTTCTAGGGGAAAAGGGCTTATGGGGTCCTGAATTCTGTCGCAACAGAAAATTATTTTCAAACTGATATTTTCAAATCTAATTTCACGTCAGTGCCTGAAATGAACAGAGTTGTGGGCTGTATTTGATTATAAAGCTAGTCGTGTCATTGTTCTTTGTGTATTTTCCGAAGTAATAAATAACAGTTTAAAACATTGCTCTCAGATCAGTCTTCATTGCAGGGAAGCACTAATAAAGTTATGAACATAAAATAGCAGATCTTTTCGCAGGTCTTGACAATCTTGCAGTCGCTAGGTTTTGATCTTTCGCTGTAGTGATTCATCTAACATCATCTGAGATTTTGTGTCTGGTAACGCTCCATAGTTGCTTAAATTAATATGGTTTTTCTCTCTCTGTGTGTGAGGGGGGGGGGGGGGGGGGGGGGGTAAGTTGGGGTTTTTTGGGGGGAGGGTTAATAAGAGAGGAGTTGCGTTTGCTGCCTTTTTGGAAAACAAAAGATTCACCAAATCTTCTTAGCTGATTTTATTGGTTTCATCAGGGAACTTTTAAAAAAATCAATCTAAACCCTTCAATTTCATTAATGTTTGTGGGTTTTTTTTTAGCCAAGTATATAACGGATTTGTTACCTTGGTAGATGATTATAAATAACCCACTGCTTTTTACGTCAATGTCATTAGAATAATACAATGCAGGAAATAAGTTGGGTTTTTTAAATGTATGAGCGTTTTGCATGTTGTAATGTTTCCTTTGATTGACTTCTCATGCAGCTAACCTATTCATGAATAGATAGAGGAGGGAAAAACAGTATATAAGGCCCAGAGGTGGTTGGGTTTTTTAAATGAGGAAATCCTAAAAGGAAGATTTTTGTGGTCTAAAAAAACAAAACTGTTGGGTTTGAAAGCTTGAAAAAATGGTGTTCGTGTGTTTACTTTGAGAAACAAGAAATCCTAAACTTACACAGTTACAAGTTTGAATGGATGTTGATGTTTACGTAATTGTTTAGATATACTCTGTGTACGTTTTCATATAATCTATAAAACAAAGTACACATTTAGTAAACTGAATAAGCTGTATGTTTGGGTAGCTTTACCATTTCGATAAATGACGTACTGGTAAGGAGTACCTTTTCTTTTTCTTTTTTTAATTCGTAAGCACTTCAAGTTAACTGACGTTGATAGTGAGTCTTATGGACAATGTTCCTGAAGACTGGATCTTCCCGGCGATGAGGTGATGATGATGAAAGTTGACTGACCATTGCTCATTTGGTTTACCGATGTACTGAAGAGCTGAACAGTTTTCAACATTTCCGTTATGTGCCATAAATTAATGGAGCAGTAAACTGCATTCTAAAATATTTAAGACTTTTTTTTTCAAACATTCCAAAAGCAATTTAAAATTTTCTTCAGCAGTCCAAAAAAACAAAAACAAATTTTTTGGGACGGTTTGTGTGTGTGTGCGCGCGTGCGCACGCGTTTGTGTGTGTGGTCTTTTTGGAAACTGCTATTTATAATATATTTGCTGTGGTCTTTTAAAGACCCAGTACGTCACGTGTCAAAATCACGGTTTCCCTTTTATAGCTGGTAAGAAAATCTTATTTTGACCAAGTGTGGCTCCCATACAGATTTCCTCATGCACGAAAACGAGACATCACTTTAAAGAGCAGCCTCGATTGTATATGAGGAAAGTCTGTATGTGGGCCACGCCGACCCAGAAAAAAACAAGGGACTCAGTGTGTCTTTAAATATGAGAGAAGACCAGAAATGTTGTTTTTGGTTGATCAGTCACCTGTTTAAAACAACAACAATAACAAACAAGAGGCGCGTATTAAAGGAAACGTCATTTCTGTTTTACTAAAGGCATCGCTACACGTGTAGCAGTCAGTAGTATGCCTTCACTGCTAAAGGTCTTGTACACGTTAACATTATTCGCGAGATATTTCTATTTTCCCCCATGGCAACACAGTGATAGCCCACTCTTAATATGACTTACTGTGTTGCCATGGGGAAATAGAACTATCTTGTGAATAGTGTTAACGTGTACACAGACCTTAACTAAACCATGAAAGACCAGCACATGGATGAAAACAAAACAAGATGACTAACTAGAAGAAAGCACTGAAAAAATGCAAAATCCCATTAAATTGTTAACAGTTGATAACCAGTTAAAAGCTTCATTAATATATTTAACGAAGCTGTTTACTGGAGATTAAATACACTGGTTGTAAGTAAGTAGCTGTCAATTTGCAAAGAGTTATTTTTACTCTCACATTCAGAATATTTCTTTTGGGGGGGTTGTGGTTCACTGTTGACAGAAAGTTTGAACAATATAGAATTCTCAATTATTTTGTTCTTGTGTCTTCGATTACATAAACTGAAGTGATGGCTTCACTCATCTCTTGTACACAATTTGTTTTTAATGCACACATAAGTATAATGTGTCTTTAGAGGGTTTTTAAAAATAATTTTTTGGACTTATCAGAGAAGTTTTACGGGTTTATGAATAGGGAGGAAAATGAAACTATTTGGACATGTGGATGTAAATTGAAGAATGTGCATGTGTTTATGTTAATTATTAACAATTTCCAGGGCTCCCATGACCATTTGGGGGTCTATGAAGCACGAAAATTCTAAAGCACCCTC
>CM065684.1:3655370-3662870 GCA_017654935.2 Phymorhynchus buccinoides
ATCCATCAATAAAGCTACAGAAGTAAACGCACAGGGGATTTTTCCTCTCACTCTGCACTAGGCCTTACGGTCTGAACGTGGAGTCTTTCGGATGAGACGATCAACCGAGGTTCCGTGTGCCCATGCACTTAGCATACGCTAAACCCAGTGGCAACGAAAAAGTTGTCATTTGGTCAAAAGTCACACACACACACACCTTTCCTTTCTAATCAGTCACACAAATATCGCATAAAAATGGGTGTCGCGCCTCTGGCTGCGACGCGCTCTCCATGTGGAAGCAACCCGAATTTCACAGACGCCTCTGTGACTTTAAAGTACCAAATACCCAAACAAAACATACTACGGCTCTACCTCAGAAAGAGACAAGTAAAGAACGGACTCCCCCCGTGGGGATACCGGGGGGGTCTTCAATGGTTAACCAACCTTCTGGAAGTTCTCTGCTTGTAACTTAATAATATTGTAATCTGTCACTCTCTTTGGCTCTGCCTTTTCTCTTTGCTTAGGCCTACTGTCATCTGTTATCTTTCTGCCTTACTGGTCCATTCCCCTGCCTTTGTTCTGTTCTAGAAACTCTTACGAAGATTTTCTCCAGCCAAAGACGAACATGCTGGCCCTAACTATTTCCACGGATCTGTATAAATATATACAAGTCCGTGCTATTTCTTAGACGCATAGCGGCAGCATGATGCACGCATGCGCGTTTTGCTCTGTTCTAGAAACTCTTACGAAGATTTTCTCCAGCCAAAGACGAACATGCTGGCCCTAACTATTTCCACGGATTTGTATAAATATATACAAGTCCGTGCTATTTCTTAAGACGCATAACGGCAGCATGATGCACGCATGCGCGCTCATATGTGTCTCCTACTCTGGTGACACTAGTTCAGTCCATGAAGCAAAGATGCATCGAGTGTCTCGCCGCTAACGGGGGCCATACACATTACTGACTGTTCCAAAGTGTATTGATTCTGAGTGTGACTTTTCAAGAGGAGGGGGAAGTTGTTGAAAGGGGCATTTTGTTGACTGAACTCGTTCTGATTAATGAAATTTTGGAATGAACTTAATGTTAAAAGAATAAATTCAGTTTTGTTATGAGCTGGGTGCGTTTTATTGAGTTCGTGAGTTTTCGGAGATGACTGTTTTTCTGGGCCTTAACTTTTGTTCGCTAGTGTACTACTACTACTACTGCTGCTGCTGCTATTGCCGAATAACTATTACCACTGAAGGCCTACTGCTACTACTACTATTGCTATTGCTGCTGCTGATGGTACTACTATCACTACCACTACATCGGCTACAACATCTCCTACAACAGCCCTACTTACTTTTCGCTGAAGAGTCGGGTGAAGGCCGAGTCGTTGGGCAGACCCACGCCATACTCTACGGAGAGGAAGGTCTCCCTGAGCAGCTGCAGACTGCAGTCCTGGTGCCGCCAGCCCTCGAAGGTGACCTTGTCCGACATCAGGCCATAGCCCCCCTCCATGACGCGCGCATGGTGCACAGAGAAATCGCTGGTCAGGAAATCCGGGTCGTCTTCCATCCACCGTGAGATCTTTGACCACCAGGTTTTGTACTGGCTGGTGTTGGACAACTGGGGAAGAGAGGACGTAATTAAGGTAAAATTAAGGGGAAGACGGGGTAAAAGGCCCATGGGCGGGTAAGAAACCCATGCTAATTATCTCATGAAATAAAGCAAACTTCAGTCAAATTTGCCCATGAGACGAATGCTAAACATTAACACTCGTCTCATGGGAAAAATGTGACTGACATTTTCTTTATTTCATGAGATAATTGGCATGGGCTTCTTACCCGCCCATGGGCTTTTACCCCGTCTTCACCCCAGGCCTATTGGCCACTGCAACCAGGGTTATTAGCGCCCTAGAAAGCGAGAATTAATCCCTTGTTGGTCAGTATCGAAAAGGGCATTCACTCTTGCAAAAGGCAGCCGTTCAGTGGCCTCAAATAGGGTAATTGGCGAGAGTTATGCCCTTGTTGGGTCAGTACTCAAGCATCTACCAAGGGGCTTTCACTCTTGCAAAAGGTGGTCGTTGCAGTGGCCAATATCTGAGACTAGTTTTATTCAATTGTCGATACAACAAACAAACAACTACACAACAAGTGTAAAGTGACGTTATTTTATTCACAAGAGACAAAACAAAACTACTGGATATTTCGGCGAATGCGCCTTTATCAACACAGACAAACAAGAAAACAGCAAACATCAAATATAGCAAAAGGAGCAAAAAGCAGGCAACGAAAGGAGCAAAAAGCAAACAAGATCAAAATTAAAAAAACAATACTTCCCCTCTACAGTCCAATGCGTAAATGATACAACTAAGCTGAAATCAATTACTGCAGATTGAGCACTTAAACCCCTATCGTTTTCTATAATTAACGTCAATTTTCATCCATTCACACAAATAAGAATATGCGTTCACTAATAGCAGAAGATAAAGGCAAGACGGACAGAACACAGTGAACCAAGCACGTGGAGAGAGGTTTGCTGCAACAGTATGGTTGTAACAGTACAGTATGGTTGATCACTGATGTTGTTTCACTCACAATAGTAATGGATCTAAAGAACTGAAGTATACTACGTTCTTATTGTTGGAGTTTTTTTTATTAACTGGTTAAAATAAGATGTTGACGATGTTGGTGATGAAGACGGAAGCAACTAAATGACAATGACATGCACCAGTATAATAGTGTCGTCAATGTTTTAACCGTTTGTGTCCCACAAAGCCACTGGTTTTCTTATGACAATAAAAACGTCGTTCTTGTTCTTGTTCTTGTCACAAGTTTGGGTAAAGATGCAGATCAACCCCCCCTGAAAATATAGCAAACGATAGAGGTTGTTGAAGTGCTCAATCTGCAGTTTAAAAAAAAAAGAGGCAAGACTGAAAAAAACGGAAAGCGAGAAAATGGAGGGTGTGTGGATCTGCATCTTTACCCCCCCCCCAAAAAAAAAAAAAGACATAGGGGAAGACGGGGTAAAAAGCCAATGTGCGGGTAAGAAGCCCATGCCAATTATCTCATGAAATTTCAGTTAAATGTTGCCCATGAGACGAACGCTAAACATTAACACTCGTCTCATGGGCAAAATGTGACAGAAATTTGGCTTCATTTCATGAAATAATTGGCATGGGCATCTTACCCGCCCATGTGTTTTTTTTACCCCGTTTCCTCTAATCCCTGAGCTACCTTGACGTCGTTGTGGATGGCGGAGCCGCCCATGAAGCCGGTCCTGAAGGAGTCCGCGTCCAGGATGTCCTGCAGGGAGGCGAACAGCTGGCTGCTCTTGGACACGGCGAAGAAGGCCACCAGGTTACCGCTGTAGGTGGCCGCCACCACCACGCTAAACAGCCACCAGCAGCTGACCACCAGCCGCCCCGAGCCAGAGCCAGGCAAATGATGGTAGGGCGTTGCTGGGGAAATGAAAAAGGCTGATGCATGTATATGTTATGCGTACCCAATCCGTTAAATTTCTCATTTCATTAGATTTTGGCAGATCCGCCCTTTGCTGCGATCAAACTGTGATACTGGCATAGTAACATGACACTGCCTCCTATAGCTTCTTCTTCTTCTTCTTCTTGTATGTATATGTTACGCCCAATCCGTGAAATTGCTCATTTCATTAGATTTTGGCAGATCTCCCCTTTGCTGCGATCAAACTGTGATACTGGCATAGTAACATTACATTGCCTCCTATAGCTTCTTTCTTCTTCTTCTTTTTCTTCTTCTTCTTCTTTTTCTTGTTACGCCCAATCCGTGAAATTGCTCATTTCATACTGGCATAGTAACATTACATTGCCTCCTATAGCTTCTTCTTCTTCTTCTTGTTACGCCCAATCCGTGAAATTGCTCATTTCATTAGATTTTGGTAGATCCGCCCTTTGCTGCGATCAAACTGTGATACTGGCATAGTAACATTACATTGCCTCCTATAGCTTCTTTCTTCTTCTTCTTCTTCTTCTTCTTCTTCTTCTTACGCCCAATCCGTGAAATTGCTCATTTCATTAGATTTGGCAGATCCCCTCTTTGCTGCGATCAAACTGTGATACTGGCATAGTAACATTACATTGCCTCCTGTAGCTGCTTCTTCTTCTTCTTCTTACGTATGTTACGCCCAATCCGTGAATAAAGCAGGATCAGTATCAATGATTTTGTAGAAACAAACAAAACAAAACAAATTATCGCCCCTCTGCTGTAGTCTGTTAGTCTGGCATGGACCACAATAACTTCCAGTAAGCAGAAAGGGGGAAACTGCTATTCAATTGGAATTCGATTGTGAGAAATTCTGCTTAACGTCCTCCGGTCTGGAACAGACACATATATGGGACATTAGTAGATATAAAGATGGTGGGAACGATCCTGGAGGCAAAGCCCGGAGGCAGTGCATGCAACACTAGGAAACTCACGAATTTTTAACAATACAGGTGTGTATATGGGGTCTAGACCACTCCCCCCCCGGCCACTTCCCACCTGCCCCCCCCCCCCCCCAATGAGAAATGTCCGTCCGCAAGTGTCCGGGGGGCAAAAGTACCAGGGGCAAGTGACCGGCGGGGGGGGGGGGGGGGGGGGGAGGCAAATGATCTGGGGGGGCGAATGTCCCCGGGGGGAACTGGCAGGGGGGAAGTGTTCGGGGGCAAATGTCAGGGGGAAGTGTGGCTTGATACCGTGTGTATATATATGGAATTCGTTTGCAGAAACGTGTAATAATTTGTCCATTCACGTTGTGTGGAAGAAAAAAAAGAGTTAAAAATTCAGTTTTCCCATGAATTAGGAAATATGTTGTGTGAAAAAAATGAGCTAAAATTCACTTTCCCCATGAATATATATGAATATACATATGTTGTGTGAAACAAAAATTAGTTAGAAATTCAATTTTCCCACGAATTAGAAAATAAGCTATCCACAAAAAGTTAAGGATCACTTGCAAACTAATTCATAACTTTCCAAATAAGAAAGCCAATGCGTTGAATTTTGGCCAACATTTAATTCAATGCTTTAGTGATAACGATGCACAATTGCCTTCAATTTCGAGCAATCGTTTGGTCTGTACATTTGATCAAAGTGGGTACGTATCGAAATTTGATTTCCCAAAGTCATTGAAATCACAAGACAGGGCATTCTGATGCTCCCAAAAGTTCAGTAATGCGTGTATCCGCCATGGCTGTTCTGGCACTCGACGCAGCGAGTCCTCATGGAGTTGACCAGGGTGGTGAAGATCCTCTGTGGAAGCGCCTGCCACTCAGCCTGCAGCATCTGGTAGAGGTGCTGGGCATCCCTGGGAGGGGGGTGGTTGCTCCTCACTTTGCGATCCAGCTCATCCCAGAGGTTCTCAATCGGGTTGAGATCGGGACTGCATGCTGGCCACTCCATTCTGTTGACTCCAGACTGCTGCAGGAAGTCGTTGACCACCCTTGCCCTGTGGGGGCGAGCGTTGTCATCCTGGTAGACAGCCGGCGGTCCCATCTGCTGCAGTGTAGGCACAGCCAGCGGTCGAAGGATCTCATCCCGGTATCGGAGGCCAGTCAGGTTACCCTGTACATGATACAAGGGTGTTCTGTGGTGAAGGCTGAAGGCCCCCCAGACCATTACAGAACCTCCACCAAAGGCCACCTTTTCTTGGACAGTGGCGTCAATAAAGCGTTCCCCTGGGCGCCTCCAGACCCTCAGTCGGCCGTCGTTGTGGTTCAGGGTGAAGCGTGATTCATCACTGAACAGGACCTGGGACCATTGCTGACGTGTCCACCTCACGTGACGTCTGCAGAAGGCGCGGCGTGCTGCCCTATGGGCTGGAGTTAAGCGTGGCCGTACAGCTGGGCGACGAGAACGGAGGTTAAACCCATGAAGGCGGTTCCGTATGGTCTGCTGGCTGATGTTGATGTTAGTAGCCACCCTCAGCTGCCTTCGAATGATGCTGGAAGAGGCTGTTCTTGTCTGCAGGGCTTGTCGTTCAATGAGACGATCTTCACGTGGAGTTGTCTTCTTCGGTCGACCAGATCTGCGTCTTTCATGGACCCTCCCAGTGGCTGTGAAGCGTTGAATCAGTCTGACAATGACCGAGATGGACACCTGAAGTCGCCTGGCCACTTCTCGCTTGGGAACACCATCTTGGAACCATGCAACAGCTCGTCCCCTATCCAACTCGCTCAATTTTTCGTCGTGGAGGCATTGTCAAATCAGGCCTAATACTGGTGGTATGTCTTCTTATAAAGCCAAGCAAGAGACAGCATCTCACACATAAACAGCAGTGCTTGCACGTGCATAATGGTTTTTCCATCTGGCTTGTGCAATGTGTTCATGCAGAACGATCCAAAACAAGGTCCTTTTTCGAAAGTTTCCGCTTTTTCTTTTGCTGCCAAGCTCAGTAATAGAGAATCACGTGCAATGTTTCCACTAACACAACATCGCCCACTTACATCTGAACAAGAATTCATAACAATTTGGCTTGACTGAGAAAAAAATAACAGGAGCGAACGGAGTTTATTGCGCACCTGTTTTCTCATAGTGATCCTTAACTTTTTGTGAGTAGTGTATGTTGTGTGAAAACATTGAGTGAATTAGGAAATATACTGTGTGAAAAGTTATAAATTCACTTTTCCCATGAATTAGGAAACATGTTGTGTCGAAAAAAAGAGTTAAAAATTCAGTTTTCCCATGAATTAGGAAACATGTTGTGTCGAAAAAAAGAGTTAAAAATTCAGTTTTCTCATGAATTAGGAAACATGTTGTGTGGAACAAAAATGAGTTAGAAATTCACTTTTCTCATGAATTAGGAAATACGTTGTGTGGAACAAAAATGAGTTATAAATTCAGCTTTTCCGTGAATTAGGAAATACGTTGTGTGAAAGAAAATGAGTTATAAATTCAGCTTTTCCGTGAATTAGGAAATACGTTGTGTGAAAGAAAATGAGTTATAAATTCAGCTTTTCCGTGAATTAGGAAATACGTTGTGTGAAAGAAAATGAGTTAGAAATTCAGTTTTCTAATGAATTAGGGTTTTGTTTTGTTTACGACAATCTAGTATGTGTATTGGTTAGTGTTTGTCTGACTTTTCCACTCACGCTTGTTCGTCTCAGCTTTGTCGTTGTTTTTGCTTAATTAAATTTAGGGGCCTAGGTTTTACTTACATTGAAACACCAACGCACCGTAGACCAAGCGAAAAGAGCCGAAATAGGTTTTGTAGGTTTGGGCTCTGGATCTGTGGGTGGGCAGAGACTCTCTGGAATAGAATGGCGTCCGAGTCTCGATGAACCCCAAGAGCAAGGTCATGGCCAGCAGACAGATGAAAATGCACACCAGAACCTGCCGTCAAACACACACACAAAACAACAACAGGCACACATGTACACGCACACATCTATGTATGATTTGTTTTTTTATATTTCTTCATTGTGCTTTGGTTCCTTACGCCAATTTTCATTGTTGATCTTTACATTGTACAGTGGAACCTCCCTTATAAGACTTCCCATTATAAGACTCCCTCCACATAAG
>CM065684.1:3675370-3680370 GCA_017654935.2 Phymorhynchus buccinoides
AATGCGATCCGATTGTGACGGGATCTGTGGGTCATGATTCACGTGAAATGCGTCTGTCTAAAAATAATTCTACCATTTTCGTTGTCTATTAATAAAATAAAATGTCTGATACAAAAAGGGTTATCAGATTCTTCTACGGGAGACTACAAATACAGCGAACAAGTAGTAGGATTTCATCAGATTCGTTTAGACAGTAGAATTTCACGTGAACCATGCTTAGCAAATGTCACAACCGGTGATTCGAATCGTATGCAACTGTAGGGGCCCCTTAAAGGGCAAAGCCACATGTCCACTAAAATCGTACGACTGTACAATACGATTCGATCACGCGGTCTCCAAGAACAAATGTGATTCGCGCGCTTCGAGATCACGTGATCAAATCGTATCGTACAGTCGTACGATTTTGGAGCTGACGTGTGGCTGGCCCTTTAGACTTCTCTGGTTCTGATATATTTTTTTGATGACGTCACTAACCGTGCAGCACGCTCTCCTGACACGACACGTCACGGTGGCCACGTGCATCATGGTCACGTGACACAGATCTAATTCGTCCGCTTCGCTGGGGTCCACCGTTAGCAGCCATTGCGAAGTCATGGACAGTGCTGACCTCTGCTTATAGCGTGCTTGGAACAGCTCGGCCTGGACATAAAAAGAGTCAAGTCAAGTCAAGTCAAGTACCCCGGAATCTGTATAATTTTAAATGCCCCAAATGGTCTTTTGACCCAGAAGGCATTACATCTCTATTTTTCTCTCTCTCAAGTCAAGTACAGTGGAACCTCCCTTATAAGACCTCCCATTATAAGACTCTCTCCCACATAAGACCTGCTTCTCTGAGACATTGCCCTTCTCTGGAAGCATTAAAATTAGCTCCCTTATAAGACCCCTCCCTATTAAGACCTCATTTAGGGTGATGTTTGAAGGTCTTTTAAGGGAGGTTCCACTGTATCGGGACTTTCCTGGCATTGCAGTACCTCCAGGATCGTCCCACTATCTTTATAGTTATCAATGTCCCGTGTGTGCCTATTTCAGGCCGGAGGACGTTAAACGAACTTTCATCCAGTCAGGTCAAGTCAAGTCAAAATGATCGTTATTGAGGGTTAAAGAGTAAGCTGACAAAGCTTTTTGTTAAAAATCCTGCCCTCATTATACATATACATTATAAGACACAACATTCAAACAGCTGACAAAAAACAAGCTTGGTTAATTTCCCCCCCGACGTTTTGTCTGTTGACTTTTTCCAGGGGTCTCTTTATTCTGTCTTCATTATAAGACCATAGAAGGAAAGAAGAAAGAACAAAGAAGAAGAAAAGAAAGCGTAGGTATCCCGAGGGACTGGAATTTGGCTTGGTTTGAATGTTTTGCGACCATCATTGAACGACATACTGTTCAGACACAATAAAACACATCGACGACACAACAGAGATTATGTGATTATGAAATGATTATCATGACTATCATCAGCACAAAAGGACCTTAATTCATAATTCAGGCATAACGAAAAATAGTGAGTGACCCCCGTAGAATAGCATGAGTGAAAGTAAAATATTCTATCAATCCTGAAATGACACGTTTCAATGTTCTCTGAATGTTCCCAATCCTGAAGTGGTGACTGCACCAAAAATGGTTTCCAATGTGTGTGTGTCTGTGTATACAGGATGGGTGGGGGTGTAACAGTGTTACAATTACGTGTCTATCATCTTGTTTTAATCTGCCATCAATGTTGGCACAAATGTTTGATTTTATATGAGAACTTATTTTTTAAAGACCCACCAGGTCCGTGAGTGAAATCCACGGGTTTCACGTGTTTCCCTCTCTCGCTGGTAAGAAATCTTATTTTGACCAAGTGTGGCTCCCATACAAATTTTCTCATGCACGAACACGAGACATCACTTTAAAGAACAGCTTCGATCGTATACGAGTAAAGTCTGTATGTGGGCCACACCGATCCAGAAAAAAACAAGGGACTTAATCCAGCCGGGTCAGTGGGTCTTTAAGACCATGGATCCAGATGACAAGATGGCCAATCATGAAGACTCTTTTTTCTAAATTTTCCAATCCAAATTTCAGGAGCACTCCTGGACTACTTTCATCTATGGAGTAGTAAGACCAAGGCCAGTCTCCCAGAAAAAAAGTGGACCGGATCAGCATTTCTACAGATTTCTCCCCAGCAGAAATATGAAGAGTATTAGTTTTACTATACAACTATAGAAAACCGACGGTGTGACTATGGAGACTTTTGACCATGGTCTCACTTTTACAGGAACACAAGGGGGAAGTTTCGCAAGATGGCGTTCTGCGAGCGTGCAGAACGTTTGCGCCAAAAGAGTTTTAAGAAACGATTTTACAAAACTGTAACGCAAAAATATCACAAGCTCTCGCCTGATTGGTCTTCTTAACCAAATCTTAATGGGACAATCAACAACAAGAAACCATGTTGCCATTATCAATCTTTCTCGCGAGAATAAAAACAAAAATGCCCCCAAACCCACCCCAAGTTACGTGATAGTTTGCCGAGCTAGATCCCTAACGCTTGCAAACTATAAGCAAACGATTGTGTTTCTTAGGACTGTTTTTGCTGAACTGCGCCCCCCCCCCCCCCCCAGTGCGGATACTGGGGGGTCTTCCATACCAATAGTTCCCCCACCTTCTGAAAGTTCTGTGCTTGTAACTTCCTCTAATCTGTCTCTCTCTTTGACTCTTACTTTTCCCTTGCTTTGTGTCATCTACTATCTTTCTGTCTTTTGGGCCCATTCTCCTGACTTTTTCCCAAAAAATATGTTCCATATAGCTTTCTCCTTTGAGCTCCCCCGAAATCAGAATGTGTCGGCTGAATGCAGCGAGGAGACCAGTGAAAACTGGAAAAACGGACACATACGTACCCATTGTGGTCTTATGCCCCCCCCCCCCCCCCCCCCCGGGGAACGCAAAAAAAGAAGAATTGCTCGAACTGTTACGAGTAATGGTCAACCTATGGCGATATTTTTCACGCCAGAGGGCAGTCAATGCACTAGGGGCTTATCACGCGATTTTCTTACTTGGGCGTAGTGAGAGAGAGAGTGATGGTAGGACCACTCACTGTCTCTCTCTCTTTCTTTATCCCCAACTAATAATATAGAGAGGATTAGCCCCACACGAGCGTCATGCCCTCTGGCGTGAGAAAAATCGCACTAAGTCTCTCATTGTGAAACTCCCTCCTGTACTAACCTGCTGTAGGACAAGCATGGTGTGCGCAGGCGTACACAGGAGCAGGAAGTGGAAGTGTTGAAGCCACGAGTTCGTTCCTACCGGAAGCAGGGCCTCAAACCCTTCCATTCCCTGCACCAATCGGCTGAAGTGGTACAACGTGAAGGGGACACCACTGTCTGCTAGATGCTGTGTCAGGTCACTTAACTCTGAATCTGTGACAGCAGAAAGAGAGGTTTCTTTTTTTTTCTTCCAAAAAATCCTCCAAGTATTTCTTTGAGCTCCTCCGAAATCGGAATGTGTCGGCTGTACGCAGCATGGAGACCAGTCAAAACTGAAAACCGGACACATACGTACCTTACCCATTATGGCCATATGGCCTGGGAACGCAGAAGAAGAAGTATTACATATTACATGAGAGAAAAATCCAATGAACCTTGTCTCTATACAGGCTTATTTTAAAATGTGCAGGATTTATTTTTGTATGAAACAAACGAACTCGAATGATTGTTGTGAAAAACATTCTTCGAGTGGTGGATAACAAAAATTCGAAGCCATCTTATTGGCCACTGCAAGTAGGGTTATTAACGCCCTTGACGGCAAGAGTTAAGCCCTTGTTGATCAGTATCCAAAAGGGCATTCACTCTTGCAAAATGCAACCATTAAGTGGCCTCAAATAGGGTTATTGGCGAGAGTTATTCCCTTGTTTGATCAGTACTCAACCATCTTCCCCCCACCCACCAAGGGCATTCACTCTTGCAAAAGGTGTGCCTTGCAGTGGCCAATAGGAAGGAAACAAAGAATGTCAAATTAATATTATTTTAAAAATGAAGGTTTATTCAATTTCTGTTTTCAGGGGTAGGGCGTAGGGGGTGGTGGAAGATGGTGGAAGTCAGGATTATGGAATTGGCACATGGTACAGTATAATGTTTATCGTAGGGGATGGTGGAAGTCAGGATTATGGAATTGGCACATGGTACAGTATAATGTTTATCGTAGGGGATGGTGGAAGTCAGGGTCATGGAATTGGCACACGTACAGTATAATGTTTATCGTAGGGGATGGTAGAAGTCAGGGTCATGGAAATGGCACACGGTACAGTATAATGTTTATCGTAGGGGATGGTAGAAGTCAGGGTCATGGAAATGGCACACGGTACAGTATAATGTTTATCGTAGGGGATGGTAGAAGTCAGGGTCATGGAAATGGCACACGGTACAGTATAATGTTTATCGTAGGGGTGGTGGAAGATGGTGGAAGTCAGGGTCCTGGAAATGGCACATGGTACAGTATAATGTTTATCGTAGGGGGTGGTGGAAGATGGTGGAAGTCAGGGTCCTGGAAATGGCACATGGTACAGTATAATGTTTATCGTAGGGGATGGTGGAAGATGGTGGAAGTCAGGGTCACGGAAATGGCACATGGTACAGTATAATGTTTATCGTAGGGGTGGTGGAAGATGGTGGAAGTCAGGGTCACGGAAATGGCACATGGTACAGTATAATGTTTATCGTAGGGGGTGGTGGAAGATGGTGGAAGTCAGGGTCACGGAAATGGCACATGGTACAGTATAATGTTTATCGTAGGGGGTGGTGGAAGATGGTGGAAGTCAGGGTCACGGAAATGGCACATGGTACAGTATGTTTATCGTAGGTGGTGGTGGAAGATGGTGGAAGTCAGGGTCATGGAAATGGCACACGGTACAGTATAATGTTTATCGTAGGGGGTGGTGGAAGATGGTGGAAGTCAGGGTCACGGAAATGGCACATGGTACAGTATAATGTTTATCGTAGGGGTGGTGGAAGATGGTGGAAGTC
>CM065684.1:3682870-3687870 GCA_017654935.2 Phymorhynchus buccinoides
AGAGAGAGAGAGAAGAGAGAGAGAGAGTTACGTTTTCGTCTAGTGTATTATTCACACATTAACGATTTGGGAGTTCCGGATCAATTCCGGATGGTTGCCTAACAACTATTAAATGCTGCATTAACGACGGCAGCCACGACGGGTGTAGGTGGAAGAGAGAGAGAGAGAGAGAGAGAGAGAGAGAGAGAGAGAGAGAGAGAGAGAGAGAGAGAGAGAGAGAGAGAGAGAGAGAGAGAGAGAGAGAGAGAGAGAGAGAGAGAGGTTCAAAAGACACGAATGGCAACAGAAATGTATCCTCAAACACGCTCAGAAACACCCCAGTCGTGTATTCACGAGACAACACATTTATTACATCCACTCATCAACACAAAAGGCAAGAACTAACCAATACATTTGTTGATATATATCCCCTCCCTACCTTCCTGCTGACCTATTCCCACTAATCGCGTCGTAAGGGAGAGGGGGGTAATTTAAATAAAGAAGAGAGTTCTAGAAGGACACCCACACACAACAATGACGCAACGAGACGTAGTCTCAACTCTGAAACACGCGTCATGGCCGTTGACGTTGTTGAATGTTTCAGGTAGTCTCAGCAGTCCTAGCTGGAGTACACGGGCCCATCTTTAAAAAAACCTGTCTGTTCATGAAGGAGCCCGGTCCATCCACGATAGATGAGAGCCGCGAACCGTCCCTGGTCGTCTGAAGACGTGTCCCCTCAACGAAGGTTGACGTGGAGATTCCCGAAAGTCGGGGAAAGACACCCAGCTTCAACACTCCCCACACGTATTGAAGGGGGAAATCAGAGCCTGTGTATCTAGTATATACACAGGCTATGGGGAATATCTAGCACTGTGTTGCCGTATATCGTCTCCTATTGCACCGTCGTCGTTGTCATTGTCATTGTCATGCCGTGTGGGGTGAATCTCAAGCCAGATGAACCGCCCTATGCTAGTGATCTTTACGACTTCTTTGTTCTCTTTTCTTTTAAATAAACAGTTTTAGTGTAAAACTGCAATGGGTATCTTGTATGCTTGAGTGAAATATATAAGTGCGAGTGAAAACTATGCTGGACATATTTTTGGTTCATCTGAAGAAGAATGGACAGTTGAAGGAAAGACGGAAAAACGAATGCTTATGCATTATAGCGACAGTTACATCAACCAAAATTACGTCTGGTCACAATTACTGTCACTTGAATGACACGTTACCAAAAGGACGTTTCCTTCAAAAATATTTGTTCAAGAATCACAAAATCATTATCCGTATTTTACGCTTCATACGCAATTCACAAACATACAAACCAACGAACTTTTCTCGGGGAACAATCTGAAAGTAAATAATAATCACCAGAATAGAATGATAAGCTTTCTTACATTATGAAGAACCAAACTTTAGTCAAAGGGAAACAACTGTACAAATGTGTCAGCTCTGACAACCAAAAACAAAAAAACAAACCAAAAACTCTCGACGAGTCGGTTCCCGTTCCTCGGACACGACGCTGACCACGCATGAACAAATCCTACATCTTAGCCTGTTACCAGTTGACAACCTTCGTCAATAGTGATACAGAGAAAACACGACCAATTCAAAACAGACCACACCCAAACCGTACCCGTACCTGTACCACGCCTTGACCCTGTGCACTAATACAATGAAAACACGACCAATTTAAAACAGACCAAACCCAAACCGTACCCGTATCACGCCTTGACCCTGTGCACTAATACAATGAAAACACGACCAATTTAAAACGTAGACCAAACCCAAACCGTACCCGTACCTGTACCACGCCTTGACCCTGTGCACTAATACAATGAAAACACGACCAATTTAAAACGTAGACCAAACCCAAACCGTACCCGTACCTCGCCTTGACCCAGTGCACTAATACGATGAAAACACGACCAATTTAAAACAGACCAAACCCAAACCGTACCCGTACCTGTACCACGCCTTGACCCTGTGCACTAATACAATGAAAACACGACCAATTTAAAACGTAGACCAAACCCAAACCGTACCCGTACCTCGCCTTGACCCAGTGCACTAATACAATGAAAACACGACCAATTTAAAACAGACCAAACCAAACCGTACCCGTATCACGCCTTGACCCAGTGCACTAATACAATGAAAACACGACCAATATAAAACAGACCAAACCAAACCGTACCCGTACCTCGCCTTGACCCTGTGCACTAATACGATGAAAACACGACCAATTTAAAACAGACCAAACCAAACCGTACCCGTACCACGCCTTGACCCTGTGCACTAATAATGAAAACACGACCAATTTAAAACATAGACCAAACCCAAACCGTACCCGTACCTGTCACGCCTTGACCCTGTGCACTAATACAATGAAAACACGACCAATTTAAAACATAGACCAAACCCAAACCGTACCCGTACCTCGCCTTGACCCAGTGCACTAATACGATGAAAACACGACCAATTCAAAACAGACCACACCCAAACCGTACCCGTACCTGTACCACGCCTTGACCCTGTGCACTAATACAATGAAAACACGACCAATTTAAAACGTAGACCAAACCCAAACCGTACCCGTACCTCGCCTTGACCCAGTGCACTAATACAATGAAAACACGACCAATTTAAAACAGACCAAACCAAACCGTACCCGTATCACGCCTTGACCCAGTGCACTAATACAATGAAAACACGACCAATATAAAACAGACCAAACCAAACCGTACCCGTACCTCGCCTTGACCCTGTGCACTAATACGATGAAAACACGACCAATTTAAAACAGACCAAACCAAACCGTACCCGTATCACGCCTTGACCCTGTGCACTAATACGATGAAAACACGACCAATTTAAAACATAGACCAAACCCAAACCGTACCCGTATCACGCCTTGACCCTGTGCACTAATACAATGAAAACACGACCAATTTAAAACAGACCAAACCCAAACCGTACCCGTATCACGCCTTGACCCTGTGCACTAATACAATGAAAACACGACCAATTTAAAACAGACCAAACCCAAACCGTACCCGTACCACGCCTTGACCCAGTGCACTAATACAATGAAAACAACCAATTTAAAACATAGACCAAACCCAAACCGTACCCGTACCTGTATCACGCCTTGACCCAGTGCACTAATACAATGAAAACACGACCAATTTAAAACAGACCAAACCCAAACCGTACCCGTATCACGCCTTGACCCAGTGCACTAATACAATGAAAACACGACCAATTTCAAACATAGACCAAACCCAAACCGTACCCGTACCACGCCTTGACCCAGTGCACTAATACAATGAAAACACGACCAATTTAAAACGTAGACCAAACCGTACCCGTACCTGTACCACGCCTTGACCCTGTGCACTAATACAATGAAAACACGACCAATTTAAAACGTAGACCAAACCGTACCCATACCTGTACCACGCCTTGACCCTGTGCACTAATACAATGAAAACACGACCATTTTAAAACGTAGACCAAACCCAAACCGTACCCGTATCACGCCTTGACCCAGTGCACTAATACAATGAAAACACGACCAATTTAAAACAGACCAGACCCAAACCAAACCGTACCCGTATCACGCCTTGACCCTGTGCACTAATACAATGAAAACACGACCAATTTAAAACGTAGACCAAACCCAAACCGTACCCGTACCACGCCTTGACCCTGTGCACTAATACAATGAAAACACGACCAATTTAAAACGTAGACCAAACCCAAACCGTACCCGTACCACGCCTTGACCCTGTGCACTAATACAATGAAAACACGACCAATTTAAAACGTAGACCAAACCCAAACCGTACCCGTACCACGCCTTGACCCTGTGCACTAATACAATGAAAACACGACCAATTTAAAACGTAGACCAAACCCAAACCGTACCCGTATCACGCCTTGACCCTGTGCACTAATACAATGAAAACACGACCAATTTAAAACAGACCAAACCCAAACCGTACCCGTACCACGCCTTAACCCAGTGCACTAATACAATGAAAACACGACCAATTTCAAACATAGACCAAACCCAAACCGTACCCGTATCACGCCTTGACCCTGTGCACTAATACAATGAAAACACAACCAATTTAAAACATAGACCAAACCCAAACCGTACCTGTACCACGCCTTGACCCAGAACACTAATACGACAATGAAAACACGACCAATATTTAAAACATAGACCAAACCGTACCCGTACCTGTATCACGCCTTGACCCAGAACACTAATACGACAATGAAAACACAACCAATTTAAAACATAGACCAAACCGTACCCGTACCTGTACCACGCCTTGACCCAGAACACTAATACGACAATGAACATTTTATTCATTAACACCACCTATTTACCTCAACTCGAGCTGGTGAACAGCGAGAACGAAGACCCACGCCTCTCCATTCTTCCAATGCAGCACGAGCACGAGCATTCAGAGCGTTGAATGCTCGAGGATTCGGTCCAGAGCGCTTCCTCCTGCCAGTCGTGACAACCAGCCGTCTCTTCCTTCGCACCTACTACGACATAATAGGTTTTCTTCCTTCTCCTGCAAACCTTGAAGCTTTCAATGGCAGCCGTGGAATGTTCAGCAATCTTCCGGAGCAAAGTTCTTCTCGCTCTCTCGCCTCGGACCCGAATGAAAAACTTCACTAGCGTAGACTGTTACATATTCTGCCAGTTTAGACAGTTGTATTTTTCGACATATTCTGCCTTGTAGATGCAGCATATGAGTTATAATTTCAATCCATTTATATAATCGATCAATCAGAAAGCGGTTTAACGAAACTGTTTACGGTTTTCTCATGAATATTCACCAGAAAATGGCTGCAGATCGCACGAACGTAATTGTAGTGAATAAACTAATGAATAGTACTGTTTTTATCATTGGGATTCTTTTTAGGTTTTACAACAGCTATGTGTGTTTATTATCCCTTAGAATAGATACAGCACAGTTTCAAAGTGAGCAACCATGCAAACT
>CM065684.1:3700370-3722870 GCA_017654935.2 Phymorhynchus buccinoides
ACCGGACAAGTACCCCCGGACAGTCACCCCCTGGACAACTACCCCCCTAGGACATGTACCCACCGGACAAGTACCCCCCTGAAAACATATATAGTGAAGTATAAAAAAAAAAACCTGAACAAGTGCAACGCCGAGCGGCTGCAAAGTCTCTCCTCGCAGCATCGCCGAGCTACTCCGAAATCGGATTGTGTCGGCTGTACACATACATAAAAACGCATCAAAACAGCACGTAACTACATACAAACGCATCAAAACAGCAGGTAACTGAATAGTTTTTTTTATATATAGCCTTGGGGTTCGGACCCATGATTTGAGCGCGCGCGATCATGCGCACACGAGCGCACAGAACAAATAATGACAACTGTGTTATAGACCATTCATCAAGAAATGTTGTGAAAAAACCCTGCATTGAAATACATGCAAAACTTCGCGAGATATTAGCGATTATGTGTTTCGGGGTTTGAACCCCGTAACTGGCGCGACCTTGACCTTAATGTAAAACTAAATACATAAGTGGATAGCTTGCATCTTGGCAAACTAGTATACCAAATTTGATGATGGTAGACTAAATAGTTTTTGAGAAAAACGGACGAATAGCCGGACGGACGGACGGACGGACGGAGGCACGCCGGACGCCGGACGGACCAGACCAAAAACAATAGTTCCCCGAACCTTCGGCTCGGGGACTAAAAAATTACTTTAAGAAAAAAACCTTGCATATTATATTTTATTTTACATTTCATGGACTAATTTCTATATACAAGGCAATGAGAGACCTAGTGCGATTTTTCTCACACCAGAGGGCATGACGCTCGTGTGGGGCTAATCCTCTCTATATTATTAGTTGGGGATAAAGAAAGAGAGAGACAGTGAGTGGTCCTACCATCACTCTCTCTCTCACTACGCCCAAGTAAGAAAATCGCGTGATAAGCCCCTAGTGCATTGACTGCCCTCTGGCGTGAAAAAATATCGCCATAGGTTGACCATTACATACCAAGAATGTTTTATCAGTTGATGTGAGTGTGTGTTTATTCCCTCTCTCAAATGTCCTCGATACGACCTTTTTACACCTTTTTTCAGTTTTGTGTCAGTGTGTCAAGTCAAGTCAAGTCAAGTCAAAATCATCTTTATTGAGGGTTAAAGAATAAGCTAACAAAGCTTTTTTTCATCCTGCCCTCATAACAAAAAATACACATCAATCAAAAATCAATGAACTTAACATATTTACAGGAACACAAAACAGAAAACATTATGATCAGTATAATGAAAGAAAAAAACAACAACAAAGAACCAAACAGAAGAGAGAGAAGGGAATAGGGAGGAAGAGAGAGGGAGAGAAAGCTGGGGGAGGAAACACTCACATACACACATGCGCGCGTGTGCGCATATACACACACACACATGCTCACTCACACACACACACACCACACACACACACACACACACACACACACACACACACACACACACACACACACACACACACACACACACACACACTCACACACACACACACACACACCTGCACACACAATTGGAAAACAAAACAAAAAACAGAAGGAAAGGGAAGATAGAAGGAAGAAAAGAATATTTCCAGACATAAGAACAAACAATGCATATATACATCTCAATAATGCCAGATTACAATTTATCAACCAGGTGCTTCTTTAAAGCTTTTTTAAAAGCTGGTTTAGATGGACATGATTTCAAGAATGATGGCAAGTTGTTCCATGTGTTTCCCCCAGAGTATGTCAAGCTGGATTTGAACAGATCGTTATGGGGCTTAGGAAATGAAAGCTTATGAGTATGTCGATTTTCATTTAATGTAAAGTGTGTGCACTTAATGTGTGTGCACATGTGTGCATGTTTTGCATCGACAGTAGGCCTAATGCTCGTGTGCTCAATGATGAGCGTGTATGAACCAGTACGTAGCAAACACAATGTGTCATATTGTACAGATACTATCACTTATTTTGTATGAAGATATTTAGTTTTTTTGTGGTGTATATATGTCAGTGTTAGTAAGTGGACCGCACGGTTTTCATTTTGTTATCGCATAGTCCATTTCTTCAACAATAATGTTTAAAAAGTAATGTGTGAGTGGTACTTGTCCAGGGGGTACTTGTCCGGGGGTGGGGGGGGGGGGGGGGGGGTAGTTGTCCTGATACCCCGACTTCGGCTGAAGAAATCTTTGGAAGAATTTATAGAAAAAGGCAGGAGAATGGACCAGTAAGATAGAAAGATAGCAGATGACAGAAAGCAAAGGGAAAAGGCAGAGTCAAAGAGAGTGATGGATTAGAGGAAGCTACAAGCACAGAACTTTCAGAAGGTGGGGGAACTATTTGTACGAAAGACCCCCCGGTATCCCCACGGGGGGAATGATACAACAAATTAGGTTGTTTCTGACTCTTCACATTCTTGCGTAAGGTATTCCCGAAATCTGATATAGTTTACCTCCACCATGCTAAGTAAAAATACATTGATAGATATAGCCTTTTAGGTTGACAGGGAAATCGAACTGAACGTCGAGTCCTTCGGATGGGGACTTAAAGCTAGTCTGACCCGTGCGCTTTACGCACGTAAAAATCCCACGGCAGTTGAAAGTCGGTAAGAGCATGGAGAAATCCCGCTGCCTGGTATGGCCAAATTGATAGCTAGGTTTTCCAAGTGTGCCCACACCCCTTCCTCACCCTGTGCCCCCCCCCCCCCAATTTTTTTAAAATAAAAAATTGGGTAAGCGCTGCGCTTGCGGCGACGCTCTCTCCGGGTGAGAGCAGCCCGAATTTCACAGAGATAAGTCTCTGTGACTAGAATATACCAAATATCAATAGCCTACTCAAAGCAAAATGATTAACCGGCGGTGACATCTTGGATCTATTGTTTGTTTGTTGTCGTACCCTGGCTTAAAGACTCCAGGGACCATCCCAACAGCGAGAGCACTTGAACACCAAGGTACACAAATGCACCAGCTAGGGATGAGAACATTCAGGAAATGAATGTCTGACCGATTGGACGTTAATCTCATCACTATCATCGCGAGAACATTACGTGTGTGACCGGTTTTTGTTATTACCCCGCCACGTGGTCAGCCACACTCTGACTTCCGGGAGGATTGTTTGACTGATATATGACGTTGTGCTAGGAGCTTGTCATGGCTAAAGACGATCTCCTCATAGCTATGCAGGACATAACCACATTTTGATGTATCCTTGGTGTTCCAGCTTATGTTTGACTAGTATGACATCTGTAGTTATCTGTAGAACAAGAACAAGAACAAGAACAAACAAGAACAACATTTTTATTGTCGTAACAAAACCAGAGGTTTTGTGGGATACAAATGGCAAGAAAATATTGAAAGAATTTGGCACCATATGACTACCGTATGCTTGTTGCACTATAGTAAAAGTGTAGTGTTTTAACCTTTGGTGCAGAGTGTTGGGGTGGGAATATTTCTAAACAAGATAAATAATAATAATAATAATGGGAATTTATATAGCGCTCTTTCTCACATGAGCTCAGTGCGCTTTACATTGATAACAAGAACATTAAAGGCAAACAAATAATGAATCATTAGAAAGTAAAATAAGCACGATGCTTGCACACAACGTTCTCTTACTTCTTTACTCACCCACCCACACACACACACACCCACACACACACACCCACACACACATGCATGCGCGCACACACACTCACACACAATTAATTATACAAGAGTAAAATAGTTACAATATGAACATTCTAAGAAACATAGAGACCACATTCACATTCCCAATCAAGTTTGAATGCAATACTGCAACTTGAAATAAAATCATACTGCCATCGACATACCAACTACATGACTAAAGGACATAAAGGTGGACTAGAGAAAGTGATAAAGAAGGTTGGTGGGGTGGTGGGGAAAAGGCAACAAAACTTCGACGACATGTACACTAGAAAACTGACCGACAAACTGAAGACGATAATGACTGACGAGACACATCCTTACATGACACATTGACAGCAGACGATCGGACAGAAGCGACAGACTGCGAGCCCCACGTGCAAGAACATCAAGGCACCTGAATTCATTCCTTCCCTCTGCCATTCGTCTGTACAATCAGAATGCAGACTGACTAGATTGACCGGTAAATGTGCACGGGGTGGTGTGTGTGTGTGTGTGTGGTGCGCGCGTGTGTGTGTGTGTGAGTGTGGGGGGGGGGGGGGGGGGGGGGGGGGAGGTAAGGGGGGATGGGGGTTAGGGGAGAGCGGGGGACGGGATAATGTTTTAATTATAAATTAAGTCTCCTTTTTTAATTATCTGACACTGGTATATGCTTTTGCTTTATAAATTCCTTTGTGATGTTCGATTTATGTATACTGCTTTTTAATATCTTATCTTTTGTATGTGTGATCTTAATATCTTATATGTAAATTTAATCAATATCTACACTGTATTCATTGGACGATGTTAATGTATTTACTGTTTTTCTCTGTCTTAATATTTTATATGCAACACCAGTAAAGTCCCGAGTTTTTAACAATATAGATATGTGTAGCGGTAACCACGCCTCGGTTAAACCTCATCGGCTATGGTACCGCGACAAGTATGAGAGTTTCTTAGCCTACCAGAGAGAAAATGGAGTTTTACGTCCTCTTGGTCTGAATCAGACACATATGGGACATTTGTAAATACAAAGATGGTTGGAACAATACTGGAGGCAATGCCCGGAGGCAGTACGAAACCAGTTAAGTCCCGATTTTGTTTTTATTAATACAGATAGCTGTAACCACGCCTCGGTTAAACCTCATCGGCTATGGCACCGCCACAAATGGTATAAACTATGCTGCACTCTTAACCTACCAATGTGGAACTACTCTCCCCTGAGCAAGAAGATTGTTCCACAAATGGAATGACTCTTCCTGTATATTGGTAAAAGGCTAAAAACCAAAAAAAACAGCACTTAAGTAAATTATAAATGATACAAATCTTAAGTAAAAGTGTGAACATAAGAATGTTCCAAAATTAAAAATATGAAAAAATAAGCGACACGACCAGAGAGGGCCGGCAACTGAATCGTATCCAAAGGGATATAAATAGGTATGACAAATTTCAGTTTACTGCTGGCACCGTTCCTCCAGCCTACAGGACTCAAACGTTAGAGCATTTGAAATGCAATAATAGGAATAATGTTTAAAACTTTTTTGTCCCTATGTCTTTGAAACGAACATTAAAACCAAAAACCAGTTAATCAATCAATAACTTTAATGATCCGTGAGTGAAAAAAATATATATAATGTATGTTTTAGTATTGTTTGTTTATCGAGCCTGTGAATGCGCTTTGTAATTTCCTCAGGGATCATTAAAGTTATTGATTGATTGATTGGCACAGCCTTATGCCAAGGCGAATCTTGGATCTGAATAGCAAAATCGTTATTATCCTAGTAGGCCCTAAAAGCCAATGCCTAAGGGGTTGTCCCTTGGATTATGTCCCCGCCATTCACGCAATAAAGATAAATAAATAAACAAAAAGAACAAAGCAAAGCGAAAACAAACAAACGTGTTTGACTTTTTTTTAAAAATTATTGGTAGCGTGCCTGCCAGTTAAGCATGGACGCAAACATACGAAGGAACACGAAATTTCTACAATACAAACCTTTTTTAAAAATATTTCTTTTAGCTATTTCATACAGTTTACCAAAGGAAGTTTCTCTCACAACAAAGGAAATAGCTCCTTTATTTTTTACTGCAATACAAAGAAGAAAAATCTTCAACCTCCGCCTCCACCCACCCCGTCCAAAATGGCTTCTCTCTCCCTGCAACTCCGCCAAGGAGGAATCGCCGTTTTGACGGTTTGATTTTTAGGAAACCAGAGGAAAGTGAGTGTTCGGATCCTTGAAAAGGCTGTCTTTCTGGTGATCTCGACGTGTTTCTTGCAAAATTTCATCCGCAAGGGTGCCCCTTTAAAAGGTTTTGAATTCGAACCATCGTTATTGCACCAAATGAGGGTATTCAGCCCAACACCGTGGCAACAAAAGACGGATCAATGGGCAGAGACAATAATTATGCACATAAAATCATCAAAGCACCGTGAGCTACAATTCATGGATCCACTAGTTCAATAATTATAGCACAAGGGCGAAGCATCGAGAACAATATGAATGCACCCATTAGGCCTACGCATACGCTAGGCCTAGGGGAAGACGGGGTAAAAAGCGCATGGGCGGGTAAGAAGCCCACCCCAATTATCTCATGAAATAAAGAAAATTTCAGTCAAATTTGCCCATGATACGAATGCTAGACATTAACGCTCGTCTCATGGGCAAAATGAGACTGAAATTTGCTTTATTTCATGAGATAATTCGGGTGGGCTTCTTACCCGCCCATGCGCTTTTTACCCCGTCTTCCCCTACATCCTTAGTTGAAACAAAGATATTCTAAAAGGGTAAGATGGACTACTTAAGAGCTCGGCGAACCGGGCTGATAGAGTTATCGTTAGTGGCAACAGTACACCACACACAGTGGAGGCTATCTAAAAACTCAGACTGGAACTTGAACGGATAATTCAACTGGCCTATCGACGTGTAAAATGTGTCCTGTTTAAAAGGGACATAACCAGTGTTTCTGTCCTCACTACTCATATAGGGAAAAGAGACCGGATGCTTATCTTCCCCTATACAGTCTTTGGTTGAAAGAAGGAAACTGTAGAACCTATGCATTCATTCAGAAACCATTAGGAGGACATTCTGCTTAAAGGTGGACCCTGACGGGTGAGTCTTTGCAAGAAACACGTCGAGATCACCACAAAGACAGCCTTTTCAAGGATCGGAACACTCACTTTGCTCTGGTTTCCTAGAAATCCCCCCGTGGGGATACTGCGGGGGTCTTTTGTATAAATAGTTCCACATCCTTCTGAAAGTTTTGTACTTGTAACTTTCTTTAATCTGTCACTCTCTTTGACTCTGCCTTTTCCTTTTGCTTGCTGTCATCTACTATCTTTCTGCCTAACCGGTCCATTCTCCTGCCTTCTTTTTTTTTTCAAGAAATACTTTCAAAAAGATTTCTTCCAGCTGAAGTCGGACATGCTGGGCCTAATTATTTCTTACTTAGGCGCATAACGGCAGCATGACGCATCTGCGCTTATAATTGACAGGAACCTGTCTGAGCGATCGAAGAAGAAGAAGGAGAGTTTCCTAGAAATTAAACCGTCAAAACGGCGATTCCTCCTTGGCGGAGATGCCGGAGAGAGTAGCCATTTTGGAAGGGGTGGGTAGAGGACACTCATTGTGGTTGAAGCGTTTTCTTTTTTTGTAGTGCAGTAAAAAAAAATTGAGTTATTTCCTTTGTTGTGAGCGAAATTCCTTTAGATAAACTGTATAAAATAAAAAATAAAAAAGGCTTGCATTGCGAAAATGTCGTGCAAACGATTTGACAGCCATTAGAAAAGAGATGGCACACGCCTTCTCTTTGGGTGAAAGAATTTGACTTCTAGCACCTCCGCCAAGGAGGAATCACCGATGTGACGGTTTGATTTCTAGGAAACCCGAGCAAAGTGAGTGTAAAGGGTGTTTTCCTGGTGATCTCGACGTGTTTCTTACAAAAACTCATCCGTCAGGGTGCCCCTTCAACGTCCTCCGGTCTGGAACAGACATATATGGAACATTAGTAGATATAAAGATGGTGGGAACGATCTGGAGGCAATGCCCGGAGACAGTACAACACCAGGAAAGTCCCGAATTTTTAACAATACAGACGTACTATTATTCATAAGGAACCACTAGAGACAATGGCGTATTTAATAGAGGATAGGATCAATGGCACGTGACATTGGGTTCGCTGTAAGACCATTAAAAACCCAACAGGTCACGTGTCAAAATCACGGGTTTCACGTGTGTTTCCTCTTACAGCTGGTAATATATTTTGTTTTGACCAGGTTTGACTCCCATACAAATGTCCCCAAATTGAAAACGAAACATCATTTTGAAGAGCAGCCTCAATTTGAAGTTGGGGACATTTGTATGTGGGTCACAGCTACCCAGAAAAAACCAAAGGATTTAATCATGGTGCGTCAGTGTGTCTTTAATGAAATCAGACTAAACAACACGGTTGTGAAACCCCCGCAAGTTAGCACACACATTAGTAGGCAGGGTTTCTGAAAACGTATAGATTGTGCGTATTTACGCTCTAGACCTCTCAAATCACCCCGTAAAATATTAAACCGTGAATGAAAGTTCGTTTAGCGTCCTCCGGCCTGGAATAGGCACACACGGGACATTGATAACTTAACTATAAAGATAGTGGGACGACCCTGGAGGTACTGCAATACCAGGAAAGTCCTGAAGTTTAATTTCATTTGAGATAGTTACGTATGTAACGTGATCCTCAAACCGTGCGTGAGATTTACTCTTTAAAATCTCAAGTCGGGGGTGAGATATATGACACACGAGTACAAAGAGTAGGGGAAAACGGGGAAAAAAGCGCATGGGCGGGTAAGAAGCCCACCCCAATTATCTCATGAAATAAAGACAATTTCAGTCAAATTTGCCCATGAGACGAATGCTAGACATTAACGCTCGTCTCATGGGCAAAATGAGACTGAAATTTGCTTCATTTCATGAAATAATTGGGGTGGGCTTCTTACCCGCCCATGCGCTTTTTACCCCGTCTTCCCCTATCTCTGTTTTTGTAAGTGTAGGTTACACTTCATAGCCTACTCCTTCTTTCTCTTCTCACAGACGTCTCTCCGTCTTCTCCTCCTCCTCCTCCTTCTTCTTCTGTGTTCCCAGGCCATAAGGCCATAATGGGCAAGGTACGTATGTGTCCGGTTTTCAGTTTTCACTGGTCTCCCCGCGGCGTAGAGCCGACACATTCCGATTTCGGAGGAGCTCAAATGAAAAAACATTATTTGGAAGATTTGTTTTGGAGAACAAAAAGTCAGGAGAATGGGCCAATAAGTCAGAAAGATAGTAGATGATAGAAAGCAAAGGGAAAAGGCAGAGTCAAAGAGAGTGGCAGACTAGGGGAAGTTTCAAGCACAGAACTTCCAGAAGGGGGGGGACTATTTTTACGAAAGGCCCACCGGTATCCCCACGGGGAGAGTCTCGTGGAGGGGGGCGGGGTCGTCCAGCTCCCCGTATGGAGGCACGAGGCATCCACCCACTGCCCCAGAGACGTCTCTCCATATCTCTGCTCTTCTTTAGTCACTTGATTTATTGTTAAAAAATCGGGACTTTACTGGTGCTGCGCTGCCTCCGGGCATTGCCTCCAGGATCGTTCCCTCCATCTTTATATCTACTAATGTCCCATATATATGTCTGTTCCGGACTGGAGGACGTTAAGCAGATTTTCATTCAGTCCCTTCTTCTTCTTCTTCTTCGATCGCTCAGTTTCCTGTCAATAATGAGAGCAGATGCGTCATGCTGCCGTTATGCGCCTAACTAAGAAATAGTTAGGCCCAGCAAGTCCGACTTCGGCTGGAGGAAATGTTTTTGAAAGTGTTTCGTGACAAAAAGGCAGGAGAATGGACCGGTAAGGCAGAAAGATAGTAGATGACAGTAAGCAAAGGGAAAAGGCAGAGTCGAAGAGAGTGACAGATGAGAGGAAGCTACAAGCACAGAACTTCCAGAAGGTGGGGGAACTATTTATACAAAAGACCCCCCGGTATCCCCACGGGGGGATTCAGTCCCTTGACGTCCGTGTTCCCTGGGGGTAAGGGTAGCAGTAACAGTGCATGTAACCTCATTGACTTTAGTTTAGTTGAACGGGTACTGTTCATATAATCATTGTTTTCCTATTTTGGTTTAATTATATTTTGTTCTACGTTTTATTATTTGTTTATAATTATTCTAGTATTTAAGTTTATATGTTAGTTGTAAAGATGCGCCCCCCCCCCCCCTCCTCCATTTATCGGTTCTTTCCACTTTTTCAGTCTTGCCTTTCTTACTGCAGATTGAGTACTTCATCCTCTATCGTTTGCTATATTTAACACTAATTTTCATCCATTTACATAATTAAACACATGCATTCAATAATAGTAGAAGATAAAGGGAAGACGGAAAAACCCAATGAAGCAGGACTGTGACAAATGCTCCGCGGCTGTTGTGTGTACTGCTGTTGTAATGGCCTTTATCATGACTGCGATTAATTATTCAACAAAGATAATTAGCTGAAAAGGTTAATAAAATACAGCTTAATGTTTGGTAAGAAAGGCAAGTGTGAAAATGCGGGGAGAGCCGAGAAATGTAAGGTGTGTGTGTGTGGGGGTGGGGGGTGGGGGGCACATCTTGACCTTTACCGCTACATTGTAACTTTAAATTCACCGGTCTCCAGCCAGCCTCCTATCGAAATAAGGGGTTCGGGTAGGGGGGTGTTTCTTGCATTCACGCATTCACTTCATAGTTGTTGGTGTTAATTCGATCTCATTTGGTGTAACTACCTATTTCTCTAAATGATTTTATATTTATAGATTGTATCACTACTAAAACATTTCATCTTAGGTTGGGTAGGTTATTTTTTTGACTTCCCAAAAAACAATTTGCTGTAAGCGTCGCTGAGTTAACCCTAACAGGGCCCATCACCCACTGACACATATTTCGCCTCAAGTTATTGTCAGTTTCAGGTCGCCTGCTGCAATGCATTGTTCTAAGTTCTTTCCAAATTGTATTACTCCAAAGGCTGAAAATTATATTCTCAAGTTAGAATTGTATACAGTCAGGTCAGTTTGAGTTGTTGTTTTTTAGGTAAATTTGTTACTGAATTAAGTTGAACTGTTTTCATTTTATCTGCAGTAAACATTATAAAGCTTTAGTCTTTTTGACTCGATGTTTAGGCGCCTGTGGGCCTAAATGTGTATGTCGTGTGTCTAGTTCTACTGAAATGATCTATGACAGCTCAAACGAACACTGTTTTGTGATAAATTATTGATTACTGAAAAGCACAAAGTGCATATATATTGTCGTTTTCATTACTTGAACACCTTGAAATAAAGGCTGGGTTCTATAAACATCTTCAGGGGCCAGTTTAATGGATTGTTTTGACCCGAATCGAAAGCTCAAAGTCAAATCTCGTTCTGAATTCTGAATTCTGAATTTAGATAGGTAACCGTCAGCCAAAGGCGACAGCCAAAGGCGACAGCCAAAAAGGGTGCTTCACAAAAGATGCAATTTTCAGTAAAATGATGAAGGTTTCCGAAACAAGACTCAATCTGAACGAAAGAAGAAGACTTGAATTAAATTGTTAAATGGGTGTTTGTATGTTGCGTTTCTTTAATTTAAATGCGTTGAGATACGGAATCGATCACGCATGAAGTACGCCGCCACCGTCACGACGTACGTATCTTCCACCGTTTGCGTGCTTTTTTCACGCGAGAAATGACGATACGTAACACATCTCATGCTTGACCGTGAAGTTAAAAAAGTCTGGCTGGACGTTCGCCATGTTTTACTGTTGAGAGTAAAGTTAGATAAAGAACTGAAACTCGTGTTTGTTTACGAAAGCAAGACACTTGTATGAGAGAGGCACTAGAACAGACAGGGTCCTCCGTTTCTGCCTCAGGCGAGCAGCAGTAATCAGGGTCTAGTTTCTCTAGATAACGGTCGCCGCGCGAATAACGCTTACGCCAAACGAGGCATAAAAAACACTTAAGAAAACGTATGCGGAAAAATCTTACAAGCTCATGTCTGATTGGTCAATTTTTATTTTATTATTCTAACCAAACTTTAATGGACCAATCAACAACAATAAATGTATTCACCCCATGCTTGTCACGTGATCGTTCGCCAAAAGATACCTTGGGGGTAGCCACAAAACGTTTTTGGCAAACGTCGGCGAAAGAGGTGTTTCTTAGTACCGTTTTTGCCGATTTGCGCTCACGCTACGTAACGTTATCCCTTGTGAAACGGCCCCCAGGTCATTCATGTCCGTGAATTTGTTTTGCCCACTCTCTGGCGTTGTTAACCCAGCGCACATGTATACGTTCTGTTCCCATTCATACACGTTCATGCAAAGACCTATTGAAAGATGCACTCCCCGTGGTGATGCTGGGGTGTCTTTCGTCAAAATAGTTCTCCCACTTTCTGGAAGTTCTGTGCTTGTAACTTCCCTCTAATCTTTCACTCCCTTTGACTCTGCCTTTTCCCTTTGCTTTCTGTCATCTACTATCTTTCTGACTTATTGGCCCCATTCTCCTGCCTTTTTAATTTTTAAATCTTCCCAGTTTTCTCCTTTGATCGCCTCCGAAATTGGAATGTGTTGGCTGTACGCAGCGGGGAGACCAGTGAAAACTGAAAACCAGACGCATACGTACCTTACCCATTATGGTCATATGGCCTGGGAAAGCAGCAGCAGAAGAAGAAAGGTGCACACACAGGGGGCGTAAGGTACACGCAAGTGCATGTACACACACACGCGGAGCGCGCGCACGCACGCACGCGGTTTTATGGCAATAAAAGTTCTGTTCACACAAAACCTGAAACCATTATTACACACAAGTTACAGAGAGCGAGCGAGCGAGCGAGAGAGAGAGAGAGAGAGAGAGAGAGAGAGAGAGAGAGAGAGGGAGAGGGAGAGAGGGAGAGAGAGAGAATTGGATGGAATGAATTCTATGTATTGAGAGAGAGAGAGAGAGAGAGAGAGAGAGAGAGAGAGAGAGAGAGAGAGAGAGAGAGAGAGAGAGAGAGAATTGAATTGAATGAATTTTATTTATTGAGAGAAAGAGAGAGAGAGAGAGAGAGAGAGAGAGAGAGAGAGAGAGAGAGAGAGAGAGAGAGAGAGAGAGAGAGAGAGGGAAGGAGAGAGAGAGAGACCGAGACAGAGACAGAGACAGAGAGAGACAGAGAGAGACAGAGATAGTTTTGCCAGCTACTCTCGATCGATTCAAAGACCACACAACAATTTTATTGTACGGTCTTTGCTCAGTAACGCCTGGTTAAATGTCAAATGGCCCAAGGGATGATTTTACCTTTCTCGTTACCATGGGGTTAATCACGTGAATGTTATTGGCCAATTAAACGACGGTTTTTTACAGCTTGAAAATGGCGGACTGTAGACTTCCTGTTCTGCAAGTTGTTACTGATTATGATTTTGCTTCCATGGTCATGCATGCTCTGTTATAACTCAATCTGTGAACTTTTATTATCAGACGTACGTATTTTAAAAGCTACTCTGGCCATTAAAGCTGCAGTTTTGTGAGATTCAGTCAGTCACACTTTTAGCCAGCTTCATCAATTATTTTCAATGATTTTCTTCTTCTTCTACTTCTTCTTCTTCTTCTCCTCCTCCTCCTCCTCCTCCTTCTTCTTCTTCTTCTTCCTCCAGTAATATCCACCTGCCGTTTATCAGCAATTATTGATATATATACTGCTCAAAATTTGCTAAGGATATTATCTTAAGCATACAAAATTATTAAAGCCATTACTTTTTTTTCTTGTTCAGTTTAATTAACATGTCTTCACATTTTGATAGAAAACAAGGCCTGAGAATGATTTTATTGGCTTACCTCAAGGAACGTTTGTGATACCCCTTCAAAATGCATAAAACAACCGAATGGAGAGAATTTGTCATTTTCAGAGTTTTTGCTTTTTGTGGAAAGAAAAGTCATGGATCAGCATGCAATTCCAGCTTGGAAACGCCATTTTGTGTTCAGGAGGAGCTTTTGAAGCTCCTGCTGATCCAGGGTGTTCCACTACTCTAACAGGCAATGTTATGGGTCATGTGTTTGTGTTTGCCTCTCACTTTCACTTATTATTATTATTATTATTATTATTATTATTATTATTATTATTAACTTTATTATCCACAACAGTTTGCATTCAGTTGTAGTTGCAAGGCTGACAGTATTGCACGGAGCGCTTTTCTGCAGCAAAGCGCTCCGTCTTCATAATCGCACCCCCCAGTTCATGAACTGAATTTCAGCTCACAATGAATTGTATCGTAGAGAAACTTTCACGTGCTGTCCAGCAGAACTTGAATAATTGTTCTATTTGCTGAAGCTGAAGTTGACTGTGAGTCTTTCGCTCAACTGATTCAATTGTTTTTCTTCTGCCTCAAGAAGCCAAGCGAAGCCAGCCACATTGCGATTTAACCAACCATCTTCTTCCTTGCGAGAAAAATTGGACTTCATTTATTTAAAGTTTTAAAATTTGCCCGTCGTAAAAAGAGGCAATAGGGCGTTTGCCACGAGTGTTCGTTCACTATACTAGACTACTAATTTGCCCGAGCTCGTTCTGCCCGAGTTGCGCTGACCTCTCTAATTCAGCTCTCTAAATTCAACTCAGTGAAATTCAAGGTCACCGGCGCGTGGCAAATGCTCTATTGTGACGACATACGCAAAACAGTCCTCGACTTGTTGACGACATTGTGTTACATTGTCCGTGATGATCCCGTGCGGCTCGTGGTGAACACGGTGCGCGAAGCGGGATACGAACTCCAACCTGCAAACCCCAACCCTGGGCTACTAACCTCCCTCTTCTTCTTCTTCTTCTTTTTTTCAAGGCCCACTGTCAGAATGTTGACCATACTGGCTGCTTTGGGAAAAATAAATACTGAAAGTGGTCACAGCCTGGAATAATCTGCCAGATCAAATTGCATTTATTATTATTATTATTATTATTATTATTATTATTATATTATTATTATTATTATTACTTTTGTTTTGTTCACACTTAAAACTCTTGTTTGTATTCACAGTTTATATTGGTTTAAACGCAGTCTCCATCTGTTCAATCAATTGTGCAATTATGACGTTAATTTAAGGAGCACGGTATAAGCTTCGAGCTTCTTGTTGCTCTAATTGTCTTTTTGTTTGATCGTTTCCGAGTGAGTGAATAAAGATTTGTTTAAACCAAATTGCACTGGCTATGCACCCTATTTAAATGCGTTTAAGGGCAGTTTAGACAGATATTACAAACATTTCCAGCATAGTCTAGAGCCACCATTCACCCTCAGACAAGAGGCTCCCAAATTGTGGTGCGACCTGACCAACGAAGGGGACGCATTCATAGACCCGCTACAGGCTGCTAGCCTTCCAGCGGAAAGGAACCTGTGAGAAAACCAACCCTTTCCACGTGCTAGTCTGCAGTGGTCCACCACCACCACCGTGGGTTTTGGGGGCACTATCAATGGTGCCATGGAGTCTCGGAGCTGTTCGTGGCAAGAATCGCAAAGAGAAAAGTCAACGACGTGGCGATGAAATGGATCCCTTCGTGTATAATGGACTTGGAGGTAAAAGGTCCCGTGTGGACCGTGGTGCGTATTGCCTTGAACTGACATCCAGCGTGGACAACGTGCTGACCCAGCTGCAGTGGCCTCCACTCAAGGACAAGGCGACGCTCCGCAAGGCTGGCCACCTTCTTCAAGTTCCACCATGGAGAGGTGGCCATCAACACCCCACACCGGTCAGTTCCCCATCCTCCATCACGACAGACTCACTCATCGGTCTACTTACTTCCTGCCTGTAAAACTCCATACCTCATGTCCGGGCCTCCCCTAAATTATGCCCCCCCCCCCCCCCCCGTCTCGCCCCCTCCCATTCAATCCCGCATTAAGCTGATCATCTGGGCAGCAAGTCTTCTACACAAGTCTACTGTTTAGTTAGACCCCCCCCCCCCCCCCCCCCCCGCGTCGTAAGCGTCATAATCATCAAATTGTTGATGGAGGACGCTATATGCAAGAAGAAGAAGACGAACTTGACTTGTCGCTGACGTGATGGCCGCTCTGGTTCCGGTTCCCGTTCCGGTTTGGGTTCGCCACAGGAGCCTGTGAAGGATGTGAACATGACACGCTGCTGTGTGCCACCCTCCTATAAGTCCTCGCCCTGCTGCAAGATACTGCTGATGGTGAGCGAGCGAAAGTTGAGCAATAACCCTTTAACGGTGGCTGGAGAGATCTACAGTCAGGAAGGTGAGCTAAGCCAAATGTAGTATAATATCTTGTATTTAGTGTCAGATAAATTTATGTTCACTTAAAGGAAGGAGAACAAGGGGAGATCTTATAGAAACTTATAAGATATTCAACAATCATGTGGATTTGTCCTGGAGTCATTTCTATTCATCTCCTCAATACAATATGACTAGAAACGCCTATGGTAACGTTTCTTGGTTAAGGTCAAGATGTGCCCCCCCCCCCCCCCCTACATTTCTCTGTTAATTCCATTTTTCCGTTTTTGCCTTTCTTACCAAACATGAAGCTGTATTTTATGAACATTTTCAGCTAATTATCTTTGTTCAATAATTAATTGCAGTCATGATAAAGTCCATTATCTAGTAGGACCCCCCCCCCCCCTCCCCCCTATGTAGTGCAGTACACCGCGGCATTTGTCACGGTCGTGGTTCATTACGTTTTTCCGTCTTATAGGGGGGAGGGGGGGAGGGTTAGAGTTAGGGTATTATTCCAAAAGGATAATTAGCTAAAAAGGTTAATAAAATACAGCTTTATGTTTGGTAAGAAAGGCAAAAACGGAAAAATGGAACTAACCGAGAAATGCAGGGGGGTGGCACATCTTTACCTTTACCAACAATCCTAAAGTGGAATACAAATGAAATCAACCACACACGAATTACCTACTGACATAACACGAGCACCTTATGTTTAAAAATCGTCTAGATGCATTACCAAATTTTTTAGAAGTTTTTAGAAGCTATGTTTGCAGTGATGCACGGGGATTTCGTGCGGTCACCGGAAGTTGTCGCTAGTTGTTGTTTGCACGGTCTTCACGTGGGTGGCAATGTGAGTAGCAAGCACTGGTACAGTCAGAGCTTAGCGCGATGTGAACTGACCTGTCACCTGCCAAGAGAGATAGGCCTACTGTGTCTTGTGTGTGCTGCCTTGTGTCTGTATCTATGGCACTAGTTGCTCTATTTGTACATAGTAGGCCTAGCGGGGACTTAGGGTTTTAGTGTGGCCACACACCATAGTTAGGGTTTAGTGTGGGGCTAGGGAAAGCGTGCTGTGACGGCCGTCAAGGAACCTAGCTGCTCTGCACTGCTGCTGTCTGGAGCCCTCCTGCACCGATACTGCAAGTAGGTCTATGTGTTGGTCGTGTGACTCCATGTGTTGTGTGTTGGTCGTGTGACTCCATGTGTTGTGTGTTGGTGGTTACAGCAGAGCCCCCCCTGCACCGACACTGCAAGTAGGTCTATGTGTTGGTCGTGTGGCTCCATGTATTGTGTGTTGGTCGTGTGACTCCACGTGTTGTGTGTTGGTGCCTACTTGCACCGATACTGCAAGTAGGTATTAGGTACTTTATAGTCACAGAGGCATCTCTGTGAAATTCGGGTTGCTCCCACCTGGAGAGCACGTCGCAGCCAGAGGCGCGCCACCCATTTTTGTTTTTGTTTTTTGCATGCAATATTTGTCACTGATGAGGGGGGGGGGGGGGGGGGGGGGGGGGGGGGGGGGGGGGGGGGGGGGGGGGGGGGGGGGTGGGGGTGGGGGGGTGGGGGGGGGGGGGGGGGGGGGGGGTGGGGGTAAATTTTTGACCAAATGACAACTTTTTCCTTGCCACTGGGTTTAACGTATGCTAAGTGCATGGGCACTCGGGACCTCGGTTTATCGTCTCATCCGAAAGACTCCACCTTCAGACCGTTAAGGCCTAGTGCAGAATGAGAGGAAAAAATCCCCTGTACCCAGGTTCGAACTCGGGTTTACTTGACACGAAGCGAACGCGATACCACTGTGCCACTCTACACCTGGCAGTTGTGCCTGTTGTGCATGTTGTGCCTGTTGTGCCTGTTGTGCCAATTGTGCATGTTGTACCAGTTGTGCCTGTTGTGCGTGTTGTGCCAGTTGTGCCTGTTGTGCCAGTTGTGCCTGTTGTGTGTTGTGCCAGTTGTGCCCGGTGTGTTGTGCCTGTTGTGCCCGTTGTGCCTGTTGTGCGTGTTGTGCCTGTTGTGCGTGTTGTGCCTGTTGTGTTGTGCCAGTTGTGCCTATTGTGCGTGTTGTGCGTGTTGTGCGTGTTGTGTGTGTGTGGTGCGGGTTGTGCCTGTTGTGCCTGTTGTGCCAGTTGTGCCAGTTGTGCCTGTTGTGTTGTGCCAGTTGTGCCAGTTGTCCCTGTTGTGCGTCTTGTGCGTCTTGTGCGTGTTGTGTTGTGCCTGTTGTTCCTGTTGTGCCTGTTGTGCCTGTTGTGCCTGTTTGCCTGTTGTGCCTGTTGTGCCTGCGTGTTGTGCCAGTTGTGCCTGTTGTGCCAGTTGTGCCTGTGCGTGTTGTGCCAGTTGTGCGTGTTGTGCCAGTTGTGCGTGTTGTGCGTGTTGTTCGATGTTCGTGTTGTGCCTGTTGTGCCTGTTGTGCCAGTTGTGCGTGTTGTGCCTGCCTGTTGTGCCCGTTGTGCCTGCCTGTTGTGCCAGTTGTGCCAGTGCGTGTTGTGCGTGTTGTGCCAGTTGTGCCAGTTGTGCCTGTTGTTCCTGTTGTGCCTGTTGTGCTGTGCCAGTTATGCCAGTTGTTCATGTTGTGCCTGTTGTGTTGTGACAGTTGTGTTGTGACAGTTGTGTTGTGCCAGTTGTGCGTGTTGTGCCTGTTGTGCCTATTGTGCCAGTTGTGCGTGTTGTGCCAGTTGTGCGTGTTGTGCCTGTTGTGCGTGTTGTGCCAATTGTGCCAGTTGTGCGTGTTGTGCCTGTTGTGTTGTGCCAGTTGTCCCTGTTGTGCGTCTTGTGCGTCTTGTGCGTGTTGTGTTGTTCCTGTTGTGCGTGTTGTTCCTGTTGTGCCAGTTGTGCCTGTTGTGCCTGCGTGTTGTGCCAGTTGTGCGTGTTGTGCCAGTTGTGCCAGTTGTTCGATGTTCGTGTTGTGCCTGTTGTGTGTGTTGTGCCTGACTGTTGTGCCTGCCTGTTGTGCCAGTTGTGCCAGTGCGTGTTGTGCGTGTTGTGCGTGTTGTGCCTGTTGTGCGTGTTGTGCCTGTTGTGCCTGTTGTGCCTGTTGTGCCAGTTGTGCCAGTTGTGCCTGTTGTGCCTGTTGTGCTGTGCCAGTTGTGCCTGTTGTGCCAGTTGTGCCAGTTGTGCCTGTTGTGCCTGTTGTGTTGTGACAGTTGTGTTGTGACAGTTGTGTTGTGCCTGTTGTGTTGTGGCAGTTGTGTTGTGCCAGTTGTGCCAGTTGTGCGTGTTGTGCCTGTTGTGCCTGTTCTGCGTGTTGTGCCAGTTGTGCGTGTTGTGCCGTGTGTTGTGCCTGTTGTGCGTGTTGTGCCAGTTGTACCAGTTGTTCCTGTTGTGCCAGTTGTGACTTATGCGTGTTGTGCATGTTGTGCCTGCTGTGCGTGTTGTGCCAGTTGTGCGTGTTGTGCTAGTTGTGCCAGTTGTGCGTGTTGAGCCAGTTGTGCGTGTTGTGAGTGTTGTGCGTGTTGAGTGTTGTGTTGTGCCTGTTGTGCATGTTGTGCCAGTTGTGCCTGCTGTGCCTGCTGTGCGTGTTGTGCGTGTTGTGCTAGTTGTGCCAGTTGTGCGTGTTGTGCCTGTTGTGCGTGTTGTGCCTGTTGTGCCTGTTGTGCCTGTTGTGTGTTGTGCCTGTTGTGGGTGTTGTGCATGTTGTGCCTGTTGTGTTGTGCCTGTTGTGTTGTGCCTGTTGTGGGTGTTGTGCATGTTGTGCGTGTTGTGCCTGTTGTGTTGTGCCAGTTGTTCCTGTTGTGCCTGTTGTGCCAGTTGTGTGTGTTGTGCCTGTTATGACTGTTGTGCGTGTTGTGCCAGTTGTGGCTGTTGTGTTGTGCCAGTTGTGCCTGTTGAGTTGTGCCTGTTGTGCGTGTTGTGCCAGTTGTGCCTGTTATGACTGTTGTGCCAGTTGTGCCTGTTGTGTTGTGACTGTTTTGCCTGTTGTGCGTGTTGTGCCTGTTGTGCCTGTTGTGTTGTGCCTGTTGTGCCAGTTGTACCAGTTGTGCGTGTTGTGCCTGTTGTGGCTGTTGTGCCCGTTGTGCCAGTTGTGCCTGCGTATTGTGCCTGTTGTGCGTGTTGTACCTGTTTTGTTGTGCCAGTTGTGCCAGTTGTGCCAGTTGCGCCTGTTGTGTTGTGAGTGTTGTGCCAGTTGTGCCTGTTGTGCCTGCGTGTTGTGCCTGTGGTGCCAGTTGTGGCAATTGTGCCAGTTGTGTGTGTTTTGCCTGTTGTGTTGTGCCAGTTGTGCGTGTTAATTGGCACAACAGGCACAATTGGCACAACAGGCACAACAGGAACAACTGGCACAACAGGCACAACAGGAACAACTGGCACAACAGGCACAACACGCACAACACGTTGTGTGGTGCCTGTTGTGCCTGTTGTGTTGTGCCAGTTGTGCGTGTTGTGAGTGTTGTGCGTGTTGTGCCTGTTGTGCCAGTTGTGCCTGTTGTGCCATTTGTGCCAGTTGTGCGTGTTGTGCCAATTGTTCCTGTTGTGCGTGTTGTGCCAGTTGTGCGTGTTGTGCCTGTTGTGCGTGTTGTGCCTGTTGTGCGTGTTGTGCCTGTTGTGCGTGTTGTGCCTGTTTGTGGGTGTTGTGCATGTTGTGCCTGTTGTGTTGTGCCAGTTATGCCAGTTGTTCCTGTTGTGCGTGTTGTGCCTGTTTGTGGGTGTTGTGCATGTTGTGCGTGTCGTGCGTGTTGTGCCTGTTGTGTTATGCCTGTTGTGCCAGTTGTGCCTGTTGTGCCAGTTGTGCCAGTTGTGCCTGTTGTGCCAATTGTGACTGTTGTGACTGTTGTGTGTGTTTGTGGGGGGGTGGGGGGGGGGGGGTGTGTGTGTGTGTGTGTGTGTGTGTGTGTGTGTGTGTGTGTGTGTGTGTGTGTGTGTGTGTGTGTGTGTGTGTGTGTGTGTTGTGCGTGTTTTGCCAGTTGTGCGTGTTGCGCCTGTTGTGTTCTGCCAGTTGTGCCAGTTGTGCGTGTTGTGCCAGTTGTGCGTGTTGTGCCTGTTGTGTTGTGCCAGTTGTGCGTGTTGTGCCTGGCGTGTTGTGCCTGTTGTGCCTGTTGTGCTGTTCCTGTTGTGCCAGTTTTTCCTGTTGTGCCAGTTGTGCCTGTTGTGCCAGTTGTGTGTGTGTGTGTGTGTGTGTGTGTGTGTGTGTGTGTGTGTGTGTGTGCCAGTTGTGACTTGTGTGTGTGTGTGGGGTGGGTGGGGGTGGGGGTGGGGGTGGGGTGGGGTGTGTGGGTGTGTGTGTGTGTGTGTGTGTGTGTGTGTGTGTGTGTGTGTGTGTGTGTGTGTGTGTGTGTGTGTGTGTGTGTTGTGCGTGTTTTGCCAATTGTGCCAGTTGTGCGTGTTGCGCCTGTTGTGTTGTGCCAGTTGTGCCTGTTGTGTTGTGCCAGTTGTGAGTGCTGTGCCTGTTGTGTTCTGCCAGTTGTGCCTGTTGTGTTGTGCCAGTTGTGCGTGTTGTGCCTGTTGTGTTGTGCCAGTTGTGCGTGTTGTGCCTGGCGTGTTGTGCCTGTTGTGCCTGTTGTGCCAGTTGTTCCTGTTGTGCCAGTTGTGCCTGTTGTGCCAGTTGTGTGTGTGTGTGTGTGTGTGTGTGTGTGTGTGTGTGTGTGTGTGTGTGTGTGTGTGTGTGTGTGTGTGTGTGTGTTGTGCCTGTTGTGCGTGTTGTGCCTGTTGTGCCTGTTTGTGGGTGTTGTGCGTGTCGTGCGTGTTGTGCCTGTTGTGTTGTGCCTGCTGTGCCTGTTGTGCCAGTTGTGCCTGTTGTGCCAGTTGTGCCTGTTGTGCCAGTTGTGCCTGTTGTGTCAGTTGTGCCAGTTGTGCCAGTTGTGACTCGTGTGTGTGTGGGGTGGGTGGGGGTGGGGGGGGGTGGTGTGTGTGTGTGTGTGTGTGTGTGTGTGTGTGTGTGTGTGTGTGTGTGTGTGTGTGTGTGTGTGTGTGTGTGCGTGTTTTGCCAATTGTGCCAGTTGTGCGTGTTGCGCCTGTTGTGTTGTGCGTGTTGTGCCAGTTGTGCGTGTTGTGCCTGTTGTGTTGTGCCAGTTGTGCCTGTTGTGCCAGTTGTGCCTGTTGTGCCAGTGTGTGTGTGTGTTGTGCGTGTTTTGCCAATTGTGCCAGTTGTGCGTGTTGCGCCTGTTGTGTTGTGCGTGTTGTGCCTGTGCGTGTTGTGCCTGTTGTGCGTGTTGTGCTGTTTCCTGTTGTGCCTGTTGTGCCAGTTGTTCCTGTTGTGCCAGTTGTGCCTGTTGTGCCAGTGTGTGTGTGTGTGTGTGTGTGTGTGTGTGTGTGTGTGTGTGTGTGTGTGTGTGTGTGTGTGTGTGTGTGTGTGTGTGTGCGTGTGCGTGCGCGCCTGTTGTGCGTGTTGTGCCTGTTGTGCCAGCTGTGCCAGCTGTGCGTGTTGTGCCTGTTGTGTTGTGCCAGTTGTGCGTGTTGTGCCTGTTGTGTTATGCCAGTTGTGCCTGTTGTGTTGTACCAGTTGTGCGTGTTGTGCCAGTTGTGCCTGTTGTGCGTGTTGTGCCAGTTGTGCGTGTTGTGCCAGTTGTGAGTGTTGTGCCAGTTGTGCGTGTTGTGCCAGTTGTGCGTGTTGTGCCAGTTGTGCGTGTTGTGCCAGTTGTGCCCTGTTGTGCCAGTTGTGTGCGTGTTGTGCCAGTTGTGCGTGTTGTGCCAGTTGTGCGTGTTGTGCCAGTTGTGCGT
>CM065684.1:3727870-3730370 GCA_017654935.2 Phymorhynchus buccinoides
TGATGCCATAACGTGTGCTAAGTGCATGGGCATGCGGGACCTGGGTTTATGGTCGCATCCGAAGGACTCCCACGTTCAGACCGTAAGGCCTAGTATGATGCCATAACATGTGCTAAGTGCATGGGCACGCGGGACCTGGGTTTATGGTCGCATCCGAAGGACTCCCACGTTCAGACCGTAAGGCCTAGTATGATGCCATAACGTGTGCTAAGTGCATGGGCACGCGGGACCTGGGTTTATGGTCGCATCCGAAGGACTCCCACGTTCAGACCGTAAGGCCTAGTATGATGCCATAGCGTGTGCTAAGTGCATGGGCACGCGGGACCTGGGTTTATGGTCGCATCCGAAGGACTCGCACGTTCAGACCGTAAGGCCTGGTATGATGCCATAACGTGTGCTAAGTGCATGGGCACGCGGGACCTGGGTTTATGGTCGCATTCGAAGGACTCCCACGTTCAGACCGTAAGGCCTAGTATGATGCCATAGCGTGTGCTAAGTGCATGGGCACGCGGGACCTGGGTTTATGGTCTCATCCGAAGGACTCCCACGTTCAGACCGTAAGGCCTAGTATGATACCATAACGTGTGCTAAGTACATGGGCACGCGGGACCTGGGTTTATGGTCTCATCCGAAGGACTCCCACGTTCAGACCGTAAGGCCTGGTATGATGCCATAACGTGTGCTAAGTGCATGGGCACGCGGGACCTGGGTTTATGGTCGCATCCGAAGGACTCCCACGTTCAGACCGTAAGGCCTGGTATGATACCATAACGTGTGCTAAGTGCATGGGCACGCGGGACCTGGGTTTATGGTCGCATCCGAAGGACTCCCACGTTCAGACCTCCCACGTAAAGCCTGGTGCAAAATGAGAGGAAAAAATCCCCTGTACCCAGGTTCGAACTCGGGTTTACTTGACACGAGGCGAACGCGTTACCACTGTCCTCCTTTTTTTGTCCCCGTCGTGTTTTACGTACTTTTCTTTGCGTTTCCACCTCTTTTTAATTTTTTCTTAATAAACCCTATGGGATACAATTTCAATATCTGTTTTAATACATGTCTTAGTGGTAGAACTAGCAGTCCCCCCCGTGGGAATACCGAGGGGTCTTTTGTATAAATAGTTCCCCCCACCTTCTGGAAGTTCTGTGCTTGTAACTTCCTCTAATCTGTCACTCTCTTTGACTCTGCCTTTTCCCTTTTGCTTACCGTCATCTACTATCTTTCTGCCTTACCGGTCCATTCTCCTGCCTTTTTTCACGAAACACTTTCAAAAAGATTTCCTCCAGCCGAAGTCGGACTTGCTGGGCCTAACTATTTCTTAGTTAGGCGCATAACGGCAGCATGACGCATCTGCGCTCATAATTGACAGGAAACTGTCTGAGCAATAGAAGAAGAAGAAGAAGAAGAAGAAGAAAGAAGAAGAAGAAGAAGAAAAAGAAGAAAAAGAAAAGCTAGCAGTGAATGGGAAACAGTTCTCAGCCCTGTTGTGTGTGTGAGACGGGAAGAAATGTACGACGACCTTACGGGAGGAAATGAGTAACGCAGTTATTCCCTCTGTGTACGGGAATAAAATGCGCTGGCACATTTATTCCCGTCGTGTTTTACTTTTCTTTGCGTATCCCCCTCCCCCTTTAAAAAAAATTCTAAACCCCTTTGTTACGTGGTTTAATGCCCCCCCCCCCCCCCCCCACCCCAAACAACAACCCCATCCCTTTTTAGGAATCCTAGATATCCTATTTTACTTAGAATGTTAATCGTATAGTTTCTATATAAAAGTATGGACTATTCCACATTTATTCCCCTTTTTATGTTTTTTAATACATGGCTAAGGACGACGGGAATAAATGAGGACTCTATTCCCGTCCTCCTTCGTATCCATGTGTGTAAAAACTAAAGGACGGGAATATAACAGTCGAAGTCAACAAGCTGAACAAAACGGTATTTCCGTACTGGTTCCGGGTCGGTCCGTCAACATACCGTTTTGGGTCTCCAACACCGAAGAGTTCGACGGGCTTAATTGTTAATGCAGCCGATAAATTCCTTGGCCGCACGGATCATGAAATAGAAACACCCGGAGGTGCTAATGGGACCCAGAGATGCACCAGCCACGCCCGCCCCATCAACGAGAGAGCAGTCCGGATAATCGGCTTTGGGTGGCTGGGGGAAAGGATGAGACAGGTTGGATGTTGGGTCGGGGAACACTGAAGGGTGACGGGAAAAAATGAGTGGGGCAGAGTCAAAGGCCGGGGGAATGGAATTTGGGGCAGGGTGGAGGAAGGAGAGGGAGGGGAGGGGGGAGGGGGGAGGGGAGGGGCGAAATATTAAAAACACCATACTGACGAATGTCCATGTGGTTCAGGATCCCAGACCCCTGAACACATTCTTCAACACTGCCCAACACATGATGCTCAACGACGCCAAACCTGGCCAGGGGGGGTGGAGCTGCAGGTGCAGCTTTGGGGCAGCCGTACCGACCTGGAGAAGACAGTGGACTTCGTCATGG
>CM065684.1:3738362-3760862 GCA_017654935.2 Phymorhynchus buccinoides
ACACGTGAAATGGTTTATTCCTTGCGCTGTGTGTGTGTGCGTTGCGTGCGTGCGTGCGTGCGTGTGTGTGTGTTGTGTGTGTGTGGGGGTGTGTGTGTGTTGTGTGTGTGTGTTTGCGACTGTGTTGTGTGTGTGTGTGGTTGTGTGATGAATGTGTTTTGCGCGCGTGAGAGAGCGGAACAAAAAAGAACTGATATTTTTAGCTACAGGTCTACAAGAATTCTTTTCTTCGCGTCAAGTCTGGGGGATTGTGTAATCATTTGTGTCAATTCTTCTGCCTTCCCGGCCGCAGGCCATAATGGGTAAGGTACGTATGTGTCCGCTTTTCGTTGCAGTTTTCACTGATCTCCCCGCTGCTTACATGCCTACAAACAATTCCATGATTTCGTAGGAGCTCAAATGAGAAAGCTATTTGGGAAGATGTTTGTTAAAAAAGGCAAGGAGAATGGGGCCATATCAGAAAGATAGTATATGATAGAAAAGAAAAGAAAAGGCAGAATCCAAGAAGAGTGGCAGAATTAGCGGAAGCCTACAAGCCAGAACTTTTGTGGGGAAACTATGTTTACGATATCCCCCCGGTATCACCCACGTGGAGGAGTTCATTTAAGACATGCCCATATTCCCCCGGAATCGGAATGTTCGATGATGCAGCAGGGAGAGAACCAGCAAACAACGAGAAAAACCGGAACACACGCGGACCTTACCCATCCTAACCTTGGGACTTACAACAAGGAGAAATTGCGTTTTTTAGTTTTTTGGACAAAGAATCTTTAGAATTTATTAAGCCCCGAAAGGGGGGAAAATAATGGAGAAGCGACAGATACGCTACTAGGCGGCACATTATCGATATAAAACCGACGCATATACATTCAGACTTAATCATAAATACTAACAGTTGGATGTGGAGGACCGGAAATACAGTGAGTATCTAGGAACAAAAACACAATGAATTCATAACATAATTTTTTGTTTACACCGTGGTATGGTTTGTTCAGCCCGTCGTACATGGTAAGCCGATATACGCGACGGTAACCTGAAATTCCAAGGGGGGGGGGGGGGGGGGGGGGGGAGAGAAGCAATAGTAAGCGCGACAGCCAGCTAAACGGAAAGCTGAGGGAGAAGGAGTAAAGGAAGGAGAGAGAGATGGATGGAGGAAAACGAGAGGAGAGAGAGAGAGAGAGAGAGAGAGAGAGAGAGAGAGAGAGAGTAGGAGAGAGAGAGAGAGAGAGAGAGAGAGAGGCAGACAGGTAGGCAGACATACAAAGGGTGATAGATAAGAGAATGAGCGAGAAAGAGGAATAACCAAAAAATCACGTATTATCGTTTTTTTAATAACGCATCGATGGTATCAAGTTTTATCTCCATCATGCACAACGTAGCCTCTCTCTCTCTCTCCTCTCTCTCTCGTCTCGTCTCTCATCTACCAACCCCCCCCCCCCGATCCCACCCCACCCCTCATCTTCTCAGCTCCTCTCTCGTGCAACACACACACATACACACAACACCAGCCAACCACCCAGCACCACCACACTGCGCGCACACGCCACGCACACACAGCGCACGCGCACGCAAGTCGCACACACGCACACACACACTCATCTATTCATTTATACATAATGGAGTGTTATTCAAAAAGTGTCCCAATGCATACTTTTGTACATGTCAAATATTTAACCACATTTTGTAAGCAGTTACTCCTCTGATGGAGAGAGCGAGAGCGAGAGAGGAGAGGAAGAGAGAGGAGAGAGAGAGAGAGAGAGAGAGAGATAGAGAGATCAAATCACATAAAAAACAAGTTACAGCAGCTCTCGGTATAAGGGAGTGCTACCTGTTCCAAAACTTTTTCTGACACAGTTTTGAACCTTTTACTTCCCTTACTTCTCCCGAGCCGTGCGGTCGTAGCAGCAAAAAGGGGGAGACTTCAGAAAACAACTCCCGAATCCTTAGTCCCCAGTGCGTTGCGTAGCATTGCGTGTGTTGTGCGTATGCCTACGCCCATACAAGTTTACCTACCCGATTGCTAAGTTCCTAAAAGCTACCTGTGTGGGAGACGTACAGCCAATACGACATAGTACTCCTGTAGTTTTTCGTGTCTGCTATAGGAGTCTCATATAATGTTGGCTAGGTGCCTGCCCCATCCTGACAAGCTAACGTTATGCCTTGTGTGCTGCACCTTAAGGTCCCCAGTTGGGAAAGGGACAAGGGGAGGAAATATGCAGTGGGGCAGTGGACGAAGGTTGGTACAAAAAAAACTCTTGCACACAATGGCCTACGACTTTCTTAAATCCTGATGCTTGTATGCCCCGATTAGTGAGCTAGTGCATGTAGCTAACTACTTAACTTGTTTTAATACCAATGCTATGGTTTATTGCCCAAAGCTAGGTTTGACTAACTAGTTTTTAGGATGTTGTATTTCGACACGTGTGCAAAACAACACATTCATACTATTGGCGTGTGTACGTGACAAATTATGGTGTGCGAGGGTTTGTATTGGCTGGTAGATGGGGGTGGGGAATTGGTGATACAAGGGAAATAACCTAACTTAATGTGAAATACATTAAGGGTATGGGTAAGTCCCTTGAATGGTCAGGGATAGGGTTAGTCTGGTTAATGGTTATGTTTAGGGTTCTATAGAGTACACACAAGAACTCATTGCCCTACTCAATGCAGTTAGAGTAGGAGAAAAGAGAGATGCAGACGAGATTGGAAGGGAGCACACACAACAGACAGATGACAGACCACAGACAGAAGCGTATGACAGACATGCAGACAGAGAGAATGACGACGTCCACATGACATATGCAGCAGGGCGACAGATGCCAGACAGACAGGCAGATAGCTAAGATAGGTTACAGATGACAGAACAATGGCCCAAACAGATGCCATACAGACAGATGACAGACTAATTAATGTCAGGCAGATGACAGCTTACAGACAGACGTGTTATCCATGACAGATGGACAGCAGATTAACATACCAGACAAGTTGTTTGTGTTGTGTTGTGTGTGTGTGTGTGTGTTTGTGTTGTGTATTATGATGTGTGTGGTGCGTGTGCGTGCGTGCGTGTGCGTGTGCGCGCGTGCGGCGTGTGCGTGCGCGGTGCCTACAGCCCATGACAAGTTACCTACCTATCAATTCCTAAAGCTACCTGTGTGTGAGACGTACAGCAACGGACGACATAGTAATGTACATCACTGTTAGTGTTTCGGGCTGCTATAGGAGTTCTCATAGATTTGGCTAGGTGCCTGCCCATCCTACCGCTAACACATTATGCCTTGTGTCCTGCAGCCTTAGTCCCACCGTGGGATAATGACAGGGGAGGAAAGGAGTGGGGCAGTGGGACAAATGGTTGGACACGCTTGCAACAATGGCCTACGAGCTTTACTTAACTCCCGATGCTTGTATTCCCGAATTAAGTGGATCTAGTGCTGTAGATATCCTACTTACTTGGTTTATAATGCATGTACCAAGTGATTGTTTAATTGCACCAAGCTAGGTTTTGAACTAGACTGTTTTTAGATGTATTGATTAACATGTGGGACACAACAACAAATTATACTTTGGCGTGTGGAGGTGAAATATGGTGGTCGGAGGGGTGGTATAGAGGCTGGAGAGATGGGGGTGGGGAATTGGGTGTAAGGGACTAACCTCACTTAGCTTATTCGATTAAGGTATTGGTGTTCCCCCTTGACTGTCAAGGGATCGGGTTAGCGTGGTATCATGTTAAGTTGGTCTATAGAGCACACAACTCTTGCACCTAACTCAATGCAGTTAGGAGATGAGAGAAGAGAGAATGAGACAGAGTGAAGGTAGCACCACACAGCCAGATGACATACCAGGTAGATAGCAGATAATTACAGATGACAGACAGGCACCAACAGATACAGGCAGACAGATGACACTGGGCGCATAGGTAGTCCTGGTGTCCCTAGGCAGCATGTTATGAAAGGGACTGAGGAGGGAGGGAGAGAGGGGGCAGGAGGGATTTCATTTACTCATTGGCCATTGAAACCGCTTCCTAGGGTAGTGTTAAGGGTCAATTAGAAGTTACAGAAGGTAAGCATTTTCGTGTAAGTCGCAGGTATTCTGGAGGGGACGGGATTTATGTATGGTGTGTTTATGTGTAATGTGGTGTGTGTGTGTGTGTATGTGGTGTGTTGTTGTGTGTGTTGTGTGTGTATGTGTGTGTGTGTGTTTGTGTGTGCGCGCCGTGTGTGTGTGTTGTGTGTGTGCGCGTAGCGTGCTTGTGCGTGTGCTTGCGTGTGCGTGTGTGCGTGCTTGTGTGCCGTGCGTGCTCGCCAGTGCCTGTGCGCCTACACCCAGAACAAGTTACCTACCTATTCTAAGTTCCTAAAAGCTACTCTGTGTGTGAGACGTACAACACAACGACATAGTACTCACTGTTAGTGTTCGTGTGCGCTATAGGAGTCCTCATAGATGTGGCAGGTGCCTGCCCCATCCTGACAGCTACATAAAAATTACATTATGCCTTGCGTGCTGCAAGCCTTAGGCCCACCGTGGGAATGGGACAGGGGAGAGGATTGGGCCAGTGGGACAATGGTTGTGACACGCTTGCACCACATGGCTACAATCTTTCTTAATCCCTGATGCTTGTATGCCCCGAATTAGTGATCTCGTGCATGTACAATACCTACTACCTGGTTTATAATACAAAGTGCTTGGTTTTATTGCCCCAAAGCTAGGGTTTTGAACTAGCTAGTGTTTTTAAGATGTTGTATTTAGACACGAATGGGCCAACACCAAATATATATTGGCGTGTGGAAAGGGAAATATGGGGGGGGAGGGGTGTTTGTCTAGGGGGATGGGGTGAATTGTTGATAAAGGGAAATAACTAATTAATGTGAAATGATTAGGTATGGGCAATCCCTTGAATGTCTAGGAAGGGTTAGTCGTGGTACATGGTTAGGGTTAGTGTCCATAGAGACACCAACTCATGTGGCCGACAGTAACTCAATGCAGTTTAGAGATAGCGAGAAAGAGAGAAAGACGAGATGGAGGGAGCACACACAGCTATGACAGACAGGCAGTACAGATGACGACAGAATGGCAGATGGCCAGAGGGATTACGAGCCAGATATGGCACAGACATATTACGACATATGCTGGCGTATGACAGGCAGACATATGACAGGATGATGTCCGGGCAGATACAGATGAACAGAGGATTACAGACGACAGAGGATGCTAGGAAAAACGATTACAAATACAAATTAAGTGACACAAAATAGAGATGAAAGCAGAGAAGATTGAAATTTAAAACAAAAATACACTTGCATAGTTAACAACATAATTAAAATACAATTACAAACAATTACAATATGGTTAGGCCTACTTACATGTTAACTGTAATTCCTCTTCCTCATCCTCCCTCCAGCTGTGTGTGCATGTGTCCGTGATGGTACCACCATAACATGCCTCACTCCAGTCCACTGATGAACTCTGAGGCTGGCATTTCTGCACCGTTTCCAGAGGTCTGAGTGGCCTTCTGGCAGCAGGTGGACCATTCGTTTGGCGGATCTCCCGATGTGGTTCGTACAGATTAGTCAGGATCTTGTTGTGGCTCCCCACTTAGTGCATGTCCAGCTTCTGCATATGGCCATCCTTTCTCACGATGCTCGGTAGCAAGGAGCTACCAGATGAATGGCATGAAATATTAAAATCTGAAACTCGATTTACATTCCCTTGAAAAGCTGCGGACTTGCGTGACTGAGAACTCTCTCTCTCTCTCTCGCCTTCTCCCTCTGTCATCTGTCTCTCTCTCTCTCTCTCATCTCTCTCTTCTTCTCTCTCAATCGTTCTCTCATACCTCTCTCTCTCATCTCTCTCTCTCGTCTCTGCTCATCTCCTCATCTCTCTCTCTTAGCACTCTCCTCAGACTCTCTCTCTCTCTCCTCATCTCTCCCTCTCTCTCTCTCTCTCCTCACTCTCTTCTCTCATCTTCTCCTCTCATCTCTTCTCACTGTATTGGCTACTGTCATTAACCGTCAAAAGTTTTCAAAAGATTCTCATCCCCCCCCCCTTCTCTCTCTCACTCTCTCTCCTCTCTCTCCCTCTCTCTCTTTCCTCATCTCCTGATAATATTGTTTTTTTTACGTAAATGATCTTGTAGTGTGTTAATACCACACACACACACGCACACACACCACACACACACCCACACCCCCACACACACACTCACAGACACATTCCACACACCACGCACACGCACACCACGACACGCACATGACACGCAACGACAACAGGACATACGACAGACAGACGACAGAACAGACACACACACACACACCACACACACACACACACACACAACCCACACACCCACACACACACACGCTTTATATTCAACTGCAAATGATAATGTTCTTACTTCGTGTTTTGGTAATTAACATTAGGCCGTGTACACACATAACGGCTATCCATGCAGAACCCGTGCGCAACCACAATAGTGAACAAATAAGGGACACATTTGCGCACAGTGTCCGAATTTCCCTATAATGCGTAAACTTTTATCCTTCTTTCTTCCACTTATTATTCAAGGGTTTCCTCGTACGGAACTTGCGCGTCTACTGTGAAGCCCGGCCTAAGAGGATTTCAAAAGGTTTTTTGATAACATGGAAGTCAAATCACCCTCTTGTTCATTTGGACTATGATTTCAACACTACATCGTACAGTGCAATTGCAAGTGTAGTTGTTTTGTTTGTTGTATGTTCCAGTGACGTTGCACGTCTGTTTTCTTTTTTTATAATTTCAAAGATTGTGATCTCCCGTGCATCCTCTGTAGCTGAGTACGCCCACTTACAAATATGGTTAGCCTACTTACCATGGTAACTTAGATTTCCTCCTGCCTCATCCCTCCTCAAGCTGTGTGAGCCATGGTGTCCGTGAGTATCCAACATACGCCGCCTCCAGTCACGCTGGTCTCGATTCTCATTAGAATTAGCTATCCAATCAATGCAGGTAAATGTTGAAATCTGAAACATGAATTTACTTCCCTTGGAACTACGGACTTGGGTGGCGTGCATACTCTCCTCTCTCTCTTTCTGTCTCTCTCCCTCTCCCGCTCTCTCTCGTCTCTCTCTCTTTCAGATTCTGGCCCTCTCTCTCTCTCTCTCTGTATTCTCTCTCCCTCTCCCTCCCTCTCTCTCTCTCCTCTTCAGATTGTGTCCCTCTCTCTCTCTCTCTCTCTCTCTCTCCCTCTACCCTCCTCCCTCTCTCTCTTTTCAGAATAATGTCTACTTCTCCCTCTCTCTCTCTCTCTCTCTCTCTCTCTCTCTCCTCTCTCCTCTTCTCTCTCTCTCTACTCGTCTCTCTCTCTGCTTTTGGTAATTATTATTACCTAGTGAATGTCATGTTTGAGAGTAACATGTTTGTGGATATAAAACGTTGTGTGTATGTGTGTTGGCGTGTGCGTGTGCGTGCGTGCGTGCGTGACGGTTGCGTGTGTGTGTGTGGGTGTGTGTGTGATGTGTGGTGTGGGTGTGTGTGGTGTGTGTGTGCGTGCGTGCGGCGTGCGTGTTGTGTGCGCGTGTGTGTATTGTGCATAATATTTATATATAATTATTTTTTATTATTTTTATTTTTATTTATTTTTTCCCCCAAAAAATTATATTATTTTTTTTGGGTGTGAGAGCCTTGTTTTTTTCTTGCATGTTTCTGATTTCTTTTGTCTGTTGGATTGTAGTTTTATTTTGTGTGGTTGTTTATCGTTTATTTTGTTTGCTTGCTTGCTTGTACAGGACCTGATGAAAAAAGCATATTTTGCTTAGTAGTTATCCCTCAAACATTCGAGTTTCAAACATTCGGATCTCTCTCCTCTCTCTCTCTCTCTCTCTCTCCTCTCTCACTCGCTCTCTTTCTTTTCAATTGGTATTATTCTGCAAAAATGTCCACCGCTCAGATGTTTCCATTTTTTTATCGTCTCATTTTAAACCACCAATTCAAGTTCACCATTGTTAATCAGTTCCATGTTTGCTTTTAATTCCCATTTTTGAATTCTTTTTCAATTTTCATGTGCCAATTTTGGTTCTTTTTTTTTTTTTACTTGCATTGTTTTATGTCAATTTTTCTTGCTTGATGCATCTATGAATGTGTGAGTGAGAGTGCAAGGTGGCACAGAAGCTTACTTGTGCTTGTCCTTTTTAACCCTCCCCTGCTCTCTCTATCATCTCTCTTTTCTTCTCCGCTTACCCTCTCTGCTAGATTTTTTCGTTTTGTTTTAAACATAAATGAGCTTGTGTGTTATTAGCACACACACACACACAACCACACACACACCCACACCACACAGCACACACACCCACACAACCACACACACATATCTACTGAAAATGAATAATTACTTTTCTTCTATTTTGGGTGTTAAGATGGTGCAACTACACAAATGAAAAAACATGAAAATGCCGGGTTCTAGGGGGTATGTCCCCTCGCTTAAGTAAAAATGATTTATTGCAGATATTTTCAGTTTGGCTTTTTGCCCACATTGGTACAAATCTTATTAAAAAAGTGTTAGAAAAATCAGTAACACACAAAGTCTGTGTGGACAAATTTTAATAAAAAAAAGGAATTCCTTTTTCTTGTAATAAAATTCAAAAAGAAAAAACGATCCTTGGGGTATAGCAGGAAAGTTGCACCCTGTTACTAACAATAAGATCCATTTCCAAAGATTTTTATGAACACGGGAAGTCAACAGCATCCCTCTTCTTCATTTTTGACAATAATTTTAAACTTGTGATCTTCCATCGCATCTCTGTAGCTTTTCAATATTTTCTTAGTTACTCCGTATTGCATATGTCATTAATAAAACAAGGCCCTGCCCCGAAATTTTTATTATTTTTATTTTTTATATTCTGATCTGTGTAATAGCTGGCCGATCAGACACCGTTACGTTTTGGTCATCAAACCATAGCTTCATGTCAAAATCGTTTGGTTTGCGGCTGTTGTTTCGACAGTAAATCCGCAGTGTAGTCATGCGTGCGTCTAAGACAAGTCACACGGGATAGTTGGTTAATTAAACATACTCCGCACCGATTGGCTGTTTACCTACTTTGCATACTACTACTGCGGCGTGTTGGCTGCTAACACACTCATGACCACGGGCCAGACGTTTAGCCTGTAGGTGTATAGGGGCACAGAGGTATCGCGTTTCGCCCTCGTGTCACTTAAGTAAACCGACTTCTAACCTGGGCACAGGGATTATTTACTTCTCCCTTTACACTAGCCTGTTATGGTCTGAACGTGGATTCTTTCGGATGAGACGATAAGAACGAGGTCCCTGTGCCTGCACTTAGCAAACATGCTAAACCCGTGGCAACGAAAGTCGTCATTTGGTAACAATTTACCCCGCCTCCCTTTCCTTTCCTCACAGTCACACAAAAAATGCATGCAAAATAAAGTTGGTGGCGCGCTCCTATTGGCTGCGACGCGCTCGCCAGGTGAGCAACCCGAATTTCACAGAGACGTCCTATATGCCAATAAAGTACCTAGTAGTTAATACTTAATTACCTCATACTTACATGCAATGACTGTTTTTTGTAAAATGCATTTGAGGAAATTCACAACATATCGTTTTTTATCTATCAGTGTGATTTCATGCTCACTTTATACAATTTGGGCGACTGTTTGGCTGTGGATTACATATATTTTTCACTCTATGTTTTGCTCAGATCTTATTAACAATATTTTGATTAGGTCTACTCATAGCTTCCACGTGAGAAAATGACATTTTTCTGCTGAATTTTTGGCTACACACTAAGAGCAGGTTTTTGTGTGTGTTTTGAATTTTGCGGGGGGGGTCACTACAGGATTCATCCGCCTTCGGTCTGAGATGGCTTAGAAAGAGTCATGGATGTCCACCATTGTTAAATAAAGTTTATTAACATAATATCATTGCAGTGTAACAAATTATTGTATGAGCACAAGCTATAAGCTTTAACTTTTCAATTACAAACATAAGGCTGCAATCGATGTACTTGAATAGCTATGAGAAAAATACATTAGGGTTGGAATGTGTATTTTCTGCTCAAAACTCTCATTGCTTCTGGGTGCCTACCTTTGTTTTTCGATGCGCCTTCTCTTCGTGTTCGGGTCGATGTAGCATGCACGCGTCAGACCTTTCAACGTGGTCGCCTGGACGAAGTCCAACTTGTCTTCTCCAGTCGGTACGCGGCTGCCCCAAAGCTGCAGCCTGCAGCTCCACCCCCACCCCCTGGCCAGGTTTGGCGTCGTTGAGCTCATGTTTTGGCAGTGGTTGAGAATTGTGTTCAGGGTCTGGATCCTGAAACCACATGGACATCGTCAGTATGGTGTTTTTAATATTTCGGCCCCCCCCCCCCCTCCCCCCTCCCTCCCTCTCCTTCCTTTCCTCCACCCTGCCACCAAATTCCATTCCCCTCCTTTGACTCTGCCGCCACTCATTTTTTCCGTCACCCTTCAGTGTTCGCCCGACCAACATCCAACCTGTATCATGCCTTTCCCCACCACCAAAGCCGATTATCCGGACTGCTCTCGTCGTTGATGGGCGGGCGTTGGCTGGTGGCATCTCTGGTCCATTAGCACCTCCGGTGTTTTCTATTTCATGAATCCGTGCGGCAGGAATTTATCGCCTGCATTAACAATTCAGCCCGTCGAACTCTTCGGTGTTGGAACCCAAAACGTAATGTTGACGGACCGACCCGGAACCAGTGACGGAAATACCGTTTGTTCAGCTTGTTGACTCGCTGTTATATGCCCGTCCTTTAGTTTTACACACATGGATACGAAGAGGACGGGAATAGAGTCCTCATTTATTCCCGTCGTCCCTTATCCATGTATTAAAAACATAAAAAGGGGAATAAATGTGAATAGTCCATACTTTTTATATAGAGAACTTCGAATTAACTTCTAAGTAAAAAATAGGATATCTAGATTCCTAAAAGGGATGGGGTTGTTGTTTGGGGTGGGGGGGGGGGGGGGTGTGGGGGGGGGGGTGGGGGGCTTAAACCACGTACAAAGTGGTTTAGAATTTTTTTTAAAGGGGGAAGGGGGTACGCAAAGAAAAGTAAAACACGACGGGAATAAATGTGCCAGCGCATTTATCCCGTACACCAGAGGTAATACTGCGCGTAACTTTTCCTCCCGAAGGTCGTCGTACATTTTCTTCCGCGTCTCACACAACACACAGGGCTGAGACTTGTTCCCATTCACTGCTATTAGCTTTTCTTTTTCTTCTTTTTTTCTTCTTCTTCTTCTTTCACTCGTCATCTTCTTCTTCTTCTTCTACCTATTGCTCAGACAGTTTCTGTCATTATGATCGCAGATGCGTCATGCTGCCGTTCTGCGCCTACTAAGAATAGTTAGGCCCAAGCAATTCCGACTTCGGCTGGAGGAAATCTTTTTGAAATGTTTCGTGAAAAAGGCCAGGAGTTAATGACCGGTAAGGCAGAAGATAGTAGATGACGTAAGGAGAAAAGGGAAAGGCAGAGTGAAAGAGAGTAGTGAGAGGAAGTTACAAGCACAGAACTGTCCAGAAGTGGGGGGAACTTATTTATACAAAAGACTCCCTCGTATCCCCCGGGGGGACTGCTGAGTTCTACCACTAACTGTTAAAACATATATTGAAATTGTATCCATAGGGTTTATTAAGAAAAATTAAAAGAGGTGTAACGCAACAAGAAAAAGTACGTAAAAACACGACGGGTGACAAAAAAGGAGGAAGTGTAACGCGTTCCGCCTCGTGTCAAGTAACCCCGCGTTCGAACTGTGTACAGGAGTTTTTCCTCCTCATTTTGCACCAGGCTTTACGTGGTGTCTGAACGTGGGAGTCCCTTCGATGCGAACATAAAACCAGTCCCCGCGTGCCCATGCACTTAGCACACGTTATGGTATCCATACCAGGCCTACGGTCTGACCGTGGGAGTCTTCGGAATGCGACATAAACACCAGTCCCGCGTGCCCAATGCACTTAGCACCGGTTATGGCATCATACCAGGCCTTACGTCTGAACGTGGGAGTCCTTCGGATGGGGAGGAAAAAACCATAAACCCAGGTCCCGCGTGCCATGTACTTGAGCACACGTTTAGTGGTTCTACTAGGCCTTAAGGCCGACGGGGGAGTACTTCGATGAGACATAAACCCAGGTCCCGGCGTGCCCATAGTCACTTAGCACACCGCTATGGCATCATACTAGGCGCGTACGGTCTGAACGTGGAGTCCTTCGAATGCGACCATAACCCAGATCCCGCGTGCCCATGCACTTAGCACACGTTATGGCCTCATACCAGGCTTACGTCTGAACGTGCGATCCTTCGGATGCGACCATAAACCCAGGTCCGCGTGCCCATGCACATTTAGCACACGCTTAGTGGCATCATACTAGCCTTACTGCTGGAAACGTGGGAGTCATTCGGATGCGCCCATAAACCCAGTTCCCGCTGCCCCTTGCACTTGCACCGTTAGGCATCTAACTAGTCCTTACGTCTGAACGTGGGAGTCCTTCGGAATGCGACCATAAACCAAGTCCCCGCGTGCCCATGCACTACACATGTTTGGCATCATACTAGGGCCTACGTCTGAACGTGGAGTCCTTCGATGCGACCATCAACCCAGGTCCCCGCATGGCCCATGCACTAGCACACGTTATGGGCCTCATACTAGGCTGTACGTCTTGAACGTGGAGTCCTTCGTACATGAACCTAAACCCAGGTCCCGCGTGCCCATGGACTTGCACCCTATGGCCATACTAGCCTTACGGTCCTGACGTGTGGCGTCCTTCGGATGAGACCCTAAACCCAGGTCCCGCGTGCCCATGCACTAGCACACGCTATGGCATCATACTAGGCTTACGGTCTGAACTTGGGAGCCTTCGTATGAGACCCATCAAACCCAGGTCCCCGCGTGCCCATGGCACCTTGAGGCACAACGGTATGGCATCATACCTAGGCCTTACGGGTCCCTGAAACGTGGAGTCCTTCGGTATGAGACATAAACCAGGTCCCGGCCGTGCCATGCACGTAGCACACGTTATGGCATCATAGCTAGGCCTTCCGGTCCTGAAGTTGGAGTCCCTCGGTTCGACCATAAACCAGGTCCACGCGTGCCCAGCACTTGCACACTCGTTTATGGCATCACGTCCATACTAGCCTTACTGTCGAACGTGGGAGGTACACCTTCTCGGATTGAGACCATAAACCCAGGTCCCCGTCCCATCGCACTTAGCACACGTTATGGCATCAACTAGCCTTACGGTCTTCACGTTGGGAGTCCTTCGATGGACCATAAACCAGGTCCCGCTTGCCCATGCACTTAGCACAGACGCGTTATGGCATCATACTCGGCCTTCGGTCTGAATGTGGAGTCTTTCGGATGATACAATAAACCGAGGACCCGTGTGCCCTGCACGTTATCACACGTTTAACCCGTGGCAATCGAAAAGTTGTCATTGGTCAAAATTTACCTCCCCCTTTCCTTCTCGTCAATCACACACCAAATCGCATGCAAAAAATACACCAAATGGTGGCGTGCTCTGGCTGCGACGCGCTCTCCAGGTGGGAGCATCCCGATTTTCACAGACATGCCTCTGCGACTATGCCGTACCTAATACCTAATATTCTTCCCGTATGTAGTCCGTACATGTCTCCTGCACTACAAGTACTAAAGACTATCATTGATGATAAAATTGATTTCCAGTTACTCCATTTTGCTCCTGCCACGAATGCCAAATGACGGGCTTACACGCTCAACCTGCGAAACGTCTGCTGTCGCCATGCCTGTTGGGCGTAGTCAAACAACACAAGTTATGCACACACACGAAGAATATGACGTTTTATATCCCGAGTGTGGATTAGAACTGGAAGTACACACAACACGATCCACAGCCACCGAGAATTTTCCTTTGTCCAAATCAGGCACTGATCTCACGAGTCCGATTTTTAATATTTTTTTTTAGTGTTCATGTAGACGACGAATACTGGAAGTTTGAAAAGGAGTTTTTCACGTGCGACAAAAACATTTTGGTGGTTGTGTTTTTTCTTCTCCTTTTTAAATAAAATAAAAAATGTTGAGAAAGGGCAGAAGACGGGGGGGATTGAGTGAGTGAGTGAGAGAGAGAGGGCGAGAGAGATTGGGAGAGATTGAGAGAGAGAGAGAGAGAGAGAGAGGGAGAGAGAGAGAGTGGGAGCAGAAGAGGAGTGAGTGAGAGAGAGAGAGAGAGGAGAGAGAGAGGGAGAGAGAGAGAGAGTGAGAGAGAGAGAGGAGTGAGAGACGCGAGAGAGCGACCTCGCGACGAGAGAGAGAGAAATGATGAGTGAGTGAGAGACGACGAGAGAGAGAGAGAGCGGAGAGAGAGAGAGAGGAGAGAGGAAGAGAGAGAGATTGCGTGTGTGCGTGCGTGTATGTTAAAGGTGCATCCTGACGGGTGAGTTTTTGCAAGAAACACATCGAGATCACCATGAAAACACAGAGATTGCAATACTCACGTTGCTCTGGTTTCCTAGAAGTCAAACCGTCAAATCGGCGATTTATCCTTGGCGGAGGTGCTTGGAAGTCAAATTCTTTCACTGAAAGAGAAGGCGTGAGCCATCTCTTTTGTAATGGCGACCAAATTGTTTGCACAGATTTTTTCGCCAATACAAGCCTTTTTTTTTTCTTTTTTCTTTGTTTGTATGCAGTTTATTTAAAAGAGTTTCACTCACAACAAAGGAAATAGCTTCAATTTGTTTTTCTTCTGCACTACAAGAAACGAAAAAGCTTAAAGACTCAGTGACGCACCACGATTGAGTCCCTTGTTTTTTTTCTGTGTAGCTGTGACCCACATCCAAATTTCCCCAACCTGAAATTGAGGCTGCTCTTATAAACTAATGTGTCGGTTTGAATTTGGGGCCATTTAGATGGGAGTCCAAACTGGTCCAAAAAACAAGATTTCTTTTCCAGTTTATAGAGAGGGAAAAACCCGTGAAACCCGTGGATTTGACACGTGATCTGGTGAATCTTTAAACCACAAAGGGTTTGGCCCCCACCCACCCCATCCACAATGGCTTCTCTCTCCGGCACCTCCGCCAAGGAGGAATCGCCGTTTTGACGGTTTGATTTCTAGGAAACCAGAGCAAGGGGAGTGTTCCGATCTTTGAAAAGGCTGTCTGTCTGGTGATCTCAACGTGTTCCTTGCAAAAACTTCATTCCGTCAGGGTGCACCTTTAACTGGTTGGATGAGGAGGGGGCAATATGTTTTTATGGTAACTAGGCTTCTGTAGTTTTGGCATCCCCACCTCCTGTTTTTGCGTTTAAAATGCATTTTAACTGAGAAGCAACACTGTTACTTTTTGGAAAAACGATAGGGTTAGGATATCACTCAATGGTTATTTACAAAAAAAAATGAAAGGAGCACTTTCTATACTCACTTAAAGGAAGAAGGGTAAGGGGAGACCTTATTGAAGCACATAAGATATTCAATGGCCTTGTTGATTTATCTTGGAATAACAAATTTAAATCACCTCAATGCAGTACAACAAGAAATTCATACGGAAAAGTTTTTATTAAGCAATGTAAAACTAACACTAGAAAAAAATTGTTTTACTAACAGAGTTGCAAATTGTTGGAATGATTTAACTTTTGATTTAAAATGTGCACCTAACTGTTAATATATACATTCAAAAATCGTCTTGATAATTCTCCAAAATTAGTAAATGTATTTAGAAGCACTGATTATTAATTAGCTTGTTATTTATAGGAAAATTCAACCCTAAAACCATGACCACTAAAAAGAAGAAAAAAAACCTTCTAAATAAAACAATTTAAAAAAATATCAAATTGGAAATCGATGGGACTGAAAAGGCTAAAAAGCTTAACGGCTTGATTAGTCCCTATTCTATTACTACTACTTTCAGATTGAGGCTCGTAAACATGAGGGGTTACTAAACTTGCGAATTGTGTGAATGCATACGTGGATTAGGCCTATTATATAAGTAGTAGTAGTAGTAGTAGTAGTACGTATTAGTAGTAGTAGTAGTAGTAATAGTGATAGTAATAGTTGTTAATAGTAGTAGTAGTAGTAGTAGTAGTATAGTAGTAGTAGTAGTAGTAGTAGTAGCATAGTAGTAGTAGTCAGTAGCAATAGTCAATAGCTAATAGTATAGTAATAGTAGTAGTAGTAGTAGTATTAGTAGTAGTAGTAGTAGTAGTAGTAGTAGTAGTAGTAGTTAGTAGCAGTAGCAGTAGTAGTAGTAGTAGTAGTAGCAGCATTGTAGTAGTAGTAGTAGTAGTAGTATAGCAGTAGTAGTCAGTAGTAGTAGTAGCAGCAGCAGCATGCAGCAGCAGTAGTAGGTAGTAATAATAGTAATATAATTAGGTCAGGTAGCAGTAGTCGTACGTTAGTTAGTAGTAGTAGTAGTATTAGTAGTAGTAGGAGTAGTATTAGTAGTAGTAGTAGATAGTAGTAGTAGTAGTATGTAGTATAATTACAAGCAAAAAAAGTACACCCTAGCAGCAGCAGCAGTAGCAGTAGTAGTAGTATTAGTAGCATCAGTAGTAGTAGTAGTAGTTATGTAGTAGTAGTAGTAGTAGTAGTAGTAGTAGGTAGTAGTAGTAGTAGTCAGTAGAGTAGTAGTAGTTAGTAGCAGTAGCAGTAGCTTAGTCACAGCAGTTGTTGCTGCTGATTGTTATGTGCAATTTTTACAAGGGGGGGGGGGCAGGCTCTTTCGGGCCTTGTCCCACACTCTTGGCTCTGCTGTAATCACCAACACACAACACATGGAGTCACACGACCAACACACAGAGTCACACGACCAACACACAACACAAGGAGTCACACGACCAACACATAGAACCTACTTGCGTATCGTGGGCAGAGGGCTCTGCTGTGCATCAACCAACACACAACACATGGAGTTCACACGACCACACACAACACATGGAGTCCACACGACCAACACCGAGATCTACTCCACAGGCACTAACCTGGAGCAACATGACCACAGGCACAATAGACACAGGCACACACGAACACACGAACAACCGAAACAACACGCACAACACGCACAACAGGCACAATGGCACAATAGACACAACTGGCACAACAGGCACAACTGTTACAACACAACTGGCACAATTGGCACATACACACACACACACACCACCCACACCCCACACACACACACACACCACCACACACACACACACACACACACACACACACACAACAGCCACAACTGGCACAACACGCACACACACACACGCCACGCACACGCACACGCACACACACACCACACACACACCACACACAGGCACAGCAGGCACAACACGCACAACTGGCACAAATGGCACAACAGGCACAACACGGCACAATAGGCTCAACAGTCACAACACGCACAACTGCCACAACTGGCACAACACGCACAACGGGAACAACTGGCATAACTGGCACAACCAAACAGGCACAACCCTGCACAACATGCACAACTGGCACAATACTCACAACACAACAGGCACAACTGGCACAACATACGACAACACACCATGCACAACAGGCACAACTGGCACAGACGCACTGGCACAACTGGCACAATACAACAGGCACAACACGCACAGCTGGCACAGCTGGCACAACAGGCACAACTGGCACTCCACGCACAACTGGCACAACTGGCACAACACGCACAGCTGCCACAACAGGCACAACTGGCTATAAAAAAACAAAAAAAAACAAACACACGCACAACTGGCACAACACCGCAGGCACAGCTGGCACACAGGCACAACTGTCACAACACGGCGCCACTGGCACAACTGGCACAAATGGCACAACTGGAACAACTGGCACAACAGGCACAACACGAACAACACGCACAACTGGCACAACACGCACAACTGGTACAACTGGCACAACACGCACAACTGGTACAACACAACAGGCACAACTGGCATAACCCAACTAGCACAACACGCACAACTGGCACAACACAACAGGCACAACACGCACAGCTGGCACAGCTGGCACAACAGGCACAACACGCACAACAGGCGCGCACCACACACACACACACACACACACACAAACACCACCCACACAAAGCACACACCACACACGACACACACACACAAACACAACTGCACACAGGCACACTGGCCAACAGGAACAATGGCCAACAGGACACAGGAACAGCACAACAACGCCAACAGGCACAACACGCCAGGCACACACCACAACCAACAGGCGCAACAAGCACAACTGGCAACAATTGCAAAACACGCACAACACACACACACGGCACACGCACAACTGGCACAACAGGCACAACTGGCCAACACAACAGGCACAACACGCACAACTGGCACAACACGCACAACACAACAGGCGCAACACGCCAACTGGCACAATTGGCCAAAACACGCACAACACACACACACACACACACACAACACACACACACACACACACACACACACACACACACACACACACACACACACACCCAACCCCCCCCCCCCCCCCCTAGCCCACTCCCCCACACACACGAGTCACACTGGCACAATTGGCACAACTGCACAACATGCACACTGGCACACCAGGCACAACTGGCGACAGACAGGCACAATGGCACAGAAACAAGGCAACAGCAGGCCAACACAACAGGCACAACACGCACGCACGCACGAAACACCCACAAACATGCACAACAGGCACAACCGCACAACAGGCACACACACACACAGAACACCACACACACACACACACACACACCCACACACACACAACACAACACACACCACACACACACACACACACACCCAACTGGCACAACCAGGCACAACTGGCACAACAGGAAACCAAACTGGGGGGCACAACAGTAACAGCACAACAGGCACATACAGCACAACACGCCAGGCACAACACTCACAACTGGCACAACACAACAGGCACAACACGCAACAACTGCACAACACAACGTCACACTTGGCAGAACACACAGGCACAGCACTCCCTCCAACTGGCTACAACACAACAGCACAAACTGGCACAACACCCAGGCCAACACGCACAACTGGCACAATTGGGGCCAAAACACGCACAACACACCCCACAACACACACACACACACAAACACACCCACACACACACACACACACACCACACAACCCCACCCCACCCCCACCCCCACCCCCACCCACCCCACACACACACAGTCCAACCTGGCACACACACACACACCATGCACACAACACACACACACACACACACACACAACTGGCCAACAGGCACACTGCTGGCACAACAGGAAAAAACTGGACACAGGAACAGCACAACAGGCACAACGGCACACACACGCCAGGCACACACGCCACTGGCACAACACACAGCCACCACACGCACAACTGGCCACAACACAGCACGCAACTGGCACAACTGGCAGAAACACAACAAGGCGCAAACACGCACAACTGGCAAAACACGCACAACACACACACACACACACACACTCACACACACACACACACACACACACACCCACACACACACACCCCCCCCCCACCGCCACCCCCCACAAACACACACAACAGTCACAACAGTCACAATTGCACAAAGGCACAACTGGCACAACTGGCACACAGGCACAACTGGCACAGCAGGCATAACACAACAGGCACACAGCACGACAACCCACAACATGCACAACACCACAAAACAGGCACAACACGCACAAACAGGAACAACTGGCATAACTGCACAACACAACAGGCACAACATGCACAACACCCACAAACAGGCACAACACGCACAACAGGCCACAACGCCACAGGCACAACACGCACACAGGCACAACAACGCCAAACTGGCACAACCGCACAAACAGGAACATTGGCACAACGCACAACTGCACAAATGGCACAACAGGCACAAGTGTTGTGCCTGTTGTGCGTGTTGTGCCATTTGTGCGTGCTGTGCGTGTTGTGCGTGTTGTGCTAGTTGTGCCAGTTGTGCGTGTTGAGCCAGTTGTGCGTGTTGTGAGTGTTGTGCGTGTTGTTGCGTGTTGTGCCTTGTTGTGTTTTCTGTTGTGCATGTTGTGCGTGTTGTGCCTGTTGTTGCCTGCTGTGCGTGTTGTGCCGTGTTGTGCCAGTTGTGCCAGTTGTGCCTGTTGTGCCTTTGTTGTGCGTGTTGTGCCTGTTGTGCGTGTGAGGGTTGTGTTGTGCCTGTTGTGGGTGTTGTGCATGTTGTGCCTGTTGTGCATGTTGTGCCTGTTGTGTTGTGGCCTGTTGTGTGTGTTGTGTGTGTTGTGCGTGTTGTGCCTGTTGTTTGTGCCAGTTGTTGGCCTTTGTTGTTACCTGTTGTGCCAGTTGTGAGTGTTGTGCCTGTTATGACTGTTTGTGCGTGTTGTGCCTTGTTGTGGCTGTTGTGTTTGTGCCAGTTGTGCCTGTTGAGTTGTGCCTGTTGTGCGTGTTGTGCCAATTGTGCCAGTTATGACATGTGTGTGCCCAGTTGTGGCCTGTTGTTTTGTGGTGCTTTGTGTTGTGTGTGTTGTGTTGCCCTGTTTGCCTGTTGTGCCTGTTGTGTTGTTGCCTGTTGTGCCAGTTGTGGGTTTGTTGTGCGTGTTGTGCCTGTTGTGGCTGTTGTGCCTGTTGTGCCTGTTGTGCATGTTGTGCCTGTTGTGCCTGTTGTGCCAGTTGTGCCTTGTTGTTGCCTGTTGCCCTGTTGTGCCTGTTGTGGGTGTTGTGTGTTGTGTGTGTTGTGCCTGTGTGTGTGTTGTGCCTGTTGTGTCAGTTGTGTGTGTTAGTGCCAGTTGTGGCAATTGTGCCAGTTGTGTGTGTTTTGCCTGTTGTGTTGTGCCAGTTGTGCGTGTTAATTGGCACACAAACAGGCACAATTGTGCACAAACAGTGCCACAACTGGCAACAATTGGCCACAACAGGCACAACAGGAACCAACTGGAACAACAGGCACAACACGCACAACACCAGTTGTGCCTTGTGCGTTTTGTGCCTGTTGTGTGTGGTTGTGCCTGTTGTGCCAGGTTGTGATGGTTTGTGCCTGTTGTGCCTGTTTGTGTCAGTTGTGCCTGTTGTGCCAATTGTGCCTGTTGTGCGTGTTGTGCCGCTGTTGTTCGCTGTTGTGCCTGTTGTGCCAGTTGTGGCGTGTTGTGCCTGTTGTGCGTTTTGTGCCTGTTGTGCGTGTTGTGCCTGTTGTGCGTGTTGTGCCAGTTTGTGGATGTGTTGTGCGTGTTGACTGCCTGTTGTGTTGTGCCTGTTGTGCCGGTTGTGTCTGTTGTGCGTGTTGTGCCTGTTGTGTGTGTGTTGTGCAAGTTGTGCCTGTTGTGTTGTGCGTGTTGTGCCTGTTGTGTTATGCCTGTTGTGCCTGTTGTGTGTGTGCCAGTTGTGCCTGTTGTGCCTGTTGTGCCAATGGGACTGTGTGACTGTTGTGTGTTTGTGGGTGGTGGGGGTGGGGTGGGGTGTGGTGTGTGTGTGGTTTGTGGCCCCTGTGTGTGTTGTGGTGTGTGTGTGTGTGTGTGTGTGTGTGTGTGTGTGTGTGTGTGGTCTGGTTGTGCATGTGTTGCCAGTTGTGCGTGTTTGCGCTGTTGTGTTCTGCCAGTTGTGCCAGTTGTGCGTGTTGTGCGTGTTGTGCGTCGTTGTGCCTGTTGTGTTGTTGTGCCAGTTGTGCCTGTTGTGCCTGTGCGTTTGTTGTGCCTGTTGTGCCCTGTTGTGCCTGTTCCTGTTGTGCCAGTTGTTTCCTGTTGTGCCAGTTGTGCCTGTTGTGCCAGTTGTGTGGTGTGTGTGTTGTGTGTGTGTGTGTGTGTGTGTGTGTGTGTGCCTGTGTGTGTGTGTGTGTGTGTGGGTTTGGTGGGTGTGGGTGTGGTGGGTGGGAATGGTGGTTGGTGGGGGGTGGGGTGGGGTGTGTGTCGTGTGGTGTGTGGTGTGTGTGTGTGTGTGTGTGTGTGTGTGTTGGTGCGTGTGTGTGTGTGGTGTTGTGCGTGTTTTGCCAATTGTGCCAGTTGTGCGTGTTGCGCCTGTTGTGTTGTGCCAGTTGTGCCCTGTTGTGTTTGTGCCAGTTGTGCCTGTTGTGTTGTGCCAGTTGTGCCTGTTGTGTTGTGCGTGTTGTGCCTGTTGTGTGTTGTGCCAGTTGTGCCTGTTGTGTTGTGCCAGTTGTGCCTGTTGCCAGTGTTGTTGTGCCTGTTGTGCCTGTTGTGCCTGTTGTGTTGTGCCTGTTGTTGCCTGTTGTGCCAGTTGTGCCTGTTGTGCCAGTTGTGTGTGTGTGTGTGTGTGTGTGTGTGTGTGTGTGTGTGTGTGTGTGTGTGTGTGTGTGTGTGTGTGTGTGTTGTGTGTGTGTGTGTGTGTGTTGTGCCTGTTGTGCCTGTTGTGCCTGTTGTGTGTTTGTGCGTGTTGTGCGTGTTGTGCCTGTTGTTGTTGTGCCCTGTTGTGCCTGTTGTGCCAGTTGTGCCTGTTGTGCCAGTTGTGCCTGTTGTGCCAGTTGTGCCTGTTGTGTCAGTTGTGCCAATTGTGCCAGTTGTGACTCGTGTGTGT
>CM065684.1:3765862-3770862 GCA_017654935.2 Phymorhynchus buccinoides
CAGCCAGAGGCACGCCACCCATTTTTGTGTGTTTTTTTGCATGCGATTTTTGTGTGTGTGATTGACGAGGAAGGAAAGGGGGGAGGTAAATTTTGACCAAATGACAACTTTTTCGTTGCCACTGGGTTTAACGTGTGCTAAGTGCATGGGCACACGGGACCTCGGTTTATTGTCTCATCCGAAAGACTCCACATTCAGACCGTAAGGCCTAGTATGATGCCATAACGTGTGCTAAGTGCATGGGCAAGCGGGACCTGGGTTTATGGTCTCATCCGAAGGACTCCCACGTTCAGACCGTAAGGCCTAGTATGATGCCATAACGTGTGCTAAGTGCATGGGCAACAACGGGACCTGGGTTTATGGTCTCATCCGAAGGACTCCCACGTTCAGACAGTAAGGCCTAGTATGATGCCATAACGTGTGCTAAGTGCATGGGCACGCGGGACCTCGGTTTATGGTCTCATCCGAAAGGGACTCCCACGTTCAGACCGTAAGGCCTAGTATGATGCCATAACGTGTGCTAAGTGCATGGGCACGCGGGACCTGGGTTTATGGTCTCATCCGAAGGACTCCACGTTCAGACCGTAAGGCCTAGTATGATGCCATAACGTGTGCTAAGTGCATGGGCAACGCGGGACCTCGGTTTATGGTCTCATCCGAAAGACTCCCACGTTCAGACCGTAAGGCCTAGTATGATGCCATAGCGTGTGCTAAGTGCATGGGCACGCGGGACCTGGGTTTATGGTCTCATCCGAAGGACTCCACGTTCAGACCGTAAGGCCTAGTATGATGCCATAGCGTGTGCTAAGTCCATGGGCACGCGGGACCTGGGTTTATGGTCTCATCCGAAGGACTCCACGTTCAGACCGTAAGGCCTAGTATGATGCCATAACGTGTGCTAAGTGCATGGGCATGCGGGACCTGGGTTTATGGTCGCATCCGAAGGACTCCCACGTTCAGACCGTAAGGCCTAGTATGATGCCATAACATGTGCTAAGTGCATGGGCACGCGGGACCTGGGTTTATGGTCTCATCCGAAGGACTCCCACGTTCAGACCGTAAGGCCTAGTATGATGCCATAACGTGTGCTAAGTGCATGGGCACGCGGGACCTCGGTTTATCGTCTCATCCGAAAGACTCCACGTTCAGACCGTAAGGCCTAGTATGATGCCATAGCGTGTGCTAAGTGCATGGGCACGCGGGACCTGGGTTTATGGTCGCATCCGAAGGACTCGCACGTTCAGACCGTAAGGCCTGGTATGATGCCATAACGTGTGCTAAGTGCATGGGCACGCGGGACCTGGGTTTATGGTCGCATTCGAAGGACTCCCACGTTCAGACCGTAAGGCCTAGTATGATGCCATAGCGTGTGCTAAGTGCATGGGCACGCGGGACCTGGGTTTATGGTCTCATCCGAAGGACTCCACGTTCAGACCGTAAGGCCTAGTATGATACCATAACGTGTGCTAAGTACATGGGCACGCGGGACCTGGGTTTATGGTCTCATCCGAAGGACTCCCACGTTCAGACCGTAAGGCCTGGTATGATGCCATAACGTGTGCTAAGTGCATGGGCACGCGGGACCTGGGTTTATGGTCGCATCCGAAGGACTCCCACGTTCAGACCGTAAGGCCTGGTATGATACCATAACGTGTGCTAAGTGCATGGGCACGCGGGACCTGGGTTTATGGTCGCATCCGAAGGACTCCCACGTTCAGACCTCCCACGTAAAGCCTGGTGCAAAATGAGAGAGGAAAAAATCCCCTGTACCCAGGTTCGAACTCGGGTTTACTTGACACGAGGCGAACGCGTTACCACTGTCCTCCTTTTTTTGTCCCCGTCGTGTTTTACGTACTTTTCTTTGCGTTTCCACCTCTTTTTAATTTTTTCTTAATAAACCCTATGGGATACAATTTCAATATCTGTTTTAATACATGTCTTAGTGGTAGAACTAGCAGTCCCCCCCGTGGGAATACCGAGGGGTCTTTTGTATAAATAGTTCCCCCCACCTTCTGGAAGTTCTGTGCTTGTAACTTCCTCTAATACTCTCTTTCACTCTGCCTTTTCCCTTTGTCTTACCGTCATCTACTATCTTTCTGCCTTACCGGTCCATTCTCCTGCCCTTTTTTCACGAAACACTTTCAAAAAGATTTCCTCCAGCCGAAGTCGGACTTGCTGGGCCTAACTATTTCTTAGTTAGGCGCATAACGGCAGCATGACGCATCTGCGCTCATAATTGACAGGAAACTGTCTGAGCAATAGAAGAAGAAGAAGAAGAAGAAGAAGAAGAAGAAGAAGAAGAAAAAGAAGAAAAAGAAAAGCTAGCAGTGAATGGGAAACAGTTCTCAGCCCTGTTGTGTGTGTGAGACGGGAAGAAATGTACGACGACCTTACGGGAGGAAATGAGTAACGCAGTTATTCCCTCTGTGTACGGGAATAAAATGCGCTGGCACATTTATTCCCGTCGTGTTTTACTTTTCTTTGCGTATCCCCCTCCCCCTTTAAAAAAAATTCTAAACCCCTTTGTTACGTGGTTTAATGCCCCCCCCCCCCCCCCCCCCCCCCCCACCCCAAACAACAACCCCATCCCTTTTTAGGAATCCTAGATATCCTATTTTTACTTAGAATGTTAATCGTATAGTTTCTATATAAAAGTATGGACTATTCCACATTTATTCCCCTTTTTATGTTTTTTAATACATGGCTAAGGACGACGGGAATAAATGAGGACTCTATTCCCGTCCTCCTTCGTATCCATGTGTGTAAAAACTAAAGGACGGGAATATAACAGTCGAAGTCAACAAGCTGAACAAAACGGTATTTCCGTACTGGTTCCGGGTCGGTCCGTCAACATACCGTTTTGGGTCTCCAACACCGAAGAGTTCGACGGGCTTAATTGTTAATGCAGCCGATAAATTCCTTGGCCGCACGGATCATGAAATAGAAACACCCGGAGGTGCTAATGGGACCCAGAGATGCACCAGCCACGCCCGCCCCATCAACGAGAGAGCAGTCCGGATAATCGGCTTTGGGTGGCTGGGGGAAAGGATGAGACAGGTTGGATGTTGGGTCGGGGAACACTGAAGGGTGACGGGAAAAAATGAGTGGGGCAGAGTCAAAGGCCGGGGGAATGGAATTTGGGGCAGGGTGGAGGAAGGAGAGGGAGGGGAGGGGGGAGGGGGGAGGGGAGGGGCGAAATATTAAAAACACCATACTGACGAATGTCCATGTGGTTCAGGATCCCAGACCCCTGAACACATTCTTCAACACTGCCCAACACATGATGCTCTACGACGCCAAACCTGGCCAGGGGGGGTGGAGCTGCAGGTGCAGCTTTGGGGCAGCCGCACCGACCTGGAGAAGACAGTGGACTTCGTCATGGCGACCAGTTTGAAAGTCTGACGCTGCCAGCTACATCGACCGAACAAGAAGAAGAAGGCGCATCGAAAAACAAAGGTAGGCACCAGAAGCAATGTGATTTTTGAGCAGTAAAATACACATTCCAATTGTATTTTTCTCATAGCTATTCAAGTACATTCATGATGCAGCCTTATGTTTGTAACTGAAACGTTTATAAGCTTATAGCTTGTGCTCATACAATAATTTGTGTACACTGCAATGTATTATGTTAATAAACTTTATTTAAACATGTGGACATCATTCCTCTTTCTAATGCATCTCAGACTGAAGGCGGATGAAGTGACCCCCCCCCCCCAAATAAAAACACACACAAAAACATGTCTCTTAGTGTGTAGCCCCAAAAAATTCAGCCCAGAAAAATGTCATTTTCTCAAGTGGAAGCTCTGAGTAGACCTAATCAAAATATTGTTAATAAGATCTGAGCAAAACATAGATGAAAACTAATGTAATCCACAGCCCAACAGTCGCCCAAATTTGTATAAAAGTGAGCAGGAAATCACACTGATAGATAAAATAACGATATGTGTGAATTCTCAAATGCCTCTTTACAAAAAACAGTCATGCATTAAGTATGAGGTATTAAGTATTACTACTAGGTACTTTATTGTCACATAGGCGTCTCTGTGAAATTCGGGTTGCTCCCACCTGGCGAGCGCGTCGCAGCCAGAGGCGCGCCACCCAATTTTATTTTGCATGCTATTTTTGTGTGACTGATGAGGAAGGAAAGGGAGGGGGGTAAATTTTTACCAAATGACGACTTTTTCGTTGCCACTGGGTTTAGCATGTGCTAAGTGCATGGGCACACGGGACCTCGGTTTATCGTCTCATCCGAAAGAATCCACGTTCAGACCATAAGGCCTAGTGTAAAGTGAGAAGTAAAATCCCCTGTGCCCAGGTTCGAAGTCGGGTTTACTTAAGTGACACGAGGCGAACGCGATACCTCTGTGCCACTCTACACCTACAGCTAAACGTCTGGCCCTGTGGTCATGAGTGTGTCTGAGACAGCCAACACGGGCAGTAGTATGCAAAGTAGGCTAAACAGCCAATCGTTTGGGGAGTTATGTTTAATTTACCCACTACTCCCCGTGTTGACTTGTCTTAGACGCACGCATGACTACACGGCCTGGATTTTACTGTAGAACAACAGCCGCAAACTCAACGATTTTTGACATGAAGCTACTGGTTTGATGACCAAAACGTAACGGTTTCTGATCGGCCCAGCTATTCACCAGATCAGAATATAAAAAATAAAAATAATAAAATCGGGGCAGGGCCTTGTTTTACTTAATTACATATTGCAAACTGGAGTAACTAAGAAATATTGAAAAGCTACAGAGATGCGATGGAAGATCACAATGTTTTAAAATTATTGTCAAAATGAAGAAGAGGGATTGCTGTTGACTTCCCGTGTTCTAAAAATCTTTTTGAAATGACTCTTATTGTTAGTACATGGGTGCAACTTTTCCTGCTATACAAGGATTTCCTGTTTTTGAATTTTCCAAGAAAAGGAATTTCCTTTTTTTATTAAAATTTGTCAAACAAGATCTTTGTGTGTCTACTGTATTTTTCTAACACTTTTA